>OX104069.1:92454404-92476963 GCA_944474145.2 Dicrocoelium dendriticum | reverse complement strand
GTTTCTCTGCACCCGATTTGGATCGGCCAGGAGTCGTTCGAGAGCTCTCGACTTGCTTGTTCGGGGCTGTGTCAATCGGCTCGGCCTCGGTGCTGTGGGCTGCGCTAGCGGCGTATTTGTCTGATTTATTGCGCTGTCCACATGTTCCCGCTCCGTAGTTCCGGGCCCAGGCTCGTCGCTAGCCGTCTTTCGCGATCCGCTCTCAGCTCGCTCCGAAGAGCTCCCCCGAGCCATTCTTGGAAGCGGCCCCTCTACAGTATGACCAGCAATGCTGACGCTGTTGTGAGGACAGACTTTTACACTTCAGGTTTCGGACCATGAATATAGTGTTCAAAGTAAATGTTATTCAACGCCCTAGTTGTGTTTCGACAATCCTAGTCGGAGCGGACGTACTCTTCCACTCTTTCTTTCTTGCGCACAGAGTAGCCTAGACGATTCCTATCGTAACGGTTAGTGCACTTAGTCGGCAGACATGAACTCGTAACTGGTAAGGCAGACGGAACGCGTAAACGCCGCACAGGTATATCGAGACCCGCAGAAAGAAGACTGATCAATAGTAAAAGTGCTTTTACTGACTCAACCAAAGCAGCCGTGCTTTCCGCACCTTCATATTTATAGTTCACTAAAACAATAGTTTGGTAAGCTCTTGCTTGGTGATGAGGCTACCCTGTCCTATGCACTGCAGTAACGTATAAGTCAGTGGATAGTGAGCGGCGCTATATCACATCTCGTAAGTTATTCACGATGGTCGTTGCGGTCCCGCGTAGCTCAGTGGTCTCAACGACTGACTGGCAACAGTCGAGTTGCGGGTTCGAGCCCTACTAGGGATCCGATGGAATGCGCACTGCTGATGATTCCCGAAAGGATGAAACGCACGTACAGTGCTTTTCCGAGCATGTGGTGGCTGTCTGAGTGAGTCTAGATGTGACGAATTTCTACCAATAGCAAATGTATAAAATATAGTTAAGGACGTATATTGGTTGGCACATGAGTTGCCATACAGTGGTCCTATCTCCGCGCAGAAATGGGGTTGGGTCGGTTAGGTTAAGATGTTGGGCACATCACAGTTGTGTAGCGTGCTCCGTAGATGAACCATTGGTATGAACATAGCTCAGGAGCCAAACTGTTGACTTAAGGAGAGTTCGGATTATACCATGGTGAGAATGGAGCGAGTTCATCAGAAACTGTGCGGATAAGTTGGCCGCATTATCACTGAGGAAAACTCCGTTGAGATCTGTAAAGATGTGTGGGCTCATGGCGGCAGTTTCGGTAGGGGGTGGGGGCTCCGCTTCGAACTGTGCTGTTTAGACCTTTGCATTGCGATCTTGTTGTTCGGGTCAGATAGTGCACTGGCGCCGGTGAACTCCGTTGAGTTTGACAGGGCTGTTCCCACTTAGTAGCAGGAAAGCACGTAGTAAAAGCATCTATGCCTTTAACTCGTTAACGGTTTGGGGGGGGACAGTTATCAAAGACTGAAAGCTAGACAAGAATTAGACACATAAGGATACGAAACCGTTATGCAACGAATGATCCTCTGTTCACGCGACTATTCTGAATGATCCGTAGCGTCCAACAACAATACAACGAGTTCCTCGGCATCAGCCTCTATCAAATGCTGTTGGTTTTAAGGTGTCGCAACGGTATTCCTAACTTTTGTAGGCACTTCAGGATGCATACGTATGCCTCAGTCGTACGGAGGCTGTTCTTCTTATATGTTTCGTCGACTTGCTTTTGTTGCGTAAAGTGCTTTTCCAGCGCGACAGGCATTGTAACACTGTGTATTTGTTCGGTATTATGTGGCCAGACCTATTGAGGTTCGCTGTGTTCTTTTTCTAGTTTCTACTGTCAACGCGTTCGGTAGGACCGGTTCCAAGATTGCCAACATCGCTTCGTCGTTCTACAGTGAACTATGTAATCCAAGAGGCGCAGAAGGAAATGAACGAACTCGAGGCAGAAGTTCGAAAGTTGACCGACGAACTGCATTCAACCGAATTAACACCGACCTCTGGGACAGAGGATATAATCATTTCATCGGTATGTGTATAGAGGACAAATTTTGTGGAAGGGTATTTTAGTCTGCCAACTGTAGCCTAGTTTGTTCACCATGTGTCATTGCAAAGAGAGTTTAAATTCAGAGTTGTTTGATATTTAAATCCACTCTCAGCTAAGAAAATATTTCTAACCACAACCTACTATTACTTAATATACATAATACCAGATAACTTTATGAACATGTGCTGAGGACAGAGAAACGTTATTCCAAGAACCCAGTTTCCAATATGTTGCATATTCCAGCCTCCCAGTGGTCGTGATGGAGGTGAAGAAGACCCCAATTCAGACAATCAGTTAACGCACGTCCCATTACGCAGGCCCGCTGCTATCGAGGATAGCACTGTTCAGACGCTAGAGCTAATCCGGACATTGAAACCTGATTGCATTGAAAAATGGTATCGAAGTGAGGAGATTGCTCCGGAAAACGATGTTTGTCAGTTCCAGCCACTCGGGTAAGTGTCCACAGTGGTAAAAAATACCGGAAGAACAGCATTTCTATAAATCGATTAGCTGAGAATGGTAAATTTCTGCTGGTGTAAGAGTTCCATTCGGTGACTGGATTGTGCATTATTTCGTCACAAACATACTTATTATTCTATTTTGGCTTTATAAACCATACATTGTAACCCTTCCTGTGAATCGCAGACGTGTGATACCGGATGTCCTATGCTTTGACGACCCCAGTCAACGTCAGTTGGCGATCGAAGGTTTCCTCAATGAAGCACACCGCATTCGCTGCTTGTTGCTGCGTTATCTCAAGTGGCCTGATGATATCAATACAAACAGTGCAACGTCGTCAAAGGATCAGCATTCCTATAAAAACACCGGAGCTGCCGAATTCGGTCGAAAACCGGAAGCTAGCAATTACCTATCCGCGCCGGAAGTTTTGCATGGAGACCTAGACTTTCTGCTGCAGTCTGGTAAGCACAAATTTGGGTGCTAGATAGTACATTATTCATCTTACGCCAATAGACCCCTAGTTAAAACTGATTTGGGAGAGGACTGTCGTGAATGGGACTGCATCAGCTACAGGCACAGCATATGTTAAATGGGCTTACGCAGTAGTGAGATCTAATTTGCATCAACCAATTTACACCTACTAGTAGATACCTGCGAAGACAAATGTAGTGGGCTAAGGTTGAACTGAGGCCACCAAGACACACAACTGCAAGCATTCCTCATCCATTTTCAGAGTACCCATTTGCCTCCAAAGATCTGGTACATTGCTTGAGGCAAAGTTATCGAGTTATTTCTTCCACTGTTGTAGGATTTCTGTAGTGGTAGTTTGAATCCGGGGTCACTAACAATTCCCTACGAATATGAGAGTTCCAATGTTCTTTTTGAAACAATACTATTCCATCTGAATATCCTTGCAGTGGGTTAAGGTAAGACGGTCAAAAAGCAGTTCCTTCATGTTTTTATAATCTCTTTAGAGGAGGAAGCGGGTAGAAATAGGCCGGGCACAATATTAACGGAGACTAAGGTTGGTTTAAACGTGTGGACCAGTTCGTTCAACAGAGGTAGAAATTGCTTCCAAGAATAGCTCGAAATATTATTTGTCCTGGAATGTGAAGGAGTATTGCAACCGAAGGCTCGACACCATGTGCATGAAAAGTTGACAATGTGCACATGACACCGGTGATAACTGGATTGTAGACTCTAAAACGTCTCTAAATGCTAACGCCGTTATGTTTATGGTTGAAAGCAATAAGAACAATGGGATTACAGCATGTTCAGTGATGAGCGAAGGCGACTAAAATTAGCAATCTGTTGTACTGTCCTCAAAAGCATTTCCATCCAACACGGTAGAGAGCTCTGACAACAGGCAGGAACGAGATCCTTCGCACTGAGGCTAGTTATATGGGGAAAATATCAAAAGGCGCATAGCTGCCGTAGGCAAACGGCGCATAGAATGCGCTGGTTCGTGCAAGCCAAATAAGGACCAAGCTAAGTACCAATCGGATGTAAAAGTAGAAGGGTAAATGTCTACTTTTGATTTCGCGGAAAGCTTGCGATCGTTTTTCACAACTAATGACTTCTAACTACCAACCAAAGTGACCATATTAATAAGCCAAAACAAAGGAACGTTTGCAGTCAGAAATAAGCTTGTAATATGCCCCTGAATATTTGGTTATTCTAATAAATTCGGATAGACTGTATTCACCAAGACGAGTGATTAATCTATGGGTACTAAGCAGTGCCGGTAATAGTTTCTTTAAGGGTGGGGATGTTCATCTATGTTAACTACATTGCACAGACTTCCTTAGTGCGGCAATATATACTGTGTTCACCATCAAGTGGACCGTTTGCAAATCCCATTGGACATTTTGTAAACCACGTTGGACGCTTGCAAAACATATTGGATCTATTGCAAACCAAATAGGACACAATGTATTTTAAGCAAAATATCGGCAAGTTGTTAGCAAGAAATGAGGAGTAAAGCGCCTCGACAATATTCAGACCACATTGTGGCCATGCTAATGCGACCGAATAGTGTAAACCACCGGTGCCACTGTAAACCGTTCTAGTGGTCGTGAGCCTCGACATTTCGAGCAAAGGCAATGACAGTGTTTTCCTCTCTCTCTCTCTCTCTCTCTCGCTCTCCATTGGACTTCGCTTAGGTTGTGCTCCTATGCTTGTACGCATGAACCAGTTACCTGTGTGATTATTGGACAGTCAGACTACCGAATCGCATGGTCTATTATTACTCAACCGAATGTTACCTAGCTTTGTGCACGCATAATAAACAGTGAAGGATGATGTATCACGGGATAAAAGCAAGTGCTTGACACTTCCCGTAGGATGGTTGAGGTGAATATGATGAAATCAAACTATATCTGGGTCATCTACCAAACGTCTGTCGAGATGAATAGTTTGATAATTAATATCAGTGTAAAATTAAAAATAATCATCGAGCGTAAACGTTCAGAAAGACACTGGAGTGCAGTGATCGTTGATGTAAGGAGTGAGAAAAGTAAAATATGGTCGCTCACTTAGGTCCATTCGATGCACAAATTCTGTTGAAAAACATGCTTGGAGTAATCCACAGTAGGGGAGCTTAGGTAACAAAATGTTGGGAGCTCAGAGCAACATCTAATCGTTTTTTGAAAACATCCAAGGTAGGAGGGGATACAACTGAGTCTGGGAGTGCGTCCCAGGGTTGACAAACCCGGACGGAAAAGTAATTCCGTCGACACTCTAGACGGCTATATTGTTCCTTCAACTTTAAGCAGTTACCCCTGAGCTGCGTGTTGTGACTGAGTTTCAGCAAATGGCGGCATACGTGGTTGGGGTCACTCAATATTTGATACGCTAATATGCGATCCCCGCACAGCCTACGATAGCGCCCGCTGAAAATTCCCAGCAACTTCAGCCTTCGACGGTAAGAGTGATAGCGCAGGCCCTTTACATTCTTTGTTGCTCTTCGTTGTGCTGCCTCTATCGCTTCTAGGTCGCGCTTCAACCAATGTTGCCAAGCTTGGATAGCGTATTCAACATGCGGGCGCAGGTAGGAATTGTGCAGCATTGGGAAGATTGATGGGTTAAATATCCCGAATGCTCTTCGCAGCATGCCGACGTGCTGGTTGCCTCTTTTCGCAGCTACCTCAGCCTGTTTTGAACAGTTGAGGTCGTTCTGTACGATCACACCAAGGTCACGTTCCTGGGAGCTGGTCTGCAATCCGTTTGTCCCAAACAAATAGGTGTAGTTATGTCTATGGCGTAATTGTACAACACGACATTTGTCTACGTTGAATGGTAGGGTGTTTTGAACTGACCAGTTCGACACTGTGTTAAGATGTCACTGGTGCCATTCGTGGTAGTCCGGTCCTGTGATCCTTCGCCATATCTTGATATCATCAGCGAAAAGTAGGAAATCGGAAGCAATTGATCTCGCCAAATTGTTAATGAACACCAAAATAGACGAGGTCCAAGCACCGAGCCTTGTGGTACCCCATATGTCACATCGATTGCACCAGACAATGATTCTCGGACTTTCAACACTAGCCGTCGCTCTTGCAGAAAATTGCCAATCCAACTCAGGATTGGGTCGCCAATGCTGTAATTCCGAAGCTTCCGAAGGAGAATTCGATGGTCTAAGCGATCAAACGCTTTTGAAAAGTCCAGGTAGATGACATCGACTCCAACTCCATCATCAACAGCTTCAGTCCAGCTATTACGTGTAACCAATAGGTTAGTATAATACGAATGTTTTGACGAAAGCCATGTTGCTCTGGGGCTATTAACTTGTCGCTTTCCGGGTATTGCATCAGCGCGTCTGCGATGATTGATTCCATCACTTTGGATAGTACTGGAAGTATTGTTATTGGACGGTAGTTGGCAGGGTCAATGCGGCTACCTCCTTTAGGGAGAGGAGTGATGACCCCTCGCTTCCATACTGCTGGAATGTGGTTCTCTTCTATACATCGCTGATAGAAAACAGCCAGTGGTTCTGCTAGACCACTAGCAACCGCCTGCAGACCCTTTGGTCGGATGTTGTCAGCTCCAGGATAACTGTGGATCCGCAATGATAACAACTTCTTCAACACAGCTTCCGCAATGAAGGCGATGTTTTCTAAATGGGGAGAATGTTTGGGCTCGTTACCTGCTGGAAAGTTTGGGAGTAATGAAGCCGTAGAAGATCAGCTGCTTCCATTGCTGATCACGTGCACCTATCAGCCGTTATTAGCACTGGAACCCCCCGCTTCACCTTTCGAAGGTCGTTAACGTGCCTGTACAGGAGTTTGCACTTCGTGCAGAATCGCTTCATTAGCTTCTGCTGATGAGTGACCTTGTCTTCGCGGATCGGTTTCACACAGAAGTTACGATGTGTCAAGTATGCAGTCCAGGTTTCGGCATTCGGGCAGTCCTGGTGATCTCGCCATGCCAAATCCCTCCGGGACATACATTTACGTGTTCTGCTCCTCAGAAATGACTTATGCTTGTTTTGGGGTTGGAAGGACTTTTGTTCCGATGCGTGTGCAATCAGTGTGCTAAATGTCCTTGTAAATGTTTGCCAGGCAACATCTGGGGGGCATTCGGTTAAGAAAATCCAAGATGTATCCTTAACAAGCTTAGATAATACGTTGTAGTGCGTGACAGTGTGCACTTTATCCTCCTCCTCCTTTTCAGGGTACTCCGCATAGCATATATAGTCAAATAGTAGAGTAACATGGTCACTATGACCCAGTGGTGTGCTTGTAACTACCCCGTCAACCATGAGTTCTTCATTAATTAGCACAAGATCCAGTATCGATTGCTTGTTAGCAGTTCAAAACCTGGTGGGAGAGGTTACGTGGTTGTACAGAGGGTGGCTAGCAATTAGCTCTTGCAAGCAGGCTTTAAACTACATACCGTCGGTTGCCGGCGTTTCTATGTCGTGCACGTTAAAGTCTCCCGCGATAGGAATGTGGGTGTAGGACTTGTTCAAAGCAACCTGAAAGAAGTGGTTCAGTTTGGAGTCTATTTCCGACGTTGAGTTTGGTGGGCGATAAATCACGGCTAGTAGACATGCGTCATTGTTTCGCAACCATAGGCGGCACCAAAGCGAATCGGTAGCTCGGATTTCCGGGTGATCGATAACTTCACATCGGAGGTTTGTATTATGGTAAAGAATCACACCGCCACCCCTTCCGGTTCTATCGGTCCGAAGCAGCGACATACCGGGTAAATTGATCTCAGAATCGGTTATCTCAGGGTTTAATCATGTCTCTGTAATCATGACGAGGTCCCGCGGTTGTGAGGCATGGAGTTCTCTAAGTTCGGCCAACTTGCTTAGAAAGTCTTGGGCGTTTGTGTACATGCAAGATAGGGCTTTTTGTTAGGAGTTCATTGATAGATGTCAAGTTTGTGTTCGTTTTTAAGCCGGCCGTTAGGTGGCCGGCCATTAATCGTTTTTGGTTTATGTATTTCAGTCATGTTGAATGGCATTATTGAGCGTTCCTGAACAGTCTTTTCAGTCGTGCTGTGCTCTGTCCATTTGTGTGCCGTGGGCGCTGTTGTGTTGGTCTCTCCGCAGGACTGTGCAAATAAAGAATTTGTAGCGTTTGCAAGTTCCATTGAATTGCGTCTGTCTTTTGGTCGTTCGCCTACTGCCTTTAGCCGGATTTCTGTTGGCAACCTAGCTCGAAACTTAGAACTGTGCGAAATTTTCATTTCGAGTGTTTTTCTCTCGAGCACCGTGCTAGCGAATTTCCATATTCTGGAACTGCTTCAAAACCCGTTGATACTTTACACTCATAATATATTCAAGTAGTAAACATCTCTCAAAGTAATTGCAGTGGCCTGCTAACTAGCTGCAATTTGATTACTCTCTTTCAGTGCCAATTACTGCGAATGGCTTTCTGGCATTCAGGACATTAAGTATTTCCAAATGCTATTTACTGCTTGGCACGGAACTCATTCTGCCAATTTCAGTATTTAGTGACTAGATATAAACATCCTTGTACGTTTCTTTCATTTTGCATTCTACATGAATATCGGCAGACTATTAAAAATCTCCATAGTACTTTAACTTATGTTTGATCATCACACCAGCGTAAAGTAAGATAAAGGATTGGCTGCTTAGTAAATGAAGTCATGTTTTGGGGCTATCCCCATCTCCTTGGATGTGTTTAATTGCTGATAACTTTACCGTGCCTATCGCTGCTACAGCTACCAAGTAGTGGCATAGTTTAATGCTTCGCATAATGGTAATGGTATTTCAGAGTCCAACAGCATTCCTTGACTTTCGCGCTGCCGCAGATTCTCACTGCGACAAAACGGACATCCAGAGCTTTTCCTGTCTTAGTACGCATTGGAAGCAAAAAGCAACATAACTTGATTATGTAGAGCACATTCTTTATGGAATTGGGATATTAGGGTTAAAAGAGGTGGACTGGCATTCAAAACACACCTGACATGATTATTGGGAGCCACGGGCACCTAAAGTCCAACCAATCACCGCTGAAAAGCGCTTAATCTACTTAGCACTGCCTTTCAAAGGTGATGTGATAGCAGAACGAACTACACGAAGGCTCTGCAATGCAACAGCGAGAAGCTAGTTTGCAGCTGACCTCCGCGTCAGCTTCACTTCTACGCCAGTCGTGAGTCAACATCTCAAGGACAGATTGCCGAGGTCGAATATTTCCTTCTATGTGTACCATTTTCCTTGCTCGTGTCGTGCAAGTTATATTGGAAAGACGACCAGGAGATTGTCTGAGAGAGTACGAGAACATTGACCGGCTTGGCTCTACACTGGTGTCAGAAAGACAGTAGTCAGCGCGGTGCTGGGGCATTTAGCGGACACAAATCGCCATGTGAATGTTCGAGAGGCCTTCCGGCCTCTCTACAAGATATCTGGACGCCACACGCGAGCGCTGCGATGTCGCCTATTAGCGACAGCGGAAGCAATTGCTATTCGGCTCCATAATCCCGAATTATGTGCCCAAAAGAAGT
The DNA here is from genome assembly GCA_944474145.2 of Dicrocoelium dendriticum. Taxonomy (NCBI): domain Eukaryota; kingdom Metazoa; phylum Platyhelminthes; class Trematoda; order Plagiorchiida; family Dicrocoeliidae; genus Dicrocoelium; species Dicrocoelium dendriticum. Next base: position 92,467,477 of record OX104069.1, on the reverse strand, counting down.
TTGTACAGGCTCTACAGCTGCCATGACCTCAAGCTTCCCCATGTTACGACACCACGCTTAACCCTTCCACTAATGATGCCCAAGCCAGTGTGGTCACTTGATCGCTTTAACCGGTCAATTCACTTCATTGATTCATCGTATTTAAATACACTGTGTTTGACTTATTACTATCATCTGTGGTGTGTTGGCCTGATGCGAACCACCGAAAACAAGCTTGTTCGCCTAACTGTCTTTTGATTCTGATTATAATGAGGAACCCAATATAGTATCTACTACTTGGATCCAACACAGACGGCGTGTAGTTAGTAGTTTCATTAACGATCTACTGTTAACCCAATAATATATCACGGTTGGTGCGTGACGAGATAATTGATCAATATGTTCGAACAGGTGGAAATTAATTGCAAAGCAGCATGCAACCAGTCAACTGGATACGTTCAAAAATAACGGTGTGGTGGAAAAAGAGAAGCATGTACAAGATGGATTGGAGAGTCATTTGGAAGTAAATCCATTTTGTTTGAATTGCGATGCACAAACTCAATTTGGGCCTCGATTCGCTTTGAAGGTAACTTTGTCCAATTGGATCTCTGCGGTCTTAAACGATGAAGCAAATATACGGTGACCCACTTTTCCACTGTCTCTCCATGCGCCTTCCCGTATTTTATGTGGGTGTGTGAGCGAACCCAAGCAGCTGCACGACTTGGGACAATGTAGGCTATCACAATTCCATCAAACTCAGTCTAGCTTTATTGGCCTACTACCGCAATTTGTTATCAAAGAATGCCGCCTAAGGCGATTGGACGAGTGCTTCTAAATGACCCTATAAATATAGGTAAGATTTGGTTGAGTCGTAATACATGAAACATTGGGGATCTTTCATCCACTTTATGAAGACAAAAGGAAGACATAGAGTGCGGTATGTCGACATTTCGACTGCTCTCATCAGTCGCATATACAATACAAGCAGAACACATGCACCAATTAGTATGTGTTATGCTGGTGTTGTGTATGCCACTGATGGGAATAAACAAAATGTCTTGAAATAGTAGAAATGCCTACATATCGCAGTCTATGTCTCCTTACTGCGTTGACTAAATGAGTCGAAACAAATCACGCAATTCGGTAGACAGAATTTCCAATAGTCGCACAGCTAACAAGTTTATGCGTACAGGTATAGGTACACAAGCTACGTGAAGCCGATGGGGAGAGATGGGGAAAGTTGATGGAGGTGGCTCACAACCAAAAGAAGAATTCACAGTGGCACCCACTGCATACCCAATTCTGTTACATTGGCATAACCGCAATGTTGCCTGAACATCGTCGATTCGCTTTACTCCTTACTAACCATTTGCCGAATTTGGCTTAGAATGTAGTGTATCCAATTTGGTAAGCAATATGTCCAATTTGTTTTACAAATTATCCAATGTGGATTGCATTAGCTTCCACTTCGTTACAACACGTCCAATTTACAGTGCAAGTTGTATAGGCAACACTTAATACCATCGATAGCCATTCTCTCCCGTCAGTGAAACTGGAAACAGTCACAAAATGGCGCGGCGAAGAAAGGCGATTAGCGACGAATCACACGTAGTTCCACCCGTACTCCGGAAAGACTGAGAAACATAGAGATGGGTTCACTGACTGATTCGAACTAGGGCCCACATTCTTGATGTGGAGATGGTGGTGAAGACAGACATGCCGAGTGTGCACGCAGAGCAGCGAGCAGATCTCAGTTTGTGCACACTGTCTTCCCAGGCCATTGTTGGCGGTCTTCTGGAATCTGTACTGAAACTGACTTCATCTGCCTAGCAGACACCTTATTAACAGATATTAAGAGTGACTAGCTCATAAAGCACCTAATACAAATGGTTTACAGAGATTTAGATTTTACTACGACTATAATCACCCAACTTTCAAGCGAGAACTTACTTGTTTCAGTGTAGTTGCAGAACCTTTTTATTTTGATCAACACCAATGTTGAAAATTACAGTGTTACTGCCAATGTCTCAGTGTAGCGGTCGAAGAGGAAACGAGAACAATACTGGGCGCGTCGTGCGATAACACGGATTGCCTCGTAGTAATACGACATCATGACGACGAAGAACTTGGTGGTGAGCCGATCGGTACCAATGAGCAATTTCCACATGTGGACCCCACAATCTCATCAAACTCTCAGCGCGGTTTATTTAGTGTTCATCCGAACACAACTCATTTAATGGAACCTTTTGTTCAATCGGCGATCAGGGCCCGACACTTGGTCGAATATGCTCGTCTGATGGTGAGTGCTTTCAGTTAACCAGGCACCCTTTATCCTTGACCAGTAGGACGAGCGAGTGCCTGCAGCACTTTCATAACTCTGATCCATTCCTTAACGTTTTTAGTACACGAATGTGATTACTGTCTTCGCGTAAATGTAATGCTTTTCATACAAAGTTTAAACGCAGCGAACTCACAAACGCTGCAAGTCAAGGAAACCCGTGGACAATTTAATCATGCAAGTACCGTAGCGGTCTGAATCTCGTCAATTCATCAGAACTGTAAAATATCTGTCTTGACGTAACTGTCGTTCATCAAATGTGATAACTACCACACAGTGGTCCTGCTCTGGTACTGACGCCGATATACTTCAGCTTTTGACTTTAATCGGAGCACACGTAAATGATTGGCGGTGGTTGCCATTGATACATTCGGTTCGGACGCTTCCTCTGTGGTGTCTACCTCAGCCACTGACTCCAGCTAATGGATGCCCAAGTGGTGGGTTCCATCGCTACTGGAGTCACGGCCTGACCCTCACTCTGTGACACGTCATGCTTACAACCTCTTTCAAATGAGTCAAATGATTACGAAATCCTGGCATTGCCTCGTTATGACTCTGGATGGTATTAACTCGAAGTGACTGGCCCAGTACCTGTCTTGATGGGGCAAGCATTGGAGCTGATATGGTTCACTCCGCTCAGTAAGATTAATAGGAAGCTCATGGATGCATAAAAGTCCGCAGCGGAGCTCATTCTGGTCCAGTTGCCCACAATAATAATACTTTTCCACGCCACCCTTAACAAGCAACCATGCAACCCGCTCGAACGAGCACAGGTAACTGAGTAAACCCTGACACATCAGGCATGAATTTCACTCAGTCAACATCCTAAATCAAAGTAGCTGAGTTGCATGGCGCAACGTGCAGTCATTCCAGTATGGGCTAATAAGATCTAATCACTGGAAAAGTAGATAGGTGACTCCCGAGCGGAGGAGTATGCCCCCAGAGCTAGGAAGGAGGAGAGGGTAAGTTGTGTGTGGGTATGATATCTTAGCAAAATGAGCTCTAACTTGTGTTCACAATCGTTATAACCGCTCTCGGTGCTGTCATTCTTGTTAACACTCCAATGTTTTGGAGTTTCCAACACGGACTTCTGGAAGGCATCCAGTATTCGCCTCCGGATTCGAAGCGGTTCCATTTTGCGTAACCTATCATTGTGCCGCAACTGCGTACTTAGCACTGGGTGCATTGAATCTTGAAGGCTAAGCGATTAAACTAACGATGTAGCGCAATATTGACGCTGCAGACAATAAACGAAAGGTATACAGTTAGTCGAAACAGTCCTCAGGACTAATTTTTGAGCAGTAGTTATCACCCGATTCGTACTGCAAAGTTGATTAAATCTGAGAAACTTTCATGTATGTACACCAACGCCCAAGGGCTCCTCAGTAAAATTAACGAACTTCGACTGCGTCAGATTGCGAATGCTTGGGACCTAATTTCTATTACCGAAACTTGGTTACATCAAGAGGTGACTGATGCTGAGGTTGAGATAGCCGGAATGTCACTCATCCGGAACGACCGCCCCAGCAGAGGAGGTGGGGTCCTACTCTACTACCGCAGCGATCTACAATGTACAATAGTTGAGGACCTGGAAACACACGTTACCGACTCACTCTGGTGCCGTCTCCGACTGAGACACAACGATACATGTCTCATAGCTATCGTTTACCGCCCCCCAACGTCCACTCTGGAAATGGATTCCTGCATGATCCGTGGCCTAAACAGAGTAACACGCACTAGGTACAGCCACACTCTCATCTCCGGGGACTTCAATCTACATGATCTGGAGGTTTCGGCATCACCCAGTGAGCAGTTCAAAGCAGACTTGCATGAACTGATTGCTAATATCCCTCTGTACAATCATGTCACCACGCCCACTAGATACAGGACAGCAAACAAACCGTCCGTATTGGACCTTGTGCTCACGAATGAAGAGCTCATGGTTGACAAGTTATTGATGGATAGTCCATTAGGTCTCAGTGACCACGTAGTAATAACTTTTGACTATGTGTGTTATGCAGAGTATCCATATGAACACTCGGAACTAACTCATACAATCACACGCTACCACGTATTGAAAGAACTCGCGGACGCAGCTTCCTGGGAATTCTCAAACAAAAGTCCCCTTGACAACGTTTGGGCAGAGTTCGTTAATAAGCTCAGTGACATCGTCAACGAAGCATCAGAGACCAAACCCCTTCGTCCCTCGAAAATGCCTTCAATTATAAGGAGTAGGACCCGCAAATGCCTGGCGATAAGGGATGCAGCATGGCGTGCCTACAAGATTAACCCAGACTCAGAGACTTGGGGAAATTTCCTGACCCATCGCAACCATTGCACCGCACTTGTCCGTCAGGACAAAATAACGTATCAACAGTGTCTAGCCAAAAAATTCATGACAAACAACAAACTGCTGTATAAGCATGTCAATAAGCTTCGTAAAGTGAAGCATGGAATACCCCCACTATTCACGACAGGCGGTAGAGTACAAAGCGCCGAAGAAGCAGCTAATGCACTGCGGCTGCAATACGCACCAATTTTTGAACTCGCAACATCTACCTGTCCCATAATATCAAGCTCATTACCGACCCCTCTGTTTACAAATGTTATTTTCAACCCATCAATTGTGCTAAGGAAGTTACTCTCACTGCGCGAACATAGTTCTCCGGGAGCAGACAACATCCGCCCGAAGGCACTGAAGGCTGTGGCTAATAAGCTAGCTGAACCACTGTCACAGTTCGTTCAAAGGTGCTTTGATGAACAACGTGTCCCCACTATGTGGAAGTGTGGCATTATAACCCCTATTTTTAAAGGCGGTAGCCGTTCCGATCCTGCAAACTATCGTCCAGTGACTCTCCTCCCTGTGCTCGCGAAGGTGATGGGAGCAGTCGTCGCTGAGGCTTTGATGGACTATCTGGAAAAATGCAACATCTTGGTAGTGGAACAGCATGGCCTCCGTCAACACCGGTCATGCACCACCAACCTACTTATTGCTCGAGGTAGTTGGACGGAAGTGGCTGATGATGGGGTCGGAGTCGACGTCATCTATCTGGACTTCTCCAAAGCTTTCGACCGCCTCGATCACCGCATCCTACTTCAACGGCTTCAGAGTTACGGAATCGGAGATCCTGTACTTGGTTGGATTGGCAACTTCCTTTACCAACGAAAGCTCCAAGTACGTGTTAGGGGATCACTTTCTAACCCAATTGAGGTGGAATGTGGTGTCCCGCAAGGCTCAGTGCTGGGACCGCGCTTATTCCTGGTGTTTATCAACGACCTGGCAAGAGTCATCTCCTCAAACTTCCTGCTTTTCGCCGATGACGTCAAGATATGGCGGGCGATTAGTAACAAGGCAGATCAGGATCTGCTCCAACATTACCTAGATTGCATTTATGAATGGTCAAAGAGTAACAAGCTTCAATTGAACATGGCTAAGTGCAAAGTGATGCATCTGCGTCACCAGCTGGTGAGCGCCTACAAGATTGGAGACCACACCTTGGCAAAGGTTTCTCATGAGCGGGACCTGGGTGTATTGGTACAGGAAGATCTCGGGTGTTCCAAACAAGCAGAGAAGGCGACGAGGACCGGAAATCAACACTTCGGCCTTCTTCGCAGAGCCTTCGGTCGGTTTGAACCATCAATCTTTCCCCAAATGCTTAACGCCTACGTGCGCCCGCATGTGGAATATGCTATTCAGGCGTGGCAGCTGTGGCAGAAACAGGATCTCATTGCTCTCGAGACTCCTCAACGACGGGCAACCAAGAACGTCAGGGGCCTCTTTCATCTGCCCTATCAGCTTAGACTGAAATCTCTAAGAATGTACAGCAGTCGATATCGGCTTTTGCGGGGGGATCTCATAATGGTTTACCAGATTCTGAAGAACCCAAACCACATTTGCCGTCCGCTGCTGGAATTGAACCCCAACATTAAACTAAGAGGTCACCCTCTGAAACTGACAATTCATTACAGCCGGCTTGAATGCCGTAGAAATTTCTTTTCTCTCCGCGTGTGTGAGCCTTGGAATGCCCTCCCTACTTATGTCGTCTCTGCTCCCAATCTGGCGATATTTAAAAAACGTGTTGACGATGCGTTGTCTCACTTACATTTCCTTTTATGACTTGTTAGCCAGGGGCTACAAAACGCAATCAAACGGTTTCTTGCCAAACGCTCAACCATTGGATTTATGGATTTTTATGTTTAATACGCGAACATCTCCGCTATTTCACATAAGTCTATGGTGAGTCCACCACAACGCTTTTCACTTTATTACGCAATTTACTTTCGCAACAATTTCCATCCCACGGTACTTGTTAAGCGATGCTTTTTTACCCGTAATAAACCATTGTCCATTGAATAGTTTCTGAGCATTTCATTGCTTTGCACAAAAACCGTTAGGACATACATTGCAATAGGTATCTTTCTTAAAAGCGAAGATTTGTTTACCTGATTTCTTATCGGGGATTACTGGACATGGCTTAACAATCATCAGCTAAGTCTCTACCCATTGCAAACGTCTCCCCCTGCCGAACACGAAGTAAATCAGGATAATTCAGCGGTGTTTAAATAAGGTTTGACAGGAAACACTAAATCTTTAAAATCGTTGGAACTCATTCACGAGTTCCTAATAAGGCATTTAGGATTTGTTTTGAAATACTTCCACTGGAAAAATAATTTCTTGGTTTTTGGATACCTTTCGCAATACAGAGAAGGCTGACATCAACTAGTAGCGCAAAGCAGCTGCACTGACACACATTAGCGAGGTGAGATACAAACCAAAACATGACTGTCTATTAGTTGGCTATAAAATAATACACCTACTTTGGATCCCTAGTTTTTGTGGTTATTACGTTTCCTTATCCTCGTCGTTGAGGAGGGTCCTAGTGCGACTATAAAACTTTTGACAGATAGGAATGTGCCACGTGTTCTTCATTAGAACAACGTCCGACCCATGCCAACACCCGAGAATCACCGAGAAGCACCACATCATTAGTAGCTATCATGTTCCACCGACACATTTATTTATTTCACTACTTGTAAAACAACGCCAAGAATGTTATTGCATTTGTATTTATGGTGGTTTAAGCTCACGATGAGTATTACATTATTTATCTGCTTCTAGGCGTTAGTACGCCCAACGATTTTAATAACCTCTGGTTGGGCAAATTGTACTACAGTATTACTATATCCAACCAAATTGCGCAGGTAAACTCGGTGGAGGCTCATGGCTGTCGCTTTCCTCGTTACGTCTACCCAATTTATAGGTGCCACCAGAAAATCAGATCTACTATGATGTCATCGCTCCGGACACACTGACGTTGGAGGACAAGATAACATGCAGACGCTTTCCGTTGGACCCATTTTCCGACAAAGAGCATGCGAGATATTTAGAACAACTATGTCGTAATATCCACACTCTGTTCGAAGGAACGCTGGAGCGAGAGATGAACCGCCGCCTTGGAAAAACTCCTGACCAACAACTAAGCAAACTTGAAGCCTGTGACAATGACGACGGCGAGCTGCTCTGGAGTCCTGAGTTCGAGATCTCTGCCCATCTGGAAAGATGTGAGAGCTTGTACGTATTCACACAACTGGTGCAATACTTGATGTATTGGGACATATCAAGTGCTTTTGTTAACAGCTTAATAAGTTAGTATTACTCCCACCATAGTGAAGGTTGGTGTTCCGTGTTTTTTTAATATCCATCCTAACGTAGCAGTTGTTCAGTGGACACTGATCCAAGTCACCAATAATCCAGTCAAGCAATGAGAACACAATACCGAGATGGACAGCAATCGACTTTTAGGTAACGCAGCAAATAGTAGAGAGAAGGCGCGGAGATGAAAATGAGTAGCACTGCGGCACCCAATAATTGACAAATGTCATCTTCCTAAGTGCCATAGTCGCATAACAACACTGCGTGTGAGAACGTACCGGCTCCTTTACGTGCAGTTTTTGTCCGTAGGTTGATGTGTTTGGGACCTGAATATTTGTCCTGATTTGTGTTAGCTTTTCTCTTTCCATAATGACATTAACATCTTTTTCCGCTTAGATTATTGTTATTAGAAATAGCTCCCGCTGAGCTCTAAGAGGGTGAAAATCACATGAAGAGGAATGTGCGATTGGCCCAGACCAGGTGCTTTCGCCCTAGTAATCCCCAAGACCCGTTTAGATATTAATTTTCGCCGCAACGGTATGGTCTGTGTATAAACAAGTAGGAAAAATTCTTTTCTTCAGGTCCAAAGAATTTATTGCCCACCAAGACATACTTGACGAAGTCATCAGTTGGATGAACTCTAACATTCACTCACCATCGGAAATGGGCGGAGAGTTTGCATTGCTCACCGTTATGGGTCAATCGGGAAGTGGGAAATCTGTCTTTTTAGCAAAACTAGCCCAACTACTATTGGAAGGCAACTGTTTAAAAGAAAAGTAAGTCAAATGCGGTGAACTGCTGGAATGGATCGCATGTTTACATGCACATCCAACGTACTAATGAACTTGGAGTAGTTCACATTGTAGTTAGTTTCAATGAAACTAGGGCAATTCATTATTTTTCGTTTACATTAAAAGGTAGCCAGTAATTACAGTATGAAGTGTCTGGGAATCTTAGCCCCCTCAAGTATACCTTCCGGTTGTCGCAGACCATTGTATTTACTCTAAGGCTGATGACCGAAAGAATGGCGGGTTGTGTAGGAAATCTTTCCATACTGGGTTACCACTTGCAAACAGTGCTTTGTGGATTACCGAAAGCGTGCTGCAATGTGGCCGGGAATTATTAGTATGAGCGAAAGTAAGTGAACATCGGTGATTTGCCTAAAATTGTTACGGAAGCGTGCGCGCAGTTGTTAGGGGGGACTACTTGGATCGATATGTGCAGCCTGCCACGTTAGTACTATTGTAGCGACGGCGACTTTTTGCGACTGAGCTTCAAGCCGGCTTCCTCCAGTCTTTGTAACACCGCTGCGAGTCGGGCACCATGATCATCTTCCGTCTCCGAGAAAATAATGATGTCATCCCCATAAACAACCACATTTTTGAGGTTCTCCAGAACCATAAGTAGTAAGCGCCTGAATGTTGCCGGGGCGTTGCACAGTCCAAACGGCATTCTCAAGAATTCGTACTGTTGGCCATTTACGCTGAAAGCTGTTTTATACCTGTCTTCCTCTGCAATGGGGAGTTGCCAATAACCCGAACGTAGGTCTATCAATGAAATCAGCTTGGCATTGTGAAGATTGGAAAAAATTTCTTCCATTTGGGGCATTGGAAAAGCGTCTTTCACCGTAACTCTATTCAGCTCCCTGAAATCGATGCAGAATCTGTAGCTTCCGTCTGCCTTTCTCGTCAACAATACGGGAGATGAATACGGACTGTTTGTTCGTCTGATGATGCCTTTGGCCTCCATTTCAGCCACCTGTTTCTGTATCTCCGCCAGAGTGTTCTGCGGTATCCGCCTGAAAATCGGCTTGCACTGCCCACCCGGGATTAGAGGTATCCGATGTTCTACCCAGCTGCAAAATCCGTAATCATCATTCACATCCGTGAACAAATGCGCATACTTCTGAAGCACGTCCCTTATTGCACGGTTCGGGCACTCGGGAAGAACCGTCACGGCCCCTATGTGGTCGCGTTTCCCTGGGCTCATCTCGATCGTCTCACTGCTCACTATGACAACATTCTTCCTTAAATCCATGGTTACACCCAACCGCTTAAGGATGTCGTTACTGATTATTGTCTTCGTTGCCCCCCCACAACGACGAACATGGAGTGACTAATGACCGTTTTTCCGATTCTCACTCGTAATCGCCGAGCCCCAGTAACCTTCAAGCGGTGTTCTCTGAGTGTTTGCATTGCGATTGACGACTAGAGTAACGGGACACACTGGAACCTTTTCGTAATGGAAGCGCCGGCTCCCGTATCTATTATCGCATAAACTACGACACCCTCAATTGTTATTTCTAGGGATGGTGCCCGCCATCGACCCGACAAAGATAAAGATAAACAACGGCAAAAATTTCTTTTTGTACAATATGCAGCGTAATGACCCAGCTGGTTGCATCGGAAGCAGCGGGGCCTATCTCGTCTTCCGGGCGCATTGCGTTGTGTCTCGGTTCTCGAAGGTTCGCTCACCAACCTCTCAACCATGCGCGAAAGCTGGTCTATTTTGCCTTACAACGCGGACGGTTCGATTGTCCCTATTTCCACGGGCCCGACAAAACTCTGCGCCACAGCCACAAGGTCTTCTGCCGTACTGACCCCAACCATGGATGCCAATTTCACTTCGTCCTGAATGGGTTTGGGCAAACTTCGGACAAATTGGCCTCTCAGTAGTCGATCTCACGCGCCGCCATCCAACTCAGGGAGCGCCACCTACAAGTGTCTCTTCAGCAGCTAAAAGAACACCACCAAATATTCTTGCTCTTCCCAATTGGTTGAGTGGAACTGCTCGAGCGCATGTTGCCGATCGTTTTCCATACCGAATTCCGCACACAGCGGAGCCTTCATCTCGGTAAACACGTTGCCAGCCTTGGCCTTCCTCGTTAGCTGGTAGGTCACCTTTGCTCTCCCCGTCAGCATCGTGCCCAAAGCGGTCAACAAATTGGCATTTCCTTTGATCCCGTTGCACGCCGCAATGGCCTCAAATCCCCCCAACCACGATTCCACATCTCCCTCTGCGAACGGCGTTGGCCACTGAAACTTCATGCAGATTGGTCACGACACCAGTGTAGCAATGAAGCACGATCTTTATTGGCGCGAACACACACACACACACACCCTACCACTCACATAGGCGCATATTAATGAGTCAGGTTTCTTCCCCTCGTTGCACCATCCCTCCTGGCCTCCGCTCGTGGCACTTCTATGCTCCTTCTGGGGGGTACGGGAACGCATCTTCTACGTCCGTTTTTCCCGTGTATCTTCGCTTCCACGCCTCCGATTCTGACAAGCCCGGCGTCGTTCGATAACGTGCACTTTGCTTGACCGTGGGTGTATCACTCTCCCTGGGGTTGTTTCTTGAAGATGCGATACCAGCGGTTTTGTCCGATTTACTGCGTCTTCAAAAAATTCTCCACCTGCTTTGCCTGCCTCGGGCTCACCCACGGATGCCGCTCCTGTTCCGTTTTCGTCCCGTTCTAATGGGCCTGGGTTTCTCCAGCGAATCGCCCCCATTGCATCGGTCTCCCTATTCGTCCGCCTTTGTTTTAATGACCTAACCGTCCTTTGTGCAAGCGCTGCCTTCCGCCTCCCTACACTATGGTTAGAATATATAGTTTACTGAAGATGCACAGGGCAGAATATCTAGCTGTGTCGTCTAAAATTGTAGAGGTCTGTCACAGATCTCTACCCACTGATCTCGAGTGCATCTCTGGATACCAAAACCTGGAGAGCCGAAACAAGTAGGAAAACGGCCGAAGGGTGCGGAATTTCGGGGCGCACATCGCTCTAGATTCATTTCCATTGAGTGAGATGATAATGTTTGCCTCAAGGTAAGTCCAAACTGGATTTTGTGTCACAATATAAACACGAAGCGAGTACTTTAGGAGTTTAAACAGTGTGAATCCACGAGTCCCATTATTTGATTGGCCATACTTCCATGTCCCTGCTGTTTGTGCACAAAATCAATAGATGACGTGATCGAAATGACACCATACTACTTGAACTTAGACCGTGCCTTCCTTTGAGAAAATGTATTAGTTATCTCTGTCACTGGGACCATTTGCTACTCGGAAGCTGAACGTGATCTCTCGACCGATGAGCGTACCCCTTTCGCGAAATTCGTTACGCTACCGTTACGTTGTTAACGGATAAACCTAAAGCTGGCGATTCATATCCCGGCTTCAGCTATCATTACATGAAGCACCTAAACTGGGACAAATTCAGACGTTGAAAGTAGTGCTGAAGGTGAGTAACCCGGGAAACTGCTCAGTCGTGCTCTTCTTTCACATCAACCTCTTATTCGAACTTTAGAACGGTGTTATTTACTTTAGAAAACTCGCCAATTCTCCAGTAACGTCCGCATGGTGACACGTGTGCTTATCGTGATGGAAGCTGTTTGATGAAGTCACTCGAATCGTAACATAAGTTGAATACTCTAGCTTATTCCTATTAATCTTACGCTCAGTACTTTTTTATTAAAAGCTCACAAATGATTTACGGTACTGCGACTTAGAAGCCGTTGAAGATGCTGTTTTATTGCTGAGTCAACAAAACATACTTAACAGTTTGTTACTAGGGATTAATCATTCTAGACAAAGGTTTCTTCCCGTTTATTGTCTCATCCGTAGAAAAGCTATTTTGTTCAGAATGGAGTGCATAGTGACGTGTTTTATTCGTTTCTAGTACATAGTTCTGTCAAGTTCAGAGCTACTTATGCAGACATCCTCTTTCTTACGATCATTACGCAGGACTCCGATACCTAAAGGAAGCATGGTGATTACATTTTATGGACAGCTTGCACCACTATATAAGCTACAAATTAATAAATGGACCTTAATATATGTTCATGACAGTATCGCAAAATGGGTGTACTTTAGGCGAATTGAACGCCAATTCTCCACGTTTGTTTACTCTACTGGGTTATAGCGCTGCACGGTCACACAGACTAACAATTATGAAAACGGATGCCCCCTCCTGCTATCCCCAAATTCAGTTTATCAAGAGCAATGGGTTATGCAGCAAAGAAGTACCAGTAGAATGGACACAGCATTCCTGTTGTTAATGACAAGATTGCACCTCGCTTAATACTAGGGACACAACT
>OX104069.1:92384355-92453909 GCA_944474145.2 Dicrocoelium dendriticum | reverse complement strand
TACACATATCACAGCCGGTTTCTAACTGTTAGACCTCTCCGGTTGAATGACTAGCCTTGTAGTTACATTATATAAGTCGACTATCACCCAAAACCAGTCATGTGTTATAGTTTATGGGTAACGGTTCGCTTTTGACACAAAAGCTTCGTTAGGCCGAGTGAACTAGTCAAGGATTGGTACAGTCATTATACTGAACTGGGAACACAATCGCGAAGAATAGGATGTAGGCAGAAGGTCAGTCGTGTCAAACCGCAAAACGTCACTCTAGATAATACATGCGACATTTACCAGTGTAGGCGCTACATGGTCACAAGCGCTAAGCCCTGTTGACGATGGGTGCGGGGATGATGTGATGATCATGCTCTGCTCTGGATCCGTCCGCCGGCGCTCCTCAGACTAGTTAGGTTAAAATAGCCCGCCACACGTTCGAAAGCTCTGCCCCGTTCATTCTGTTCACACATCTGTTCACTTTGCTAATCTCAAACGCCGCAGCAGTCAGCGTTTGGGACGTTGATCGTAACCCCCTTCTAAGGATTTTAAAGTTATCCAAGTCGATCTCATGACCTGTAGCTATCGCGTGCATTGCTACCGCCGAATGGCTTAGTAGAGCTCTATATTCAAGCTCGCTCCTAGGTGGTCGTGTTATGGGCCTCTTGTGCTCTGCTATCTTTGTGCGTAACGCTTGCGGTTCAACCGGTGGTCTTAAGATTGAGCCAGATGAATTGATGGTCAGTTTCGACGTCAGCTCGCTCTTACCAACCGGTTGTTTTCAAAACTTTCTGAAATCATGAATTCTGGATCCCTTCCAAGCATTTTTGGATAGGACAGTCATGTGTTACTTTGCAGTGTTTTCGGGCGGGCAGCACCCAATTCCATCTGCTTTGACTACGGTCCCAGTGATCACAGTGACTAAGGTTCACTTCAATGTGAGCCGCGGTCCACTTTGAGATTGCGCGTCGCAATCCAATCACACAACGTGTAGTCCAAAGTTGACCCTCCAATTAACACGTGTTACTTTATTTGACTGTGAGTGCAGCCAAATTTTCAATGAGGTGAGAGTTTTCTGGTCAGTTAAGTTAATCTGTAACAGGTACCGAACGTGAAGGAAGAATAAACCTGCTTTTTGTCATGCATATATATATATATATATATATATATATATATATATATATATAGAAGAGTAGTAGGGGGAGTTGAATGGTATAGGTAGAATTTCGTCACATCTAGGCTCACTCAGACAGCCGCCACAATCCCGGAAAAGCACTGTACGCGCGTTTCATCCTTTCGGGAATCATCAGCAGTGCGCATTCCATCGGACCCTTGGTAGGGCTCGAAACCAGTTGCCAGTCCGTGGTTGAGACCACTGAGCTACGGGGGACGGCAACGACCATCGTGAATAAGTTACTAGATGTGATATAGCGCCGCTCACTATCCACTATCCAGTCTAAGCAGAACATGCTAGACGGCCTGGGGGACTCACAAATCACAGTGCTGTCATCTACGTACTCCAAGTACTGAAAGTGGTCACTAGAGTCTCAGCGTTTTCCAGGGCAGCTTCCAAGACCTAGCCCGTGGCGAAGTTGAACACGAATGAAGGGGCTGGGCAACACTGTCTAACACCGCTATATATACTGAAGGGGGGCGAAAAGACTCCGTACACTCGCGTGCGGCCCGAAGTTTGATGGTAAAGTGCACGGAAAATGCTGATATGCTTCTCAGGAACTCCTCTCTTCTGTAAGCAGCCCCAAAGAACCACTCTGTTGACAGAGTCAAACGCGGCTCGAATGTCTAAGGAGATGACTATGGTTGGTCGAATGAAGGTATGGCGAGGTTCACGTATCTGGCGCATCCTAAAGATGTGGTCAACGTAATTGCGCCGGGCAAAATCCTGTTTGCTGTTCACGCAGGTGCTGTTCCCGTACACAACTGAGCCTCCGCAAATGTAGATTAGCAGGCAGTTTGGAGGTGAGACAAATGAAACTGATGTCACAATGGTTGGAGCAAACGGTCCCGTCTCTTTTTTGGTAGACAGGTACAACCACTGCTAATTGCCAGTCGGATGAGATGGTTTCGGTAGTCCAAATCTGATGAAAGAGAGATGTAGTTCACGAGTGAGTGCAGGAGCCTATATTTGAAGATAGCAATAGGAAGTTCAGCTGGGAAAGGTGACTTGTGGCGCTTTAGTGGGCGAACCTCATGGGAAACCTCAGCGTCAGTCCGTGGAGAAACATCCACGCACCAGGGAGCATTCGGAATCCCGGAAAATCGACTCGGTTGTGCTGGTAACCAGTTGAACTGATCTTCAAAGTGATCTGCTCATCTTATCAGTCGACGGTGACGACCGTGTATTAATTGGCCGTCATTTTCACGTGAAACTTCACTCACTGTTGGCCTTCTGTCTGCCGTGGACCGAATAAGTTGGAACAATTTGCGGGTTTCCTGACGAGGCTGCCCGCTCCATCTCATCAACGCGCTGTATCTACCAGACCACGCGATCCTCCCTGAGAAGCTGTCTGAGCTCAGCACCTGTGGTACTGCGTATTGGTTGTGCTCAACTCCGGCGGGAATTGTTCGACGGCTTTCCATTAATTGGAGAGACTGTGCTGAGTTCCAATCACTAACAACTCGTTTAGTGAAGTCACAGACCAAGGTAGCGGACTATTGTAAGGCACTCTGAATCTGCGCCCAGTGTGTCTCAACATCGGAGAATGGTGAACACAGGTTGGAGGCAAATGTGTTCTGAAATGCGCCGAGAATATTTGGGGCGGCGAGGTTGTCTGTTTCAAGCCGTTTGCGGTGACGATGCTGAGTGTCTCCAAAGAACTGAATGACCTTAGCACACACGAGCACATGATCCAAAGTCAAGAAACTGTTCCAAATTGACTTGCAGTCCGTTATGCAGTCTCACCAATAGTAACTAACAGCGATGTGACCAACCTGCGTCCAAGTTTGACCAGGCGCCGGAGATCGCCAGGTGGCTCGTTGCTGCCAGGAACGCCAGAAACTGGTGCTTGTAGGGAACAAGCCGTGGTCAGCGCACACATGAAGGATTCGATCGCCACTGTCCGACCTGCGAGTACCGTGGCTGTGTTGACACTCAAATTCGCGCTCATGAACCTCCAGTCTACCGACTTGCGCACTTAAGTCTCTGGCGAGTACCACGATGTCCATACAGCGTTTCTTGCGGAGGATATCGGTGAGTTGGCGGTAGAACTCGTCTTTAGCCTCATCCTGGCTGCAGTCTGTAGGAGTGTACGTCGGTACAGTAAATAACCAGCGCCTATTGGTCCCGTGGCTAGAAGGTCACACTGAGCTTTCCAAGCGAACTACACAAAGACGGCTGTTGACCGGGAACCACTCAATGAACGTTGCCTCAGTACGCGTGCTTAAAGCAGCTCCTACGCCGGCGCAACCAGAGACTATCGCTGTTGCAGTTTCAGATAATCGCAAAGTGGATATGCAATCGGAACTTGAGGATGGGGAGAGCAATCGCAGAGTTGTGCTGGAGTCCTGTAAACCGGTTTCTGTTAAGCAGCAAACGTTGGTGGAGAGGGTTTCCAGGGTGAGCACAAGAACAGTTTGTTAGCCAATCTGCACAAGCGTTTAAAAATTAAACGTACCTAGCTTGAAGAAAACAACACATCAACAACATCAACTACAACAACACCAAAAACAACAACAGTACATCAGCCATTTGAACTGATGCTTCGCTGCCATACAACCACAATGACCTATGAACTAAAGAATAATAAGAGGAAGGGGGACTTACCTGAAAAGCTAAATCCCCCAAGCAGAAATTCAGGGCCAAAACGCCTACAGATTGCGTAGACAACATACTGTCACAAACAGCTGGTTATCCTGCAAAGATAAAGCGGCACCGGCAAGACAGCTTCCTAGCGGTTTTCACTGTCACGCGTCATAATCAGCACCAAACACACTTTAAAAAGGCAATCCGATTAGGAGACGGCAGCAGACGCACCACTGGTGTTAGTTGCGAGCCATGTCCTGTAAAGTCTCGAGCCAAGCACAAGGCGAGTCACATGAACTCCAGCCCGGAAGGCGAGACGGACCAACGGCACCCAGTTTGGCCGTCAGTAACTTCATTCCCACTGCTAAGTCAACTTCTGTCCACCTCGAGCTTTGCACCACCCTACACCTAGCAGACTAAACAAGGCCCTCCTAGGTAAGTGATGACCAGGCATACGTAGCACGTGCCCGAGCCAACGGAACTTAGTAAGTGCTATCTGTTGTTCTAGGGAGCTAGCATGTTTACCACTACCTAGTACTCGTCTACACACATCATCATTGCGGACATGCTGGTGCCATCCGACACAAGCAATGCTTCGCAGACAACGATGATCAAAGACTTGAAGGCGCCTCAGATCTTCAGACCGAAGGGGCCAGGTCTCACTCCCATGGAGCAGAACGGCCCTCACTGTGGCCTTGTATACACGGCCTTCCAGACGGAGGGAAACTCCAGTCTGTCGCCAAAGATGCCGCAGGTTAAAGAACGCGGCTCTGGCTTTTGCAATGCGTGAGCTGACGTCAGTTTCTATGTGCCATCATTGCTGATGTAGCTGCCAAGGTAAGTGAAATGATCAACCACCTCGAGTTTCTCGTTAGCAAGTGTCAAGGGGTCATCAATTGGTTGGTGGTCCTGCATCAACACTTTGCACTTTGAAGGTGTGAAGTGCATACCAGATAATGGGACCACTCTGAACAGGCCATTCAGGGTTGATTGGGCCGCCGCAACATCGTCGAAATGCAACACGATATCGTCCGCATAATCAAGATCAACTAATCTTTCACCAGGAAGCACTTCAACGCCTAGATCGTGAGATTCCGCAAGGGAACACTCCGTGATAGAATCCACGACGAAATTGAAGAAAAATGGGGAAATCGGACAACCCTGACGAACGCCACTTGTGGTCGGAAAGCTATTCGATAGGCCACCGCAGACCCTGACGCGGCCTGTAATTTTCGAGTATGGAGAATGTAAGATGTTCACCTATTTGATGGAAACACCATTTCGCGCAAGTATTACGAACAGAATCGATCGATCAGCTGAATCGAACGCATTCTTGTAATCAAGGAACACAGATATTGTCAGTCTACAATATGTGTGGCGCCGCTCTAGTACACACCGTAAGGTGGATATATCGTCTATACAGCCAAGCTCTGGGCGGGACCTACCTGCTGTTCCCTAATGCGACGTTCCCGTCCCACAGTGAGGTGACGAACGACAATCGACGAACGAGAATCGAGGCCAGTAATTTTGTCACAACTGGCGTTAGGTTAATATCCTTGTGGTTAGAACAGTCTATGCGACTGCCCTTCTTGTATATTGCCACTATAATCGATTCATTCCAATCAGCCGGGACACTCTCTTCGTTCCAGATACCTAAGAATAGGAAGGTCAATATTTTGAAGAGGACCTCACTTCCATCCTTAAATAGTGCATGTAGGACGGCATCCGGGCCAGCGGCAGGAAAACGATTGAGGGATCTGATAGCGTTTGGGACATCAGCCTTCGACGGAGGCACTAAACTAACCGTCCATGGCTCGTCCTGCGTCACCTGAGTAGGAAGAGGTCCGGGAACAGGGGACCAGCTGTACCGATCTTGAAAGTGTTCCGCCCAACGAGCCATACGGCGCTCCTTACTGTGTATCAGCGCACTCTCTCTGTCTCCGGTAATCTCACTGACGCCGGGTTTCCTGGCACCAGTGGTTCTGATCAACTGGAAGAGCTTGCGGTAATTGCCTACTGTTCCTGCCTCCTCCATTTCTTGAGCCCGACTGATCCACCAGGCTTCCTTGTCAGCACGTAGGCTCCGATTTAGTTCGCGCCTAATAGCACGTCACCTTGTGCTCAGAGCCAGCCGGGAGCTTTCTTCTAGATTCTAACAAGTTCACCAACCTCTCGGATATCCAGTGACTGATGCGGTGACGATTGATAGTGCCACAAGCAGATATTCCTGCGTCGTGCATGGAGGCCGAGATCCTATTCCACTGAAACTCAACGTCATTAGGACAAGACAGTGAAAGTTCGGTACGCAGTGCGCGTTGATAGGCTTGCCTGAACGAGGGCTGAGACAATTTCTCAATTGCCAAGCAGAGGGGACGCTTAGTGCGCCTCCCGGTAAAGTTCCTGGAGAAACGACAGCGCACCAAGGCATGGTCAGAGTCGACACAGGTATTCCGGCATGAGCGGCAATCTGGGATGGAACCATGCCACCTGTAGCTTATGGCAATGTGGTCAATTTGGGTTCATCGTTGACCAGCTACAGGCGGACGCCAAGTGGCATTTCGGCGCCCACTGTCTAAAAGCAGTGCTACTAAGAAACAACTGGTGCTCCGCACACGGTTGCAGCAGACGCTCGCCGTTGTCAGTCCGTGCGGAGTTAATCCCATAATTACCACCCAGCTGAGCTTCTGAAGAGCTCAGACGCCCTACTTGTGCGTTCATATCCTCTGCAAGTGCCATAATATCTGAACTAGCACACTGCGTGGTAGCGCGTTCAGTTCGTGATAGAATGTGTCCTTGACAGCATTGAATTGCAGTCGGTGGGTGTATAAGTGGAACTCACAAACGGCGTTTTGTACTATTTCGTGAATCAACCTTGGATGATGTCGTCAAACGGGCTGCACGGATACGGTTGTTCACTGGAATCCATTCGACCAAAGATGGCTTAATCTTGGAGCTTATAATGATACATACATCTGCTTAACATGTGAGTGCTGCATTGGCGTATCGGGATGCGTGCAACCAATAACGAGTGGACAAGCCGGGTGCCGTTAATTCAACAACATCGTTAGCGTCCTTGGTCCTAGTTTGGGACATACAACACACAGTAATAACCAGTGTGTCCAAGGTGCGTGCGAGTGCAGGCTGTTGAGCTACTTGTCTTAGAGTGTGAACGATGAACGTCGCCAAGCAAAGGGGACAGCGTGGCCTTATAAGGGACTGTTGCCGATAGGCGTCCGATGGGTGCTGTGGGATGGTGGCTGTAGGTGGTTCTACTCCACTGGCACTTCGATTGCTGTTAATTAAACTGGGAATTATAGAAGGAAGGTTAATAATGGGGGTCAGGATGGGAGAAAGAGAAACAGGTGGAAATGAAAGGAGGGAGGCGTCAGCAGTAGCATGTTTTTTTTTATCCACCCTGCTGTTTGCAACAGCTAAGGCGACCCTTGATAATCTGCGGGACGGCCGATGCAGGATGGATTTTATGTTTGAAGAAATTGTCATGGTTGTATGCGGGCTGGGATACTGCCAGGGCGCCCCAGACCTAGATAGAAGGACGATTAGGGTCCTTATCCAAAGCGTCTGGTTCAAAAGCCTTTGCGGACGGCAGCGGGAAGGTGGCAACGATTTAATGTTTGCGAAATGGACGCCATCCCATTTCAAACCCCAACCTGGAGGACCATGATACTGAGTTTGTCTGAACTCTCTCTAATGACCAACCTGGTGGGAGTATCTCTCAAGATGCCCGCAGGCACCACCCATTATAACTCAATGGGTCAAAGAGGTACGCAAACCTTCGCATCACGTTAAGTTCCAAGCTCGTAGCTTAAGAGGGGTCAGTGTGCAACAAAAGCCTTGCCGTTGGAGTTGGATTGTGTGCGATCTGTTTGGAGTGGTTCATTGATTAGGCCAATGATACCGCTTTTATTTACAATACATTTTGGGGACTTGAAATGGAAGGAGGTTTGCCAATACCAGGAGGGTTGAATAAACGTGGAACGTAGAATGTAGTTTGCGGTTCGGTAGAATGAAGTTTAGTATGCCCGGTTGTCAGCACCTCGGCCAAAGAGAAAGAATCCAGAGAACGAGAATAGTGAGTGGGGAGTCGTAAATCCATAATTTCATGCGTTGTGTAGGCGTACAGCTTCGCGGTTGCCCAGGCCGAGGAAGGGGGTTGACTTAAGTGGGTCCCACCCGGAGCCTTCGGTCATAGGGACCTGACCCACAAGGCAGTAGTCGGATTCAGGGAATCACGCCCATTGGGAGCGAGTGGCCGATTTCTCTATTCATACGCCTTTTGTTTGGCGGGCTGCAAAATAGGGTCCCAAAACTACCAGTAATTCAGCGTTCAGCTGAAGTATTACAATGCTCAAGCAAGGCGAAGCAAAGGGCAGTGAGTATATTTAGTGGCGAGTCACATCCGCTATTCGTAGTGTTTTTAAACGGACCTATTTGGTTCTTCATAGGGAGAAAGCTTGCTAGGCGGAAAGAAATCACCTACTAGAACATCGCCGCCGAACCTTTTACTGGAACGAGATCTTCCTAAAACACGCAGCTGGAATTACAAGTAGTTCTTAAAGCCAGCAATCAACGCTAGGTTCCTGCTGCTTCCTGAAATTCTGACCTCATTCCGTCTTTAGCCTGGCTACTCTGTTCCGAATTTGAGCATACCACAGGGCAACGAGAATCGAGTTCTTTTGAAAACCGCTTCCAATGCAATCGCTATACCAGCTGCCGCACGCTACACCATTGCTGTCAGTTTGTCACCTTTCTGTGCCAGCATTGCGATGCATTTTACGTGTGGGTTGATCAGGCACTATGTACAGAATCAAATGGAGTCCGGTGTGCAATATCGTACTTCCACTTTCGCTACATTTAAATTTATGCAAATGAAATGAAATTTTTATTGAGGTTAATACATATTATTCCACTTCGAATAGCCTTGCAGTATGCTTTCGAATCACAAAGAACTTTTGTCTGCCGCTGTGTGACTCGTATACACATGGTTCTCCTTGTTGCTGTGTTGCAAACCATTGCCAAGACGCCAGTCACGTGCGTAAATTGCATTCACCGAGCATGTTGGGACAGGCACACGACGTCGGTTAACCATGTCCTACGAGTGGGGCCACAGTTAAAATCAAAGCCTACGGAGGTCAACGCGCGACATTGCTGGTGTAGGCAGTGATCGCCTGGCAATCCATCACGCAGGGCTACAGCTTAGTTGAAAGTTGAGCTTTGATGAGCATTTAGGAATTCCCGATAGTTTGGCGAGCGTTAGGATGACGGCCGCTAAATGAGCTGCAGCAGCAAAGGAATGCCCGATTCCTGTGGTAAAGAAATCGCGTGATAGCGTCGTCGAATGAGAGAACAAGTGATGTTATGCAACTGAAAATAAGACTGTTCGCGCCTGAATTTCTGTGAAAATCCCGCTGAAATTGCAGCGACGGATGAAACTGGTGTGTGCTGGACAACCCTACGG
The DNA here is from genome assembly GCA_944474145.2 of Dicrocoelium dendriticum. NCBI lineage: Eukaryota > Metazoa > Platyhelminthes > Trematoda > Plagiorchiida > Dicrocoeliidae > Dicrocoelium > Dicrocoelium dendriticum. Next base: position 92,444,685 of record OX104069.1, on the reverse strand, counting down.
TGGTAGATACACTGGATAACGCACGTAAATCTGAATTGGATAAGAGAAAGCAAAATAATGTGCGTAGAGAATTGCGCGTGGTTGATCCAAATAGAGAAGAGCATAGATAGAATACGAACACATCGAGTGTGATAGATGCGAAATACCTAAGTTTAAGGAAACATATTTGAGGTAAACACCACATTTGTGAACTCACCACGGATACTGGCATCCGGTTCCGGATTTGCCCATCACTGCGGTCTCGATAGGAGAGCTACAGGAAGCCTGCAGTTACACAGGGACTAGGCGAAGTTTGCGGTGCACCACTCAAAACTACAGCCAAGCACACCATATCCAGTGTAATCTGAGGGAGTACGACCGGCAGACATGTGTAATGGAGTCACGTTTTGTCAAAGCGGCTGAGTCACACTCCTTCAACATGCACAGCTGCAGCATTCCCGTCTATCTAAGTTGCGAAGCATGCATACCAGACATACACAGGTTGGCAGCTGCATCTTAGCCTGCTCCACAATAGACGGAATTGTGTGACTAGTAAATACTAGTCCGAGAAGATGCGTGCAATCCAGCGCGGATAACAGAAGGTAAGTGATGTCAGACATGGGGGACTATGAATGATGGGCTAAAAAAGAAGTGGATGGATGAAGCCGGGCAACAGCGAAGCTCGGCACTGTAACTCACAGAGCAAACGAGTGTGGGATAGAGACGGAAAGCGGGTAACAGTAAAAGACGTGCGAATATTGTACCATAGATCAGCTGTGAAATTGTGCGCGCATATCACGGTCACGAGGACCGTGCACCCGGTCTCCCCATGCAACGATCAACTGTCTCCTAGAGCCAGGAAATCGCGATAGCGTTTCTCCGACAAGTATGGGCCTTGGTAACAATTACCCTACTCACACGCCCTGGAGATATCAAGCAACAAACTCAAAATATCAAAGAAATTAATCACGCAAACTGTACAGTAGATATGCGGTAGCATGGCAGCATGGCGCAAATCAATAAAAAATGTTGATTAATCTTGATCCAATGTAAGGGTGCTCTTGAGCAAGCATCTTTCTCGGGATATCATTCAACTGTCACGGAAAAGGAAAGGGACAAAGCTCGCAAACTAAACAGGGAATTTGCGGAGGATGAGCAGAAACGAGCAAGTAAAATCAAATAGGTTAGTTTAGATCCAGTGCAATGAGGGGAAATCGTGTGTGTAAATGCAATTTGCTGTAGCCCAACTGCGGTGAATGTGTAAAATAAATACAACATCAATCTCAGCAAGAGACGTTTTGACGCACAGTAACATGCACGTCACACACCTGTAGTTCCGTCTAACCCGATTACATGGGGGCCGGAGAGCACAACGTTTGTTTGCTTCATGCCGTCACCTGATAAACAGGAGTCATGTCAAGTAACGCAGATAACGCTATACATTAAAAAGTAATGAGATGCGCGCAGATTGAAAGGTGGTTCAACAGCTGACAGCAATAAAAAGAACAAATTTCCCATGGGTTTTTCGACCAACTGTATCGGGAGGCCAGTTTCAGCTAGTTAGCTTTCGAGCTTTGCTGGAAAGGTGGTGCCAAAAGCGACTAGAGGTTTTAATAATTTGATACGTATTACATCCTTCGGTGATATTGATGAGTTAGTTCAGCCACACCGCGTTCTTACTGGGTTGCCTTGCATCGACCGACCAGTAACTCCCCGCGGCTTCCTTTAAATAATGTTTCAATGGGAATCACAGTCCATTACATTGAGATTGCGCATCGCAATCCAATCACACAACGTGTAACATAAACTTGACCCTCCAATTAGTCATTTACCGTCGTGCGAAGCGTTGCCCATTGTGACCCGGTAGCCAAAGGGGTAGAGGTTTCGGCTACTATTCCAATGGTTGCGGGATCGGGGCCTGCTTTCTCCACCTGATGAGATGAAATTACATCGAAACGCGTCGTGGTTGGGCAGTGTTTTCGGGTGGGCAACACCCAATTTCCATATGTTTCATGGGATTCATGTGCGGGGGTTTTGACCCGATACACTGCTTCGTACTGTTGTCTTGTCCTTCCTGACTAAGGTTTGGGGGCGTGCTTTGCTTAACTGCGTTACTACGTGATATTGGCGACGGGTCAAAATGTAATCCATCGTTAATTTACCTAGCTAAGTTTGGTCTTCCGCTGAGGAAAAAGCGTTCACATCAAAATGGATGAGGTGGAAATACTCACTTATTAACTACTTGGAACTAATGCCTATTTTGAATCCTATGATTTCCCATTCGGAATCCCACAAAATAGGACAATTCAGACAAATGCTGGGGGATGATAGCCAGCGACATTGTGCTGCATCACATTTGGAAAACTGCGGCAATGTTACAGCTGCCTTGGATAAATGTACTACACTGTGGAGATTGAAACAGAATGTTTATATTGCAAGATACTGCTTTTCAAAGCTTATACAGAAATCGCACGAGTGCGCCAACGACTTCATTGCACACATCCGCCAGCCCATTTCCGCTTGTAAGTGCAATAAAATTCCGAGCGAAAAGTTTGAAGAAGGAATGGAACTAGCGTGCTTAATTACTTGGATTCTGGAAGAAAGTGCGTGATAAATTCTTTTTTCTTTGAATGGGTCAGATGAGACGTGGGAACACGCTCTTCTAATCGTTCGCCAAAGGGAGAATACATCGCGCTAGTTTAATGAATTTACTGTCCGTACAGTAGTCGATGCTTTTCACGCAGTTACTAAACCATAGACTCCAGCTGAATCTCGAAGACATTTCGTGTGCTACCGTTGCGGGATGCAACATGCGTGTGATTCTGAGTGTCGCCACAAAGAAAGCATATGCAGAAAATGTGGTAAAATGAACCACCTATCCCGCGTGTGCTGATCGGAAGCAGCCACACTGACTTATCTCGCTCAACCGGGGCGCCATACTGAACCGCCGCTCCTAAAGAAAAAGGTTCTGGAAGAGCCAGACAACGGTTTAAATTCCTTCTACTTGACTAGCCTATCACCTAACAAGTGCCTTCCATATACGATTTGTTTGAGGATAGAGAACGAGCCGATCGATTTGGAACTAGATACGGGGCTGTAGTTACTCTTATAAATAGTCACTCAATTACGTCCGCCGCCCTTCAATAACCTTGTGATTGTACATTGCAAACCGACACTGAGGATCCGATTAGAGTGTTGGGAAAGTGCATGGTTAGTCAGGCACTGAGAGCGGGAATTAACTGCCTTTGATCGTGTTACCTGGGAAAAGACCAAATCTCTCGGGCAGAAATTGGATCCGATACTTCCCAGAAACGATGCAGATGAATGGGATCGTGGCGAATGACAGCAGTCGAAACGATCTGCTGAACCAACTTCCGCTTTATTAGAAGATAATTTGGGAGAACTGAAACACTTGAAGGTTCCCATCAATCTACGGGTGAATGCCAATGACAAATTTTACAAAGCACGAACATTAGCGTACGCCATGCAACCCCAAGTCCAAGTAGGACTACAACGACTACAATCCGAAGGCGTAATCAGGCACGTACAACACTCGGATTGGGGTACTCCAATCGTTCCTGTACTAAAAGCCGACGATACCGTTCGCAGCTGTGGAGACTATAACTGTCAATCAAGCTTTCAAGGTGGAAAGGTATCACTTACTACATATCAAATATTTATCCGCTAAATTATCCAGTGATCAAAAACTTTATAAACCTTATCTTAGTCACTCATATTCTCAAGTTGTACTTGATGAGGACTCAAGTGACTTAACCGCCATAACTGCACATCGTCTCTTTCTACAAGCGGATTGTGGATGACATCAATGAACAATGAGAAAAGCATTTCCAGGGATTAAGAAGCAGTGCTTTACAAGTCCATTAATAATAAAACAGTACTTTAAGAAGGAAAAAAGTGACTCGTTGTTTGTTCCACTGTAGTGTTGCAATTCGCGTATGTTCCCAACACCATAAGGTAACGGCAAGCAAATCCTAGGTATATCTCAGGGTGGAACGGAAACAGTACTGATTAACAAAGTTTAGGTGGATGAGTGCGTTCTTTAACCTTTTAATTAGTGTTAGTGTGGATGCAGAGACGACCTATTCAGGAAGAACATTCCACGGATGATATACGTGAATGAAAAAGACATTTCTGCGGCTCTCCGGAGAGTTATGCTATTCTGCCAGTTTTAGTTGGTGATCTCTCATGTTTGTAATGCTGCTGAGTTGTAGTAAAGAGCAGTGCAGATGATGTGAGTCGTGAAGAATCACGTAGCTCATTATCAGATCGCCACATTGTAAAATCGCCCGCTTAATACCCCCAAACGTTCCAGCCTGTACTCGTATGAGAGATTGCGTATTCCAATGACGTAGTTGGATACCAGACGTTGAGGCTACTCCAGTGCATTAGGGTCGTGTTTCAGCCATGGAGCCTGATCTTGTATGGCATATTCGACATGGGGGCGAAAATATGCACTGAGCATCTGTCGAAAAATAGAGATGTCCATTTGCCCGAACTAACTCACAACAGCCCGAAGTGTTGGTTTCCAGAAGTTGAGGCTTTTTCGGCCTGCCTAGAGAAACCAGTCATCTAAAACCAGCACACCATGTGAAGGAGGCTCGAAGTGCTTGTGGGTGGAAATGCTATGGTACCGGTAGGCTGATGGCCAATTGTACGCCGCCGAGAATCTCGCGGAGTACCAGACAGGTGAAATTCTGCCCGATAGAAAGTGAGCATGTCCACGGAAGCAGATTGGTCAGCTAAGCAGCAAATGGTTGGCGCACGTCCGCGTCGAGCTCTGCCAGCAAACATCCACTGAATGTGCAAGTGATCAATCAGGTGTCAGTCGGTCCCAAAAGCACAGACCGAGAAGCGCGTAACCGTGACGAGCGGATTGGTGCACACTTGAGCCAAGCTTTGTGGTATTGGACCGCTGGAAAAGGGGTGCGGCCTGATGGACTAGTGTACCAAACGAGCAAATCGAACAATCCAAAAAGAAAGTCGATGTAATTTTAGTTAGAGTGTAGGTTACGAGCAATCGTAAATCAATGGAAATGGAGCCAGCGCCAGAATGTAAGCAACGATGATGAGCCACTGAAGCGGACCTTTGCAAATAGTGATGTACTCTATAAATATGCAAGCGTTTGTGATGGTAAGTTTGCGGTAAGTTTGTGATGGTAAGCCAGTCCTCTTGCTTTCCGGAGGGCTACTCGACACACCTAGATCAAGTCCGACGGGCGATTACTTTAGTTATTGCCTCTTCTGCTGTAAACACCGTTAACGCGAATAGAGGGATAAAAAGTAACCGATCTACACTTGTCAGCGGTCAGGACAAACAATTAGCCTAACTTGTACACCAATGAAAAATGATCCAACAACAATTTTCGGACAGAGGTATGCTCAAATGTCTCTGAATCTACCGTCATCACATTGCGGGGTGAGTTATCGAGCTGGCAAGACGAATCGAACTCATTGTGCGTACTGACGCGTGTCAAAGCCGAGCCTATAAATCTATGACGAATTACTCATTATCCGAACTCGCCACACCATAGAGAACCCCGACTTTGTCGAGTAACACTAGAATTCTCCACTGAGGTAGAAAACGCCTTGCTCTCCGCCAGTGTGCTGAAACACGGATGCTGTTGGATACCCGTCTATCCTAATGTCCCTTGGAGCGCGCAACAATCAAAAAGTAACACCGAAGAGGAACACAGCAATTAAGACCTCCTAAACACACTCTGCACCTATGACGTGCCAGAACATCATCCTAACGATGTTACAGCGACCGGAAATCACGATTTAGAACAGTGGTGATTCATTCGTGAAACACTTTCCTTGGATAATATCGTGGCGTTACCGCTTACCGGGATACTTCGGTCACCAAATTATAGAAGAAGCTGCCCTAGAATCCTAAAGCTTGTGATTCAGTCAGAGTAACAAGCAGCGTAGATTTTAGATCGATGACAGAGAAATCGGAAAGTTATTTGAAGGATGTTTGTGAGTAACGTAAGTATCGTAGAAGGCAGAAGTCACGATTAAACTCCACACGAAAATCTGCCTCGACGGGGAATCGAACCCCGGTCCACGAATTTCCGGTCCGTTGCTCTACCACTGAGCTACCGAGGGCTGACGATTAGGTGCGGAATTTAACACGTGACTTCTGCTTAGTGCGCGACGTATTGCCAATGAGCTCACAGTAACTGTCCTGGTGTTGCAGATCGGCTCACTCACTCGTCACGGAAAGTGCTTCTTTCTGAACTTCGGTCAAAGGTCAAAGAAGCTTTGCAACGTTCAAATATCAAAGTACCTGAAGCAGCAAGCGTACCAACGATGATGCAGAAGCTTAACTTGCCTGTTGACTAATTTGACTCTGACGTGGGCCTAAACGAAGATTGACACCCACCTTGGTCAAAACAAGTTTCAAACGAGGTATCATTATCCAAACCGAAAAGAGGAACTGCCGAGCACCCGTCAGTCGGCATTCTCCCACATTTGACCCCTTTAGCCATCTGGGGGCTCCTAGGGACCGAGAAACTGGCCCGCTTGCATATCAATGCTCAGGGTGTTCCTAATAAACTGGCCGGACTGAAAGATCGCCAAGCTTTCTGGTCAACTGATGTCATTGATATCAATGAGACGTAGCTGCACACGGGAATGCCGAAGATCCGGAAATATAAGCTCACAAAATGAGGAGGAGTAATTCTGTATTACCGGCAGACAAGTGGTTTATGCACCTGGATTTCAACCATAAGGACCCCGGTTCGAATAAACGTAGGGGAGAGCGTCCTCGCGGCATAAGCAGCCCGCGCGCGACTGGTTGTTGGTTGCGCGGCAGCAAAGCGCCATTACGGCGTACAGATGACATATTATTATTATTATTATTATTATTATTATTATTATTACCGAAGCTACTTACAGTGCAATACCAATGGGGATTCAGGCTAACAGTCCTCCGATTCCTTTTGGTGCTGCTTACAGTTAAAAGGCAGGGACACTGGTACTCTACTCTTGGTGTACTGTCCCCCTGTCTCTAAAACCGAAACCGACTGCCACCTTGCGGCTGCTTTAAGATGCAGTTTACAGCGGAAGTACACTTACAAATTATCATGGGTGATTTCAATGTACATTGTTTAGCAACCCCTGCTAAGATCGGAGGACTATTTAAAGCCGATCTATAAGATCTCGTAACCACTGTTTCTCTTTATACTCATATCACTTTGCCCAGTCGGTTCAGAACAGGTAACAGGTCATCCGTGCTGGATGTTGTGCATACTAACGAGGAGCATATGATTAATATGTTGGCTGTAATCTGCCCGTTGAGTCTCAACAAGTACGCAGTCATCAGTTACAAATTCGTCTGCTACGCGGAATATCGGAATGAGAACGATGACACTGTGCGAACCATCACAAGCTACCACCGATTAGCCCAGCTCGTCAGCGCTACAAATTGGTCGTTCCTTGGCGAAGAACCCCCGGAAGTCGCCTGGCTCGAGTTCGTTGACAAATTCAGTCAGCTGATTGCAGTGGCTTCAGAGATAAGAGTTTGCAATAAGTGTAACTCTGTTTCTTTCGTTACGAGCAGAACCTGAAAATGGACGACAGTACGCAACGCAGCAGGGCGAGTATACAGCGAAGCTCCAGCCCCAGAAACTTGGGACAACTACGTAGCCCAAGGTAACCCCTGCACGCAACTGCTAAGAAAAGACAAAGCCGCGTGTTAGCAGAACATCGCAGAAACCTTCAGTGCTAATCAAAAACTGGTGTACAAGCACGTCAATAGCTTACGAAAGATGAGAAATGGATTTCCTGCGCTCAGGACGGCCGATGGCCCAACAAGAGCGGCTGTGGAATCAGCAAACGCGCTGCAGATGCAATATGCCTCCCCATTTCAGAGGGTCTTGCCACCAAGCGATCTTCCAAACTTTCTCTTCTCTCCGCCAGGACTAACCCACATCACTTTTACCGCGGAGGCTGTATGAAAAATGCTGACGTTTTCACGCAAACCCAGCTCGCTTGGTGTCGATACCATTCGTCCAGAGGCATTAGGAGCAGCAGCAAGGCGACTAACAGAATATGTGACTTAGATTTTCCAGCGTTGCTTAGACCGAACTAAGTTCCTGTTATTTGAAAGTTTGGACTGATGACCCCGATTCACAAAGGTAGAAACAGAAGTGAGCCCCACAGCTACCGCCGAGTATCCCTTCTTCATATACTCCCCAAGGTAATGGAATTCATAACTGCCGATGCACCGGTGCGTTCTCTGGAAAACTGTAACATCATTACGCCTGAGCAGCACGGCTTCCGTCGGTAGCGGTCATGTATAATGAATGAATTTACTAGTCCCAATGACGAAACTCCTACGTTGCTTAAAGCAGATTGTAATCGACTCAGATATAGTTGAATACACCAGACGGAGTGGGACAGAGATTCCAAGATTGTATGGCCTGCCCAAAGTTCACAAGGAAGGGCTACCACTAAGGCCGATACTGGATATGTGTAACTCACCATATCATTCAACTGCCAAGTGACGCGTCAAACGGCTGGAACCAGTCAGGAAAGCCATAGCTAGATACAGTCTCAAGGACACCTTTGATTTTCTTGACTCAGTGAGACAAATTGAGTTATCTGGGAGACAGCTGTTTTCCGTATATATATATATATATATATATATATATATATATATTACACAATCTGTGGTACAGATATTGTGCCATCGGAATCATGACTGAATGGGAAAACAGGCAGAATAATAAGGAAAGCGCAACAACGAAAGCTTTTTTATCTATTTTACCACACAGTTTTTGCAATTTTTTCTGTTTGTTCTTTTCTAGGAGGAGGAAGAAGAAACACCGCAACACATCGATGCACACGCTAACCTTTGAAATCGATCTTGAGCCATGGCTTCCAAGGTCTTCAACCAGCAAGTATCTGCATCTCTCGGACCCCAACCAGGTAGTCGACAACAACCGGCCGAGGCCAACTGTTTCAGCAACTTTTTCATGCTGCTTCTCCATGTTGTAGGCTGTCCACCAGACTGTCCCTTCCAGCCCTGTCGAGCAACCGCGTACAACACACGACGCGGGTAACGCTGGACAGGCATGCGCAATACGTGCCCCAACCACCGCAGTTGATGCAGTGAGATGAGCTCCTCCAGCGAGTGGCTTTCACGTCTCAAGACACGCTGTCTAACTTCCACATTGCTTACGTGGTGCTGCCACCACACACAGGCAATGGACCGCAAACAGCGATGTTCGAAGACGCATAGCCTGCGCAAGTCATCTTTACGAATGGGCCAGGTCTCGCATCCGTACAACAGTACAGCACGAACAGTTGCACAATAGACCCGCCCTTTGATGGAGAGACGAATGTCGTGGCGACGCCACAAATGCCTCAGCCTAGAAAAAGCGAGGCCTGATCTCGAGATGCGCACCGCCAGCAGTGATGCAACTTCCCAAGTAGACAAAGCACTCCACAACCTCTATTGTCTCATCAGTAAGAGTGAGTGCAGACAGAGGCACCTGCCAGTCTTGGAAGAGAGCCTTGCATTTGAATGGCGAAAAGTACATACCGTACTTTGATGCTTCAATCGCCAAGCGATTTAAGGTAAGTTGGACGACGAGTGGATCGTCACCCAGCAAGATCGTATCATCAGCATAATCCAAATCAACAACTCGACTACCTGGGAGGAGCTCAACGCCAGCGTTCAACGAATCGCCTAGAGCGTTCTTCAAGGCATCCTCGATGGCAAAGTTGAATAGGAACGGAGAGATAGGGCCTCTTTGCCGAACTTTACTGGAGACCACAAGGGTAGGCGAAAGCTTGCCATAAGCCCTAACCCTGCCCGAGGTCAGACTATAGAGAGCGCGCAGTATGGAGACGAACTTCTCGGGGACACCATTCCTAAGTAGGCCGTGCCACTGTACTGTACGATCGACAGAATCGAAGGCTGCACGGATATCCAGGAACACAGCAATCGTTGGCCTGTGATACACATGGTGGACCTCGAGGATCTGGCGAAGTGTGAAGATTTGATCGATGCAGCCGCGACCAGGGCGAAACCCAGCTTGTTCTTCTCGTTGCAACGATTCGCGCGTTGGGGATAGCCTGCGAAGTATGATGGACACCAACAGCTTGCAAACGACGGGGACTAAACTTATACCTCTGTAGTTGAAGCAGATTGTGTGCAGGCCCTTTTTGAAGATAGGGACGCTTATCGATCCACCCCAAGATGACGGAACTTTCTCTTTCAACCAAATTTTCGAGAACAAAGCGGTAAGTTCTCGAACCAGCGATGCGCCACCATCTTTAAATAGAGCTGGGTGAAGACCATCAGGGCCGGGGACTTTATAACGCTTCATGTGCCGGAGCTCCTGCTCGATTTCCTGGGAAGAAGGAGGATCTGTGGAGTAGACCACTCGGTCCCAGCGTGAGCGCCAGAGGTAGCAGATGGAGCTGGGGGCCAACAAAACTGTGAGCCAAAATGTTCGGCCCATCGCTCCAACCGTCGTTGAAGATTGGTGATTAAGGTACCATCCTCTTCGCATATTGTTTTACTTATACCAGATCCAACACGTTCGGTGACTCGAATGAGATGGAAAAGTTTTTGGTATTACCACAGAGACTAGCAAGCTCCATCTCCCTAGCACGTTCACACCACCAATCTTCGCGGTTCATTTTCAGACTCCAGCGCAACTCTCGACCAAGTGATTGGCGTTCTTCACTGTGTCTGGAATCCGATGGGAGCAAGCGGCGTCTGTCCATCAGCAACAAGGATTCGGCGGAAATCCAATGCTTCAGTGGGTGACGGGCAACTCCTCAATTGTCGATACTGGCGGAAACTAAAGCATCTTTGATATGCGCCCACTGCGAATCGAGATCACCGTCAATAGTTGAGCCAAGCAAGATTGACAGTGGGGCTTGGTACTTGGATAAAATCGCAGGGTTTTGCATATTCGCAACGCCCGGTCGGTAGTGAGTGCGCATAGGTGATCCTCCGAAACGCATGCAAATCTTAGCAAGAACCAATGCGTGATCGGAGTCTAGAAAAGTTGACCAGTACGATCGGAAGTCCGTTACGCTTCCGCGCCATCTGTAGCTGATTGCTATGTGGTCAAGGTGGGAGTACTCTTGCGTTTGCGAGGGCGGGCGCCAGTTAGCAATGTGTCTCCTCGAGTGCCGAAAACTAGTGCTCGAAAGAAACAAGCGATGATCAGAGCAAAGAGCAAGCAGTCTGTCTCCATTGTCTGATCGACTGCCACCGAGACCAAAGCTACCCCGAAGGTGGTGCTCGCTTGGTGGAAGGCGGCCAGCTCGTGCGTTAAAGTCCCCGGCAAGAATGACTATATAAGTCTGTTTGGAGGAACGCAGAAGTTCATGTAGTTGTTGGAAAAAGCTATCTTTAAGTGCATCCGGGCTGCAGTCTGTAGGGACGTAGGCGGAGACGACAAACAAGGCACACTTAACGTCTCGACGCCTGCTTACGTTACAGGAACCTCGTAGTCTGACTGCACAAAGCCGACTGTTGATTGGGATCCAGTCAAGCAGAACTGATTCAGTCCTTGCGCTCAGTGCAACTCCAACACTAGCTTGATCAGTTGCGACAGCTTCTGGGTCTCCGGAAAGCCGCAAGTAATATTTGGCGTCAGAGTTTACCGGAGAGGCCACTCTGATGACGGCGCTAGAGTCTTGTAGTCTGGTCTCTGAAAGGCAACAGATGTTTACCGATAGCGTTTCAAGAGTACGGGCCAGACATGCTTGTCGTCCGATCTGCATCAAAGTTCGAACATTAAACGCTGCGAGGATGAATGGAGAACCAGGTTGAAGAAGAGCTGGAGCTTCGGTGGAGTGAGAGGCGGTTGCGATTGCAGGACATTGAAAACCGGGAGTTTGGCTGTTGCTTTCATCAGTTGCGAGGCGTGGGTCGTTTGTGACGGTGACTGTAGAAAACATAAGAGTACATGTGGGTGAATGACGGGAGGTGGGGTGATCTATGGGCGGAGGTTGAGCGGCTGAGTTAGCACAGAAGATGGGCATAACAGGAGCAGTAGTAAGCCATGTAGTCCATGATTCGTCAGTGGGCGGGATATTACCCGGTTGCCCAGGCCGAAGTAGAGGGTTGTCTTAGGGTGGCCCTACCCCGAGCCTTTGATCAAAGATCTAACCTACAAGGCAGTAGGGCGATGTGAGGGCGTCGCAACCCGTTGGGAGCCGGTGACCAAATAGATGGTTCATACACCTTTCGGTCCGTGAAGGACCAGGGGCCCAACGCACCCTTAAAGTACAATGCCTCTCATGGAGCGGCAAGGGGCAGTGACTTTATTTAGAGGCGAGTCACATCCGCCACGCCGCAATGTTGTTAAGCAGACATTTGTGGCTTTTTATAGGGAGAAGTCTTGCCAGGCGAAAACCCACCACGTCCTGGAACACTGCAGCCGAACCATTAGCTGGAACGGGAAAAACCCGAACCACCCAGCTGGCATCAAGAGGAGGTTGTTCGGCAAGCCAGATGTGGTGTCTCTTTTTAACAATGTTCCATTGGAGGAGACAGTATACTTTCTGTGCGTGTTCATCTAGCTGCGCAACATCAACGTTGGTATCCCACCAGACCGGCTGAGACAACTGCTACTCATGTGCACTCGAAACATTCAGTCTCAGTTTAATGGAACACTACATCGACAAAATGACAGGGTGGCAATGGGTTCAACATTAGGACCGTTGCTGGCAGACGTCTGCAATGCAAATTGGAGTGCAACCAGCTGAACAAATCCATCAACAGCTTGGTTTATTACGGTCGATTTGTGGAGGACATATTTTGTATTGCGGATAATGGAATGTGCGTCAATGATCCATTGGCCCAGTTTAACACTGCACATAGTAATATAACTTTCACTATCGAGCTAGAACGTAACGACTCGTTGGCATTTTTAAATGTCCAAATCAACAGGGCATCAAACGAGCGAATGCGGAGGTGCACAGAAAAGCAACCTGGAATAGGCAGTACATCCATTTCCCTAGTTTTGTTCCGATAAGTCAAAAAAGAAACCTCGTCCGTTGCCTAACGGAGAGAGCGAGGGGAATATGTACAGATGATGCGAGTTCAGATGAGCTGAGCCTAATACGAAACGTACTCGAGCGTAATGGGTACCCTGAGAAATTCATCCAGAGACGCTTGGAATCGCGAGTACAAAAGCTCAAACCCGTTTCCACGGAGAAGCGGATGATATACTTATCGTTACCATTTAAGGGGGACGTGATAGCGGAACGGACCAGCCGAAAACTTTCCTTAGCGACAGAAAGAAAGTATTTTGTCGCTAATCTACGTGTAAGCTTCACCTCAACACCGATTGTGCACCAACAACTTAACGACAGGATACCTCGGTCGCAGACCTTCTTCTGTGTGTACAATTTCTCTTGCTCGTGTCGAGCAAGGTATATTGGGAAAACGACCAGGCGACCGTCCGTTAGGGCTCGAAAGCATTGCCCGGCTTGGCTCTACAGCGGCGCGAGGAAGAATGTAACGAGTGCAGTATTGACGCACCTAGTAGGCACCGATGATAAAATCGATTCGCATGACGCATTCACAGCGATCTATTGTGTCCCCGGACGTTACACACGGGCAGTCACATGTCGCCTGCTGTCGACAGCAGAGGTGATCGCAATTCGGCTCTATAACCCTTACCTATGTGCACAGAAAAACTAGTCCATACTTAAACCCTGCCTTGGCCTCAGAACAACGCGACTAACAATGGCAGTTACGCCATTTCATGTGACCTCGCCTCAACCAGACCAAGCACTTAGACTTATCGATTAGTTACTCTGCCTCAGTGACCCTATGTAAACCCATTGCGTCTATTCTAGGTTGCTTTATTGTGATTGTATTAGCCTGATGATTAAGCCCTGAAAACAAGGTTGTTCGCTACTTTCTGTTTCTGATGTATAGGACTTGATATTGAAGCGCTTACTCTCAATTCCAGACGCTTGTTCAAGAAGAAGTTACTGATCCACCCTAGGAGAGGATCACCAATGCCGAATACCTGAAGCTTGGGATAACCGATCAAATACCTTAGAGAAGACGATAGATAGCATAAATTCCTACACCAATCTCCACCGTTTGGGTTCAACTGCCCCAAGATAGTAGTAGATTGGTGTTATGTTCCCAGAGTTAACACAACAGCTTCCTATGTTGCGCCTCGCAAGCCAAAGGTCAACCTACCGGACGACCAGTATATTCGCGAACACAAAGCAGGCCGATGTGGAACAAAAACACATTGTTACAGTTCGCATCACAGTTGTGTGGTCGGTTGATTTTATAGATCCCAAAGAATCAAGGGACGTGTGAGTGGTGTGAAACAAGCGACAGTAACAAATGTTTTACGACAAGGAAAAACACCAGTTTGATTGTAGCTAAGGCTGTTCTGATACAAAACACACAGTTGCATGTGGGAAATTGCGCACTTACCTTCCTAAAGATCAGTTTGTTTCGTTTCTGTGCGCATTTGACTTTGATCTGTGTGGAATTCTGTTTTTCCATGCAAGTTACAAGATTCGGTCTGAAACAATGACGCTAACACGATTCGCTTCGTTGACAGTGAAAATTTCCTCGGAGTATGTCGTTCGAGACCTAACATTGGATGTTGTAAGATCGGTTTAAACAGAAGCCATGTTGCACTAGACCGAGGTAGCCAAGTTCGTCAATGTGAGACATAAGGGAGTTAGAATTGATATCCTCCATGACTTTCGAAAGAACTGGAAGAAGAGTCACAGGACGACAGCTAGCTGGGTCGGAACAATTGTTCCCATTTGTAAATTGGCGTTATTATCCCACATTTCCATGTTGTAGTATTTATTCATCTCGTTAAGCTAGTGCTGAAAATATCGTAATGAATGTTCCGCCAATTTCTTAACTGTTACGGCTAGCGAGTAGCATCATTTCCAGGGTAGCTGTGTAGGCGCATACATATTAGTATTTTCATCAAAAGAATATATGCCGTAAAGTGGATATGAGTGAATCTTGGTGGTTACAGTGAATTCCAATGCGTCAGGATACCGCGAACCATATTGAACAATTGATGCGTACTGATGGAACAGAGCATTTGCTGTCACTTTGGCGGTACGTGCTGGTCCATCCTTTGCCAGAAGAGAAGGAAATCTTTTTTTAAAAGCGGTTATTCGCATGCTTGTGTAGTGGTTCACAATTCGAAACCAATCGTGCTATCGAAGCCTGTTGGTATGAAACTTGTCTCTAACGCACTAGTTGAACACAGTTGTTTCGGTGGACAACGTAGGCCTTTTAGTTGTATGAACTCGGGTCGGTTTTGTGAGCATGCCATGCTGCCTTTCGAATCGGTATGCATCTTTTGTCCTACTCCGTAAATATGAGACCATGTTTCTCGGACGAGTAGCCTTAATTTTCAATGCATCTGCAACAAAGGTGTTAAACTTGCTGAGCAAAATTTCGTAAGCAACATCGGGTTTCTCCACTGTTAGAAGATTGCAGTTTGTCGTTTCAACTAGCCTTTCAAATGTGTCGTAACGTGTTATAGTCCGCGTCTTTCAGCTATTCTCCCTGCGATATACTGTATGTCAGGTGTACATGAAAGGCAAGGTTGCATGATCATTATGGTCTTGAGGTATGTTGAAGATCACCATCTTAATCATGAGGTCTTCGTTAGCGAATATTGGGTCTTGTCTGATGGGCCTGTCTGACTCTCTGAATGTAGTACAGTGTTTATGTGATGACAAGCTCTTAGCGATCTGCTCTGAACTGTTCTTCAGGGGTGGCTTTCGATTCCAGCGAAATGGCCAGTGATAAGAATGTGGCTGTATCTACTGTTCATTACGCGCCTCATTGCGGATGCCTGCTTGAAGTCTATCTTGGACGTAGAAGTTTTAGGGCGGTAAACGACAGCTACGAAGCAAGCTTCTTTGCAGCTCAAAAGTAGATGGCACCAAAAGGAATATCAGTGTTGATTGGATCCTCCAGTGGCTTACATTGGTCACTTCGAAAGTACAGAGCCACTCCAACCCTGTACTGGGTCTCACTATGCATACCACTTCAACTGCCACGCGCAGTCAGTAGGTCGATAGAGCATGATCGGTGTTGACGCAGACCATGTTAATCCGGTGATGTGGCGTTAAATCATTCCGAATATATCATTAGTGGCTTAGTAACGATCGTTTATATTACACGTAACAGCATTGGGATGAGAATCCTTGGGCATTCATATAATGCCGTTGTTGATGAGAGCATTGTCATTCCTTTGTTATGTTGCTAGACATTCCTACATGAACAATGAACAATGAATTTATACCGATTAAGAAGCGTTGCTTTACAAGTCCTGTTGGATAGTTGGTGGGGATATCAACATAACAATAATGATGATAAGGATAGCAACATAGTTAATAATTTAAATATGAAAATGATGACTTATCATTCGCTCCGCTGTAGTCCTGCAATCCGCTTAGATTTACGGCACCCACAGTTAACAACAAATAATTCCATGGTATACTCCAGGTGTAGGATGGAGACATAGTGTTAAGTAACAAAGTGTAAGTGGATGAGTGCATCGTCCAACCGTCTTTTAAATCCTGTTAGTGTCGGTGCAGAGACGACCGGTTCTGGGAGAGCATTCCACGGGTGACAGACATGGATGGGAAAGAAATTTCTGCGGCACTCCAGACGACTGTATTGTTCCGCGAGTTTTAATGAGTGGCCCCTCAGGTTTGTATTGCTGCTGAGTTGCAGTAAAGGGCGGCACACATGATGTGGGTCTCGCAGAATCAAGTATGCCATAATCAGGTCGCCTCGTAGCCTGCGATAGCTTCCACTGAACACCCCCAATCGTTGCAGCCTCTCCTGGTAGGAAAGATTGTGCATTCCAATTACGTTCTTAGATTCCCGGCGTTGTGGCTGCTCCAGTGCATTAAGGTTGTGTTTCAGCCATAGATGCTAGGCTTGAATTGCGTATTCGACATGGGGGAGAACATACGCACTGAGCATTTGTCGAAATATGGAGCTGCTTATTCGTTCAAACGAACGTCACAACAGCCCGACGTGTTGGCTCCCGGTCTTCGAGACCTTTTCGGTTTGCCTGGAGCAACCCAAGTCATCGTGAACCAGGACAACCAAATCACGTTCGAGAGTTGATTGTTATAGTAGATTCGTTCCGAGTCGGTATGAGTAGCTGCTCTGATGTCGGATGAAAAGCACCTTGCATTTACTGACGTTGAAATGCAATAAGTTTTGGATCGACCATTGATACACTGTATCTAAGTCACTTTGGAGCACATGTTGGTCGGCGTTCACCTGGATCCTGCGCCAGATCTTGATATCGTCGGCAAACATTAGGAAGTTTGAAGCGATTCCCTGTGCAAGGTCATTAATAAACACCGAAAACAAACGTGAACCTAGAACCGAGCCTTGCGGCACACCACACTAGAGTTGTACGGGGTCCGATAAAGAGCTCCGAACTCTGACCACTAATTGCCGTTGAAGTAGAAAGTTGGCAATCCAGCTTAAAAGAGGGTCGCCGATCCCGTAATGTTGGAACTAGGTGAGTAGCATCCGATGGTCTAGACGATCGAAGGCCTTGGAAAAATCCAGGTAGATCACATCAACACCATTTCCAGCGTCAGCTGCCTCGGTCCAACTATTGCGTGCAATTAGTAAATTCGTTGTACATGACCTCTGTCGACGGAAGCCGTGCTGCTCAGGCGTGATGATGTCACAGTTTTCCAGATAGCACACCAGTGCATCGGCAGCTATGGATTCCATGACCTTGGAGAGTATAGGAAGAAGGGATACTGGGCGGTAGTTAGCTGGATCAGTTCTGCTTCCCCCTTTTGAATCAGGGTAATCATTTCAAGCTTCCACATGGCGGGAACTTGGTTCTGGTCTAATCAGCGCTGGAAAAACTGAGCTAAAGGTTCTGTCAGTTGGCTTGCTGCTGCTTCCAGTGCCTCTGGACGAATGGTGTCGACACCCGGCGAGCTGTGTTTGCGTAGATAGGTCAGCTTTTGCAATACAGCCTCCGCGGTAAACGTGATGTGGGTTAGTCCTGGCAAGGAGAAGACAAGGCTGGGTAGATGGCCTGGTGGCAAGACCCTTTGAAACGTGGGGGCGTATTGCATCTGCAGCGCGTTTACTGCTTCCACAGCCGTTCTTGTTGGGCCATCGGCTGTCTTGAGTGCAGGAAATCCTTGCCTCATTGTTCGTAGGCTATTAACGTGCTTGTACAGCAGTTTGTGGTTATCACTGAAGGTTTTTGCGATGTTCTACTAATATGCGGCTTTGTCTTCCCTTAACAATTGAGTGCAGTTGTTATGTTGGGCTACGTAGTTGTCCCAAGTCTCTTGTGCTGGAGCTTCTCTGTACCCTCGCCATGCTGCGTTGCCTACTGTTATCCGTTTTCGAGTTCTGCTGCTAAAGTAATCACCTGATTTACACTTATAGCACATTTTTACCTCTGAAGCCTCTGCAATCAGCTGACTGAATTTTTGACGTACTCGATCCAGGCGACTTCCGGGGGTTCTTCTTCGAGGAACGACCAAGTTGTGGCGCTGACGAGCTGGGCTAATCGGTGGTAGCTTGTGATGGTTCGCACAGTCTCATCTTTCTCATTCAGATTTTCTGCATAGCAGACGAAGTTGAAACTGATCACGGCGTGATCACTACGACCAAGCGGGCAGTCTAAAACCCACACATCAATCATATGCTCCTCGTTGGTAAGCACAACATCCAGCACAGATGGATTGTTACCTGTTCTGAACCGAGTGGGCAAAGTGATGTGATTGTAAAGAGGCAAAGTAGTTACTAGATCTTGTGGATCGGCTTTGAATTGTTCTCCGATCGTGGCGGGACTTTCTAAACAATGTAGGTTGAAATCACCCATGATAAGAACGTGAGTGTACTTTTGTTGTAAACTGCATCTTAAAGCAGCCGCTAGGTGGTAGTCGGTTTCGGGTGTTGAGTTAGGGGCGCGGTATACCAAGATAATAAGGCAAGCGTCCCTGCTTTTTAACTGCAACCGGCACCAAAGAGAGTCGTGGAACTGCGAGTCTGAATCCTCCATGGCTTCGCACTGTAAGTCGTTTCGGTAATACAGGATTACCCCTCCTCCTTTTGTGAACCTGTCGTTCCGGATCAGCGACATGCCGGGTAGCGAAACTTCAGCGTCTGTCATTCTCGTGTGCAACCATATCTCGGAGATACCAGTGATATCATATAACCCGGATGTTTGGCGCTCGTTCAGATCAGCCAGTTTGTTAGAAAGACCCTGAGCATTCGTATACAAGCAGGCCAGTTTCTCGGTTTCTAGGAGCCCACAGAGGGGTGAAGCGGTCACGTGTGGGAGAATGCCGACCGATGGGAGTTCGGCAGTTAGTCCTTTTTTGATGGGATAATGATACCTCGTTGGAAAATTGATTCGGCCAAGGTGCGTCCCGACCATCGTTTATACCTACGTCAGAGTCAATTAAAGCAGCAGTCAAGTTATGCTTCTGTACATTCGTCGGTATACTTGCTGCTTCAGGTGCTTTAATATTTGAGCTGTGTAAAGCGTTTGCAACCTTCAACCGAATTTCAGAAGGAAGGTGTTTCCGATTTCTCCGCCATCGACCTAAAACATCCTTTGCTTGTTGATCTGACTGAGCCACAAGTTTTAGGATACTATGGCCGCATCCTCTATAATTTGGTGAGAGAGGTATCCTGGTGAGAGATAGTGCCACAATATTATCTAAAGAAAGTGTTTGACGAATGAACCGCCGCTGTTCTAAATCGTGATTTCCGGTCTCTTGTACATCGTTAGAAGGATGTTCTGGCATGCCATGTATGAAGATTGCGTTTAGGCGGTTTTGCTTGCTGTGCCTCTCTTTGGTGTTTCTTTTTGATTGTCGCGCGCTCCAAGGGACATCAGGATAGATACGTATCCCACAGGATTAGTGTTTTAGCGCGCTTACGGAGAGCAAAACGTTTTCTACTTCGGTGGAGGATTCTAGTGTTAGTGGAATAAGTCTGGATTCGTCATAATGTGGCGACTTCGGATGACGAGTAATTCGTAACAAGTTTACGGGCTTGGCTGTGATACTCATCTGCATGCACAATGAGTTCCATTGGTCTTGGTCGTCTGATAACTTACCCCGCCATTTGATGGCGGTAGATGCAGGGACAATTGAGCAAACAACAGTCCGGGCACTGTTGTTGGATCCCTTTTTCATCGATCCACAAGGTATGATACTCATGTGTCCTGACTTGTTGACAAGTGATTGTTTGCTGTTTTTCTCTCTATTTGCGTTAACGGTGTTTACAATAGAAGAGGACGCAACGGCGGCCTCTCGATGGACCCTTGCAGCAATCTCTGCATAGGTAACTGATGTTCTGGGAGGCTTAGTCTCGACAAGAAATATTTTAGCTACTGGTACCGAGAGTTGGTGTTCGGCTGCTTCATCCTTGTTAATGCTAGATGTCAGGTCTAGTGGAATTTGCTTAACCAGACGTTTTGAATGGTACCTGATTTTCGTTGCCGTGAGTACTGTTTGACTTTCGTAGGTACGGTCTGTTTTCGCCCGGCGTTCTACCAAAGTTGGAGAAGCCAACAGAGATGGAGAGATGGCTGATTGCGGCTCAGGTGAAGCGGATTGTTCAGCATTTTGTTGCTCAGAAGCCGCTACGCTTATGTGATGCATACTCGCTTCCAATGAAGTAATCTTATCGCTTATCCTCTGCTCTGCTTCTACGGTTAACCTATCGCACTTCTGAGCTAGGATGAGCAAGCACTTAACGAGTGGGATGGTAGAGCACGCAGTACAGAACCAAACTGCATCTTGGGAGCTAGTTCCCTTCCGTACCTGTTGTTGGGACACATTTGCACATTTCGTGTGATATCATTCCAAACAGTGCGAGCAGGCCAGACCGATTTTTACTACTCGATGACATTCTCCTAACTCGCAACTGCCTTTCGCTTGGAGCCTCTTCGGTTTCGCATTTCTGTCATTCAATTTGCTGTCGTTACCTGATCCAGGGGGTTGGTTAGGGTTCTGTACTTTTACAGTTTTGAGAGCGGCGCACATCGGTGAGGCGAGCATGGTGGTTTCAAGGTCAAATTAGCAGTCGGCGTGGTAGCGCGGTCTGTGTGATGGGCTATGTAGGCGCACTGACAGACAAGGTCACAAGGAATGGCGAGTGACTGGAACCTGAACAGAGTGCTGAACACAGACTGACAGATCACAAATTCTTTCACAGCTGTGTTGAGAAACACGGGATGGGAATAAACTTAGGTTTTTCGATCTGCTTCGAGAATTCTGTATCGGTGTCACACATAAAAACAATCAGCACAATGTGATTGAATTAAGCGATTAATAATGTTGGTTTCATGTGCTGGCGAAAGGTTTTTGCTCCTTATGCGGACAGAACCAGATAATGTGAAATACATTGCATTTCTCCGGGCTCTGCATCGGTGTATTCGTCGTAGCGAATGAAATCAAACCTTAAAATTAGTGATCGTAGCCTTTCGTTGTGTGTTTTTAGCATCACAGTTAGACATACATGACTGAGTGCACCCTAGAGATAGTCTAGGAGAAATGGTTGAAAACCACATCATTAGTCACCGAAGCATCGGAGCAAAACTTTTTCACCATCACATGAAACCAACATTATTCATGAGAAGCCAAATATGAAGAGTTATGACCTTGGAGAAACACATGCTGCCTTCACGTAAACAATCCTGACGCGGAGAATGAGACAGCGTACTTAGATCTGAGCAATTAATATGTACAGTTGGTTCATGAAACCAGGTTATCACACCGACTGGAGGTAGCAAAACAATTCCGTTCGCACCACAGCCTTATTTACCGACAGGTGAATGCACTTCGAACATCTCTGCTCGACTCTAATCTAGTGGAGTGCGACGATCTTGCGAAAGCCATCACCTCAAAAATTTTACTTTTCCGGATGAGGTTAAAAGTTGGCCGGGGATCGAGAGAATGGACGACCACAAGTGCCTCCATGTGTGACCTAGATGGGACTTGGCATTGACCGGTGAGGAATTCGCTGCCATTAAATGTGGTCAAGTGACAAATTATCCACATCCGCCATAGACACGCCTATCTCTAGAATATTGGGGCATATGACCTGCAGACAAACCCTCAGGAACTTGACCTCGGTGTGCTGGTGCAGGACGACTTCGGTTATTTCAGACAGTCGGAATCCAAAAGTGGTAACCAGCACGTTGTTAGCTTGCGATGACATTCTAAAGTTTGGATTCAATCATCTTCTCTCTGATGCTCCATGCCTACGTGCGTTAACACGTCGAATACGTAATCCAGGCTTGGCACGCTTGGCTAAACCGTGACCTTGCAGCGCTTGCAACTCACCATGGTCGAGCAGCGACTAAATACACTCGGAGTGTTCAGTAGACACTACAGGTGGCTACGTGGAGACCTAATATTAGTCTACCAGATACGGAACGACCCCACGTACACATGTTGCCACCTACTGCAACTCATGCCGAACACCAACTTCACAGGCAATAGCCTGAAACTGAGTCAACAACACAGTCGGCTTTTCATTAATGCTGGACGAATCTCATCACATGGCGACTCAGTGATTTCACCATAAGTAGCCATTAAACCTTTCGGTGCCTACGCTCTTTTGTGCTCAACAACAGCCTGGACGTTAAGAATTCTATCCGACCGGACGCATCATTAGCACCATTTGCCAGCGGACCAGTTTAGTCGTTAACAGATTTGTGAAAGAGGATAAGTAT
Organism: Dicrocoelium dendriticum; assembly: GCA_944474145.2. NCBI lineage: Eukaryota > Metazoa > Platyhelminthes > Trematoda > Plagiorchiida > Dicrocoeliidae > Dicrocoelium > Dicrocoelium dendriticum. The sequence goes on along the minus strand of OX104069.1, from coordinate 92,421,946 downwards.
ATTAACAGAAATGTACTAAACCAATCATCTATGCTAGTGAAGGATATGTTCAAAATGTCCGCCGGCGTTCTGGTTGCAGTGCAGAAACCGCTAGATGCAATTGGCGAGCACTTTCTCCACTGTGTCCCTCGTGATCGCGCGACATTCGTTCACAATATTTCTTTTCATCTGATCCAATGTACACGGTCTTGTATTGTACACTCGCCGCTTCAGATAGCCCAATAGAAAAAAGTCCATGGGGTTTAAATCTGCTGAGCGAGCAGGCCACTCCATTGGTCCACTGCGTCCGATCCAAGGGTGGCCAAATTTGTCGGTGAGGTAAGCACGCACCGTTTTAGCAGCATGTACAGGTACACCATCCTGCTGCCAACAAATGGTACTGCATGCCCCTTCAGCCTCCAAATGGGGAAACACAAATGATTGCAGCATTTCCAAATACGACGATGCTAGGAAAAGATAAGTCTTTAGTACTTCGAAACAACGACCTACCGGTCACATTCCCGGAGAAGAAATATGGGCCCAATATGTTCTGACTTGTTAATCCGGCCCAAACCATCAATTTCACACTGTGGTGCATACGTGATGCGGTAAATTTTCGTGGGTTGCTGGTAAGCCAAGAGTAATGTTTCATTGTTCCATGCAGATGAAACAATGTCTCATCTGTAAAGATAACGAAACGAATATCCCGGTGATCCAGATATTAGCGGCAAAATTCATGCCGCATCTCCGGACCGCGGGCAAGTGAACGGAACCTCCGAAATTTTCGTTCCAGTAATATCCGGTGTATCGCATATCGGGTCTTGTCACAGTGCTGTGCGATCTGACCAACGCTCAGGTCGGGACTTTTTGACACTTCATTGACTACAGCGCAAACTAAACAGTCGTCCGTGATGATGCGAGGCGGTCCGGTTCTCTTCATGTCACACACATTCCCAGTTTGCTCGAACTTCTTCGCTCGTTTAAGCACGTACCGGGCGGTGACGGGACGCATTCCTGCGTTCATTGCATTGTAGTTTCTTGAAGCTGATGCGACGTTTAAACCGCATTCACCGTACAGCCGAATAATCAGCGCGCGCTGAGTAACAGGCACGTTACGTGATCCCGACTGCATTGTCTGCTCGTGCTCCATTACCTATGATTCAATAACATACACAAGAGTTGCAATGTCTAACCTCGTCCACAGACGAGCTACCATCACGTGCGCACATGCACGTTGCAGTTGCCTAAGCCGACTTCCCCACGTAGCAAGCGAGACGCACAGAGATAACCATCGGTCGCTCCAACGCCTACGGTTGGCCATGACCTTCACTCAGCGCGAAGTTAGCTGACATCTGGAAACACGTTGTGGCTCGCGCGCTGATCAACAGCCTCATGTCAGTGTCTTTAGAGGTTAGGCTTCTTAGCTGAGCCATGCACTAAATCACCCGTCTGCAGAGAATTCCATATGTCCGCACCACTAAGGTGAGAGAGAAATTCATGTCTCTGCACGCGCAGCAGCATGTTGCGAATTTCGCTAAACATTGGATGGCTATTGGATGTTAGGGACAACAACCGTAAATGACCGGTGTTCACCATAAGCGAGCCACGGTAGGTAAATGAACGCTAATCGGCCTTTTTCCGTCAGATTATCCGTACGTCATCAGTGGCCACTTGCGTCAACTTAAGTGAACGCGCATGGGATCACTAGTCAACTATTTACGGGCGCTGCAGGTCGGCCGCTGTTAAACCTAAGGATATCTTCACTTTGGTATCACGTGATAGGGCCAGCTGCTTATTCAAGCGTGTTTGATCAAATTACGATAAATGCGGTAGCAGAATTGGCAAGCAGGGATAACAGCTTCACTGAACTAAGGATGGCATGCATGAGTATGTGAAGTTGTGAGGTTAGTGCGGTTATGTAAAAGGCGGCTAGCAGCACGTCGAAATTTTACGGCTCTTTGTAAGTGTTGGTAGCCTGCAGAGTGCTTTTTGCTCATACTTTTTAAGCGAATGCATATGTACATCACAAAACATTTGCTCGCTTGCTTACGAAGATTTATGCAACAGGTGATGTTATCTTATTCATGAATTATTACATTTAGGAGAGGGGTTTATGGAAAGTAAAGGCTGAAGTTTTGCAGAAGGCTGTGAGAAAATCATGGAAGGCTATTGAGCGAGATGTCTTACAGTGAGCAGAAGCACGTGGTTTGCTTGTTTGATGGCTTGGTTTCATACACTGCTGGTAAACCAGAATCAAGCTCCCTGCTGGCAATCTTTTCTTGTCTCACAGGATGTGTATATCTGTTAGTATAGCAACACTATAACATAATTCGAACTTCTTTCACTTTTTACAGAATTCGAGCTGAGAGGAGTCAACTTTCCTACCTCGTGGTTACCAGTGGAATGGATATCCGGACATCCCCGGCTGAACTGTCATCTTTTCTTTATTCTTTCACTGCGTGTCGAGGGAGAGGGACAATCACTTATGGAAGCTGGAAGTCTGTGCGATCGTCTGAGAGCGTTCCACTGTACTGTCGATGATGGTTCACACTACAAGGTAGTCAGATTAAACAACGTGTCGGCGGTAGACAGAAGGGCTTGCATACAAATTTGGACCAATCAAGATCTGCAAAGCAACGAGCTTATTGAGTTACCAGGACCGATACTGGCACTCTCACTGCGCATTCTGAGCTATCTTAAAAGAAAAGCTGTGCTGCACGGTGAACAATTATCGATCAAGGATTACAGCCCAAGTAGTCTGCTACATACCTGGTTCAGTGTCGTTGAAAGGGAACTCGGCTACTCTAAAGTAAGATTTACGTTACAGCACTTACTAAGTTCAAGGTGGGGTTTGGATACTGAGGGTCTGCTCTCCTTGAACAGGCATTCAGAATTCGGGAAGTTCAGAAGCATGCTGCTGGCACATCGCAACTCCACTCAGACTACTTTATTGGGCGATCATCTCTTGGCTGGTACAAGCAGTGCAACCTTGATAGATTATTACTGGCTGGATCGGTTCTACTCGGCTTGTCTTATTCCCATAGGAATGTTGTGCGAACGTCACAGTCCACCCGCAGGATCTGGAAGACTTCACTGCCTTGAGAATCGCGTTATACGGGAAGTAATTCAATCGCGTTACTTATCCCCGGAGCAAAAGATCGCATCACATGTGAACTTGGCAACCTGGTGGACCAAAGAATGGCTCGCCTCGGCGTCATTCACGCCATTGGTCATAATGTGGCGTTGTATACACGAACTGTCATGGCAGCTGAGCAATGCAAGACAAAGTACACGCCTACGTGGACTATGCTGGTTCAATCCACTTTGGATAGCTGGCATTCTGCAGGTCAGTCGAGAACTTCGTGGCCGTAAATGCGCACCAGTCCAACGGCTGTTCATGGAGATAAGCACTAGTCTCTACTTTCTGTACGCAGATAAATGGGAGACAATGATCTCTGAACGCCTCACTCAGGGACCAACTTTGCATGACAAGATAAGTTCGAGTGTTGATAGACACACAACATTAACCCTGAAACTGATTGAAGAGGACGTACAGCTATGCAACTTAATGAAAACTCTAGCCATTTGGAAAAATCAGCTAAAACGAGACCCAGTATTGCTCACTGGTGTGCTTTACGTCAGTCTTCATGAAATCTTTGGAGAGAGTGAAGCAGCTGACACTAGTAGCGCGAACGAGGAAGAGGAAGTCGAAACGGGAGTGGTGGCTAGCAGCAGGAAAGCCGTGGCTGCCAAGGACCATTCAAGTGACCTCTGTGGGTTGGTTAAACGGATCAAGATGGGATCAAGGAGCCTGTTGATTCGGCCTTTGAACTATCAGATTGATATAAATACCAGTACCGCTGGGTTGATTTCAGAATTGCTAACCAGCTCTATGAGGTACACTAACATTACCTACGCACAGATCGTAGAACAACTTCATGCGGTGGCCTACTCACCGGACAAGACTCGGTTGGCTGCAGGAGTTCTAAATACTCGTGATCAGATTACTCGAATTGACGTTTGGTGCCTATCAACAAAGACTGTTGTGTGGAGTCAAATAATCTCACTGGAATCTATGAACAAGGTGGAACAGTTGTACTGGGTGACGAATGGCGCCCTACTTGTGGTTCAACATCCAAGCCAAACCATCACTCTATGGCCTTTGTCAGTGCCAACCAACTACTATCAGCTGTCTGAACCCAGAGTAGGTGCACATGATTGCGTTGCAGTACGCATTGTGGAAACGGAGCTACCTGAGTTATCTTTTGTCTTTATTTTGGATCTGGGGGCAAGTCGGCTAAAAGTGTGGCGTTGGCATTCAGGTATGATTGAGCCTGTGTTCGGCTCTATCACGTTGGGAAATCCTGGGTCCACTACTGCCAGTCACTCGCCTCCGATTGGCTACAGACGGCAAAGTTTACCATTGATGGTGAAAACTTCTGTTGACACTTTGTTTACGGCGGTGATGAAGGCCGGTTCAATCTTTTTGTTGTGTGCACACAGAAATGAAGCTGCGGCGAAGATAATTTCTCTCAAAGTGACCGGGCCGAAGTTGGACCTCAATCTAGCCAAACCCAATAATCAAAAGGTTTTGAAATGCCCTCGAGCCGGCGCGCGAGTGATCGCATTGGAGGCTATCAGGCACGGCCCAATGGTACTGGCCAGTAGGGCTCCATCGATGGAGCTACCAAATGAACCAATCGTTGGTTGCTTGGATTTGTTCGAACCAACAACTGGAGCTCATCTGGATCATCTGGAAGGAGGACCGAATGCTTTCATTTTCGTGGATACTCCTACACTCGAAGGTGGTTTACTGAGCCGACCAGTGCCCCCATCGTTATGTTTGTGTAGTGACCAGGACGGTGTGAATCTGCTTGGAATTCCAGTAAACACGGAACTCAGTGGTTGCGAAGCTGTGGCGTTGGAAGTGGTTCACTGGAATCTAGTTACTCGTGTGTGCAGAGTGATCCAAACTCGAGATTTATTCCCTCATATTCTAACATGGACAGGGACGATTCCTATACCAACGTCCGTTGCATTTAAGGATATGGGAGAGCTAAGTGCGTGCTTTGGTAATGATCAGTGGAGAAATTACCGCATTTGGCACTGTGACCCATCCACCCTATCACTTTCGAGAAGCGTATCGGAAATGAAATCAAAACAGTTACTGGACAATCCCCTAGTCGATGCAAATAGACCATCTGAGCTGCTCTATCTGTACCGCAACTCAGAAAGGGAAGTTTATCTCTGCAGCATGGTGAAGAATAAATGCGCTGAATCTGAGCAGATACCGGACTGGTGCACTACAACCACTCATCAATTAAAACCTGACAGTGAAGCTGTTTGGTCTTTGGCTGATCGATTTATAATGCAAGGACGGCGATTGCTTGTCCTGAGCAAGTTACATTATTCGGAGGTCGTGGAAGACTGCCGGTATGCCAACTAATTATATATAAAATAGGTGTAATTAAGTCAGTCCAGTTCAATTATCTCCTGCAAGCCGTAGACTTGGTCTGTTAATTAGTATAATCCCACAAATTGACTATTACCTTGTAGTCATGTGAGGGAACAAGTTGTTTAGCATGTTGTCGCATGATACCATTCTCCGATCCACTGAATACCAGTGCGCATTTTCTAAACCGAGAATGTGATCAACTGTGCTATCAAGTCCTGAAAATTACCAATTGGTTTTTACTCGCGTAAAAACGACACGAATGGGCGCTTGATGGCTAGTTTATTGGAGCATTCCTAATAGAATTCCAGCTCAACAAGCCTGCACAATGTATACTGGTTTCTATTTTTGTGTAGCCGATTATCCCTATACCACCTTATTGTCTTTAGTGTAAATTATTGTCCAAGTTGAAGATGACACATATTTTCGCAGGAAATAATGTGGGATTTAGTGAGATTATTTTGATACTAGCCGATAGCTGAAGTTCTGTAGGTATTCGCAGAAAGTAGAAGTCACGATGAAACGCCACACAATAATCTGCCTCGACGGGGAACCGAAAACCGGTCCCACGAATTTCCGGTCCGCTGCAACATCAGGACAGTTACTGCGAGCTCATTGGCAATACGTCGCGCACCAAGCAGAAGTCATGTATTAAATTGCGCACCTAGTCGTCAGCCTTCGTAGAGCAGCGGACCGGAAATTCGTGGGACCGGGGTTCGATTACCCGTCGAGGCAGATTATTGTGCGGCGCTTCATCGTGACTTCTACTTTCTACGAACTTTATGCTACTCACAAACATCCTTGTAGGTCTTGCCAAAGTTTACGTGTGGACTGGGGCCGACATGCTTATACCAAACTGAATTCGTGTCACGACACATCTTAGTTCTGAGGTGAATCTCGCCCCATAGGCACCCCCATGAAATATCGGCATATAGAAACAGTGTTATTCACAGTAAAATATGGTGCACATGGTAGCCTGGAATTGATTCAATTGTCTACTAATCCAACGTGAGTAGTGCAGCAGTGCAATTTGCCAAATAGTTGAAAATGCTAAGATTATTTGCACTTGAACATCTATGGATGTCGGGATTTCGCTTTCTTCCAGTGATGAGAATAATACGTTTGATAACATCACATCTTTGAATACCCGCCATGCATCTGGAGTGCGACACTCAAGCTCGATTGAGGTGACAGTTTGCTTGGAAGCAAACCTCTGCTATTTCGATCACCGGGATCGCATCCAAAGTGAAGGGATTCAGAGCTTCTTTCCAAACACTACACGCTACCACCAACCGGTTTCGTGCTCGTCAGACAGAAGTTGACATAAGTAGACATAGGTTGAGCTGAGAGGGGAAGCCGGCACAGTGGTTGATGGCTTTGTTTTCGCCACTAAGCCAGAGATCCACAGCATTACTTGACACAACGATTATTAGTTCATTATTAGGCCTTGGAGCACCCGCTGGTGCTGTGGAGCTCTGGCCTAGTGACGAAGACAACAGCCGTTAAGCACTGTGTCGGGAAGAAACCGCACAATCGTGGAGTGCAGGGATGGGAGAGAGCAACTCCGAAACAATCTTTGTGACAATTGTTTGCCAGTACTGGCACACTTCCTCCGCTACTCCGGGTAAATACAACGGCAGTGTAGTGGCCCGACAATTTCCCATGTGATTACCACAACTTGTGTAAACTACTCTTAACTCAACTACGCAACTAGGCGAGTTAGGCAGTTTGCTTGTGTTTTGTGTCTCTGGTTGAGTCGACCACATATGCACTGCGGCTGCTTGCATGCCACCGAAGCTGCACCGTTCGGTGCTCGAGCCCTCCTACCTTTATTGTATCTATTGATGAGCTTGTTAGCTATTAGTGTCGGTGAGAGCGTACAATAAACGCTTCTCTTACCGTCCTGGTCACATGCTCTCGACTTGATCGGCTGGAAAGAACTAGGATTGGGGCACCTACTTGCACCGGCTAACACGCTATAGGAAAAAAGACAATAAAGACAGATTTAATAACAAAAGTAGGTGACCTTTCTCTGATTGCATACGAAAAGGAGGGAACAATTATAAGAGGTTGTTAGGCATGTTCAAATTTATGCCCATGTCTTACCCATACTTAGGAATGGTCCTGGCCCACTGCACGGCTTATTGGGCTTTAGCCAAGAAAAAAGTGCAAAATTTGTACGTGATGTTCATCTTCAGCATGCGTATATTACAGAAGAATGAAAATTGTTTGATGGGCAAATGCAAATCTAAAAGGACTACGGAATGTCGGGTGGGCATTCGCATAAACGCTTTGACTTATGATAAATATGCATGCCTTTTCAATCGATAGACTGTTCTCTGGTAGAATGTTTCACCTTGATATGACGCTATTTCTTCCTTGGTTTGGGGTTCGGTTGAGACGCTGACCAAGCTAGATGTCTACTGTTACGGACACCCAAGACCGATGCGTCATGCCACACCCACTAAGTATACGCGCCCAATCACATGACTATAGTGGATTCGCTAATTGGTCTCTGTTTCTCATTGGTTCGTTTTGGTCCTGTGTTTTCACTTGGCTCCGGTTAGGAACAGGGTCTAGATTCACACCTACCATCTGGCGTTGGTGCTTTTCCTCCGTCTAAACGGACTACTGGTGCATAGATGGATTAGGAATACACCATCGGTACGTAACATCTACACTGCAACTCATGAGTGCTTACTCTCTGGGTCTTTCCACCCAGTAAACAACGTATTCAAAATCAGTCATTAGACTTTTGCTATCGATTTGCACGAAGCGACGAATAGAAAGTGTAGAAAAAGAGCTTGTTATGGAGCGTCGAAGGCACAGAGGTAAAAAGAAAAGTAAGGAGAGAGAGAGGGATCTGTCGATAAAAGTTGTACACACCCAGATCGGTGTGTGGCTTCCAACCCAACTGATCGTCACTCGCGCATCAGACTGTCCAAGTCCCTACAAACACTGTCTTCTAGCTAAGACTCAGGGACACTCCATATCCACGAATCTTATCAGTCGCGAGAGATGCAGGAGGATTCAAGTTCGGTGAGTCACAAAGAAGGTACTCCGCCGCTGTACTCCCATTCTCATAAAAGGATCAGCGGTTTGCGCCCCTATTAATGCATCCTGGGCGTGGATCGTTGAATGTTTGGTCGGTTCATTTAGTACCCAAACCAGACCTTCCATGGCCATTGTGTTCCTTTCCTATCGTTGTGAAAATCCTTCAGCTTACTCTGTCTGACAGCGAAGTTCAACGATAAAGTGCTTAGGTGCAGATAATCATAATGTTTGCCTGCTTGTGGCAATTTACTGGCGTATGATAATAAATTTCTGATATGTATCGTCGATTAAGTTTATAATACAGAATCTTTCAGGAATCGTCAGCAGTGTGCACTCCATCTGACCCCTACGGGGCTCTAACCCGCAACCCGACTGTTGTTAGTCTGTGGTTAAGACCGCTGAGATACGGGGGACGGTGACCAACATCGTGACTAAGTTATTAAATGTGATATACTGCCGCCAAGTATCCACTGACTTACACGCTATTACGGTGCAGAGGACAGGGTAACCCCTCATGAAACGGTCGCACGGTACTTTTCAGGGAATGTGATGGACATATGACTGAGTCTAGATGTGACGAATTTCTACATATACCATTCAACCCCCAACTACTCTCTTGATACAGATTCACTTGCGCTCCATCTATTTCGTGTTTTGTGAAACTTTATTTGTCGTATCTTAGATGCATATCATTCCCTCAGAGAGGGGCAATATTTGACTTAATAGTCACCCTATCTGATAGATGAAGCAATTTTTCGACTGGTAACTTACCTTAACATGGTAGTAATATCGTGGTTAGAGCAATGAGTATACATGAATAAGTTGAGTGGCTGGTCAACTTGCTTAGCCGTTTAGAGAAATGGAACCAGTATTGCAATTTGTCAGTGTATCGGCTCATGCAAATTTTCGATTGTTTTAACTCAGGGAAGTTTACCAGAATTTGGATGTGTATGACATTGCTGATACGTCAAATGGAACAAGCACCCTAGCAAATCATCGCCATTTATCCAACCTCTTCATCATTCCAAGCAACCTGATTGGCTATATCGTTTGGGACAATGATTATCTCATCGGGCTTGACCAGAATCACACACATTTTGTCGCATGGAGTTTGGAAAATGGAGAAATAGTTTGGCGCATGAAGCCCAAGTTTCAGCGTGTTCAAGCAGGGCTGACGGAGTTGAGTCGCCTCCTGACTCGTGGCTCAGTAGACCGGTCGGTTATACGTGAATACATAGAAGATACAGATACCCGGGCGGTTGTGATAGAGCGGGTGGTGACCTCAGGTGATCACAGAATATTAGTAGTCAGCTGTGGACTTCCGTACTTGTGTGTATTCGATTTAACCAAGCAATCTCATGTGACCAATCTGGATGAGACATACGCCCGTACCGGTACTTGCCAATACCTGCCCATTACGGAGGGGAATGCCATGAGTTTAGAAGTGGCAACCATGTCTCACTCAGGACAGTGGTTTGTGCACTCGGAATTCAACTGGGAGGAGCGAACTGCATGCTTGACAATTTGGTCCCTAGCGCCAATTATAGGAGGTGGACAGAAAGAAGATTCGACTATGCCATGGTACCGAAGACGTTTGACTGAGCAGGGTTCTGTAGTGGCCGTTCGAGTGGAGGGAGGTGAGTGTATGGTTGCATGGGCCCGAACGAACTATGGCATCGCGGCTTGGTCGCCTTTCTGGCCTGAAGCGAATCAACCGCAGCGTCTGGATCAAAGCGAAAGGCTCGAATTTTCGATCGCAGTACCTCCTTTGCTTGAGCTATCCTCTGACGGATCGAAAGTTGCCGTGGCCTCTGGAACAGTGCGTGCGCAAATTAGCGTGTGGTATGTGCAGCACAGTGTGAACGTCTTGCTGGGCCACATATTCTCACCAAAATCAGCTATTGGATTGCGGTGGGTGTTCCGGGAAGAGTTCATAGCCATCCGAGCCGAAGACCAAGACCGTCCTTTGTTAATTTGGCCTAACTGGTTAACGACTAAAAGACAGTGCTAACTTTTGATCATCACTGCCATCATTCTCATTCTTTACGCATGTTTTCTGTCCCATACAACTTTCTAATGAGAAACGGTGTTTTACATGGTAATCAATATTTTTGTTGCAGCAACTTATAGGACGGAATAATACAAATCTTCAAATCCCGGCTACTTAGCAAGGAGTGTGTTGCATAGGAAACATTGAGAATGGCTGAGAATGCAAGTTCGGTACTACCCAACAGGTAATGTCAAATAACTGACTTTAGTACCAGGAATAAAAAGGTAAACATAGTTGTGCCTCTGCCGTCCAGTTGCCCATAGATCGTGCACTAATAGTCCTACGGAGTAAAGAATCGGGATCCTGGGTTTTCGGAACACTAGTATTGAACAACAATGGTAGATTTCAAACGGAAGTTGGCTGGCGGTCAGACTTGAGTTGAACTTCGTTCTCTGAAGCTAAGGTTGCAGAAGTCAAGGTTTAGTTATTGTCAATCCCTCCCCAACAACGCACTTTAAGACTGGTTTCGTTTCTGTTTGCCTCCTCAGGTAGGCAAATTGATGTGCCTTGAATCTCTCTTTGGATTCCATCAGTACAATACTATCGGACTCAGTAGGTGGTGGACAACACGAAATTTGGGATCCTTGTTTTGATGTGGAACGCTGTAGGAATTCTCATCCGAAGGATGAGTTTTGAGCGGTTATGATAAGGAGTGATCATAAGACCCAGTGTTGAACAAGTGTGGTGTCTGCTGGCAAATACCACGTTCCGGATTCGAATCCCATTGTCTGTCACCTATACTTGAAAAGCCCGAATGGGAGTGGTATCCATTCTGAAGTACAACATACCGACGTTGGCAAACGTGTTTTTCTATTGACTAAGAATGAGTCGTGGTTACTGTAAGTGGTAGAACGGTTCAGCTGCGTGCAAGATAACTGTCTTTTGTCTAAGATGAACGGCCAAAAATCTCGTGAAGTATCAACCAGTAATATATTTTCGTCAAGGGTAGAAACGTTTAATTGACACTACTCTCGTTACAAACGAGCAATGAATTATCATGGGTAAACACAGGTGCTTGGTAAAAATTAAAAAAAACAGCAAAGATATGTGAAGCATTAGTGAAAGCGTCTACCGACTTAAATGCACCGCTGCATAATGCCAACGTGAAACAGAGATTACATGTGTGCATACAAAGTAATGTAGAGAGCAGTTATGGTCGATTTATTCGATAAAAAAGATAACAATTAAAAGAGTATAAAAGCACTCACTCGTGTGTTGCTTCTGTGGATCGATGCGATTCCTAAATCCAGCTTGAGCACAACTTAGCTATATTCCACAATAGCAGCGCTTAGGTAAAGAAGTGCAGGAAGTGAAAATGAGTGCATTGTGACCGCAATTAGCGACTGCTCAGGTAGCGGATTCGTCAGCAGGCGTCTCTCTGATGCTTTCACCTTCGAAAACACATGCTCCACAGGGATCAGCATGTACGAGTAGGGAGACAAGAACTTCAGCTAGTACATGGAGCCCAGAAGCCTCCGTAGCTCAACTTGGATGTCAATGCGCGCGTTGTCTATGATGAGATATGCACAGTTTAACTACACTCTACAGCGTAGCCGCGCCACAAGTTTCTCGATGAAAATGGATAAGTTAACATCACTGCAGGTGCCATCGCTGATCATTTTGCAATGGACGATCCCTTGTTTATTCATTGCCACAATCAGCGTCACCCTGCGGTCTCTGAGTGTGGGCAAGTGAAGGTTCGTCCGCGTCCCTCTTCTAGAAATAGCCTGTGTCCGACGCAGGTGTAGATTGCTCTTGTCATGCGGACGCGTTGTGCCGAGAAGTCCAGAACGTAGGCCTGATACCGCGCGATGGTCGGGGTACTGTTGGCACGATCTAGCTCGTAGTAGCACTTTCTGAGCGTAATCTTCAGTCTTCTGAGTGCGTTGAAGACAGCTGGATCCTGTCCTCACCCACCCGCTGTTGCAGCTGCGAATGCCGTTCAGCGGTCTCTTCAACGCGCTGCATGACATCGGAAGTTCGCTTCTGCTTGTTGTTTCTTCCACACTTGTGCCGAGTAATGGTGTTCCCTTGTGTATAGGCGTTGATGATAATGCATTGCTATCGGCAAATTCAGCATCTTCGTGGGTGGTCTTGCTGTCGATGAAAACAAGCTTGATGAGAATGTCGTTCTGTGCCCATGACGTTCGTTTGTACGGTTGCAACCTCAGAGCTACACTCGCTCGTCTTTCGTCGCTCATCTTGGTCATTTTATGTAGCACAAGGCCTTTGTCTCAGTAGTCGCGAAGCTGCGTCGATTCGCCCACACGCTCACACAAAATACGAGGAGGCCACCACAGGGACAGTGGAAGTTTTTGATCGAGGTGACGTTCCTGAGGAAGAGAAGGGCTCGCACGATCGTCCACTGCTTGAACAGTCCTGTTGCATTATCGTGACCGAAATGTGCTCTGAACATCATCCAATCGTCTTACTCCTCATTTCTTGCTAAAACTTTCATGATTTTCTGACAAGAATAACGTGTAAAATTTATTTTGCGAAACGCCCAATTTGTTTGCAAAACGTCCGATGTGTTTTGCAAAACGTCACATTTAAAGTGAAAATGGTATATATAAATACCATATGTGATTCCATCAAACAGGTACGATCATACCTCTTTGCGGAAGATATTACACTCGTCTATTCATTTCCACCCGATGGCCCTGAGAACTTATCTGCACTTGATTCTTGGAGTAAAACTTGCGCCATGAAATTCTCCGTTGAAAAGCTGCAAGTGCTTGGGCATGGATGCTGCATACCTGATGGGTCCATCACCCTAGCAGATACAAACATCCCAAACTCCGCTTCAGTTAGGGACCTTGGAGTAATATATCCCGCATCGCTCAACGTTTCCGAGCATGTTTCATATCAGATAGCCAAGACAAGGCAATTGAAAGTCTATATCACTAAATTCTTTGTTCTACCTGAAACGAGACTGGGAAAGTTTAAGCTAATCGGGAGACCAATGCTGGAGTACTGCACAATTATACTAGCCGCCTGCATAGAACGGATCGGAAAGCTTTAGTAAACATTCAGCGCTCTTTCACGAAACTCATTATTGGCCGGTCCACCACTCTGAACTGTGAAGACCGCTCTCACCGCCTTAAACTAGACCTCTTATGGCTGCGCCTTAGAAATAATCTAGTTTTCTTTTACAACATTATACACTGCCGGGTATTCACGACCGGAATAGATCTTGATTTGCAAAATTCCTCAAGCTTTCCCACAAGAAATAGGGGTTACTTACTACCTGTAAAAATGGGAACCTAAAGATCCCCTCCGACCTTTTCCTGGTACGGTATACTCACATAGAGAACAAACAACAATGGAAAGTACGGACTAGTGAGAACCTAACCAAATTTAAAATAAACTTCGGAGCTTTCTCACCATGCAGAACAGAATGAAAACATACGGTCTACAAATGTCCACAAACGTGTTAATGTCATCAGGTTCAAACAATATAAGAGCAATAGTGCAGGTGTACCACACTCCAGCATACTTTGACTTTGTGCTCGAAAATGCCACCCACTTATAGGTGGAGAAGCAAAAAAGTATATCTTTTGCTTTATCTCTCCTTCGTATATGTTAAATATTCTACCGGGCTATGGCATACGGATAATTCGCCTCACCTAGTGCGTATTGAAATGAGAAGCCAACCCATTAATAACGCTATCTGTTATCCTGAACTTACGAAACATTTTAGCACACCCAGTCATATGGTATCCCACAATGTCCCGGAACATGCTATTTGTCTATCTATTTCGTTGATATTTCTACCACCTAATTTAACTATTTCATCGTATTCTCCTGTTATTCTGTTGGTCACGAGTGGGCCGATCTCCTGAGGTGATGTTTTGAAGCTTCTAAGCAACATATATACCCACGCCAAAAGACCCATTGATGAATATAACAAGTGTGCAGAAATTAAAAAAAAACAGTCCAAGCTGAATTGCTAAACTAACACTTAATGGCATATGACGACAACCGGTGATCCAGGTCATCATGCACGCAAAAAACTACGAATGAAGGAATGGCCGACTGGCTTGAGTAACTAGCTCACTAAAAAAAAACAATTGCCCAAATGATGAATAAAATCGGTAGTGGCCAGTGTGTTTTTAAACCACACCGACACATGACCAGATGGGGCGCGGAGTTGCGAGTGAAACCTCTCGACGGACTACCCCGCATGGAAGAAGGTCCCCGGACGGTTTCCCGGATGACCGTATTACTTCACTTGTTCTTTCTTACCCTACTCCATTCTGCATTGAATCTGTTGTGCTCCTGGTTCTTAGTTACTTCATCTCTATCTTCCTACTGTCTTACCGATATTTCCCAGCAAATTATTCCTTAGACCATATGCTCGATCTAAGTTATGGTGCCTTTCCTCACTACCTTTAGGCCAAAAATCAGGTAACTGTTATACACTTTCCTAATCACCTTGTCTTTGGCATCTTCTACAAGACTACGATACACTGAATAAGTCCTGACTTTGCAGTTCTTCGTCTAGCCATCTGTTTAATCCTCCTTTTTAACATTGCTGAGCATAGTCACGCACGCATACCTACAAGTGAAGGCTGAAAGGAATGCAACTGAGCTCACCCAGCACCTCAAGTATCTGGCAGCCCAAAACACAACTTGACAAGTTCAATTTCATAAATAGACCTAGGAATGTCTAGACACCATGCTATGCCTTAACTCTCTACGAGGTAAGTACTGTTTATATTATTCTGATAAAGCAACCTAAGTTTGATGATCCACTAGAGTCACCTTATGATAGTCTTTTTCTTATTTCCGCAACTCCCTAACTTGCTACTCACAAATAGCTCCAACTGTATTAAGATTGTGTACTACTCATCCAATTTTGATTGGTGACTCTATCTGCTTCATCCTTTTCATACTACTTCCGGCCCCCATCAAACCGCTGCCAAAATGGCACCACCAAACTGTACCGAAAACAACCACATGAGAATGCCCGCGAACCGGTAGCATACAGCGACGAAAGTCCCAAATGAAAATATTCACAAAAACATCCCTATTGTAATCCTGTAAAAACCAAAAGCATTGACAGCCTCGCATGTTGCAATGTAAGTATGAACCGTCCCTTTTGGGCTCGGTTTCTCGGTACCACGAAAAATATACCTTATTACGATCATCATAAGGTGATCATACTTAAAAGCTTACCTTTCGAGCCGCTAACATAATACCTGACCTCACTGTCATACAGAAAGAAACGCTTGTTAATCCCTATCCGACGAACCTATTACATGCGAGTAACTTAAAAGAATAACCGGTGAAACACACTAACAGATAACCAGATTGCAAAAACACGGTCGTCTTCAATGTCTCGGACAGATACTCATTGAACGTACTAGTTAAGGCTTGCACACTAAGAGAGATTGACTGTAGCGTATTACGAATCCATATGAAGTCTAAGAAACATGGCTGTCCACCAGTGATTAAGTACCACGGTCCATTCAATGCAACTAAATGTACTTAAGGCGGATTAGCTATCTCATCGTCTACGGAACACAAATACACCGTTACCAAGGCCGAGCATACGCTGCTAGAAAGATAACTTTTGGGCGCCGGGAACGGCACCCTAGCTCAATCATGGATAGTAGCCGACTTAAACCCAAGTCCAATCAAAACCGAACCGTTAACGCCTAAGTTGGGTCATTAGGTCGACATCGATGCGCATGCAGATGTTGATGAAAACCACTTTGTTGAATGTGTAATGTTAAATGGTATGTAAGTAAACAATACGAAATTTAAGCCGACTATCATTCAGGCTGACCACATGCCCCCGGAAAGTTTTCTGTTAGGTTCAGGCGAACGATACTGGAGTCCTGTTTCAGCTAATTGCTCGTCTAGCCTTCGCCTAAGCCCTTCCGTAACCAAGTGACTTACACTTACACTGGGTCACGATGTAACCAACGACGCACAAGAAGGATATGGCGAGAAGCGTTTTTCGGAATGTGCAATAATAATTGGCCAGTTGTGAAACGATACTTTAAGTAAAGAGGATGTTTGCTGCCAAAAAACAAAACCAGGCACCAAACAATGAAAGCGCAGTGAGTGCGATTGGCACCCGCTGCCAAAAAAGCAGAAGTTGGTCGCACAGCAGAAGATCGCACCATAATATAAACTAGCAATTCTATATGACCCAGCAAGGTTACAGTAACATGTTCATCAACAACTAACAAGCATCAAAGCCGCATTGCGGAACATACCTCGAACAGCCCCCAATGCAGGCGAAGTTTGAACAAATCCTAAAGTAAAACCAGCCACCTCCGGAGCAGAAATTGTCCCAAGTGTCCATGACGGAATTGCTGAGAAAGGAGCCGTAAATACATTGAAAATATAGTGTGATCTAGGAATCACTGGTGTCAAGTACCCAACCTTCACCTTGGTGACGAATCGTGTTAGTAGCAATCGTTAATAGCTATCGTTAATAGCATTGAAGGACCATTAATTGCAGCACCAATTGTCACGAAACTATCCGGCGCTTAAGCTCCGCGACTATTGCGACAGATAAGCTGAGGTCGTCTGTCCGAAAATAGTCTCTGTTCGTCCTAGTTAGAAGAAATGCCCAAGACATATGAATGTTAGGTGTTGCACTTGTAAAATTGCGCTCCACGGCCGGCATCCTATTTGTTTTCCAGCGACTCGGTGGCTTAGTGGCATAGGCCTTTGCAGACATCGCAATGTCCAAGTCGTAATCCTGCCACCTGGCGAGTACAAAAAGTAGGAAAGCGGTCATGGAGCGCAGTGTTTCGGGCCGGCAATATTTATTTGCTTTACATGCAGTTCATTTACACGAGCGCTTCTAAATGAGCCTCACTTCACCAAGGCACGGTTTATCACAAAAATGATGCAGAAATCGCTCATATAATAAACTCGTTTCCTTGTAGTTCACCCAATCGTCAAACGCCGTGTGGTGTAGCACTGATTTCGGTATGTAACGTAAGGCGGATGGGATTGCCCAATATCGGTCTTCCTCTATCTTTCAAAAGGTGGATGAAACGACTATGAAGGACGTCGTCACGGTTGCCACAAATAGAGTGGAAATGCTACTACTAGATGAACAATCCATAGACGTAGGATACACGTACGATTGTGAAAACGGCAGCAATTCACCTGAACGCAGTCGAATTTGAGAAAAACTGACCTATATAAATACAGACTTCTACCTGTGATATGCGAGAACCTGATCAGTATACTTAAGTGTTACGGAAGAGTGCTTTGATATTTCGATAGGTTCACTTACACTTTGCTCTCCCAGAATAGTCAGGTAACTGAAGAGATTGGTGCACTTGTGGTGGACCACACTGTGGTCTGACTGCAGCTCACCGATAAGGGGCAGTGTACACAGATGTAATGAGGACAGTACCAATACACGAGAGAGGTGAGCACTGCACCGTGAATGCCTGATTACAAACAAAAAAAATATCCCAAACGTAGGCATCAAAAATAAAAGTTGTCGAACAAGCTTGTTTGGATAATGCTAGGTGATTGGTTCACTAAGTCTTTTTGTTGTGAACTCACTGTCACTAAACAACAAAGTGCACAATCTATTGAAACACACGGAACAGCTGCATGTTGATGATGTCGAGTTCTCTTCAGGCGGACTACACACGTTCCATAAGCTAGACATTTTAAAAAGCATATCGGATCGGATAATTATCAGGGCAACTAGGAGACCATAAGACAACGGTATGACGAAGTGACAATGAATAAGTTTGCTCACAACGTTTCTGACATTATTCAGTAGATGTAACACATCAGGGAACAGAAACATCAAGTGACACAGCACTGCCAAATGACCAATGACAATCTCCGGCAGTAGACCGCCAGCCTGACGCTTCAACTGCCAATTATCATCTTTATTCGCCCAACTATTTGAGTCATCATGGTGGTGAGGAACGGTGCAACTCGAGGCTGTTCACGGTTCAGATCAAGTGATATAGGAAAGAATGTTGGAGTGAGTAACGGAGGATGGGCAGTTGTTTATGAGTAAGCAACTCATATCAGTATGTAGATTAACAAGGCTGTCTAGGAAACCAAGTAACAGGTCATAAAAGTACACAATTCTGAGGCCAGAGACATGATCAAAAGAGAAGGATAGACATAAAATATTCCATGCAAAAGGTGAGTGAACAGTTTCGACTGGCGACCATGATATAGCGAAAGCCTAATGAAAAGACCACAGCCAAAAGTGAGTTCAGAATTGAAACAGAAACTAGGCATACAAAACGACAATAAATAAATATGTAGCGAGCTGGTGTGGAGGGGAATTAAAATAACGACACACAAAGAACAAGAGTGCGAGAAAGCACAGGACAGATAAAGAAGGGACAAAATTTTCAGAGCCACTGGAACAGAATTAGTATGTGTGAACACCAGCGAAGAAATTCGCCGACTAGTGTGCACAAAAACGGGACATTCAAAGGCATCTGAGTGTGATCCGTTTACGTGCGAATGCACCGTGTTCCGGGGAGTCGTGTGCTTTTTCAAGGACGATAGACCAACGGATACTGCTGGAGCAATACGACGCGAAAAGTGGCAATTGGACTAGCGCATGAATGCGTCGAGTTCGGACTCGTCACCGAGTGCATCGAAGACAGTGTGCTGCGTGCGAATAGAGGATAAAGGGAAGTAAAAGGAGGGGAAGGTAAAAGGGCCTCAAAATCAGACACCCAAAGGGAAAGATGTACACTTTACACATGTAAACGTCCGTGATTGTAAATCAACTTCCAGACTCATTTGAGGAAAATGTTGTACAAATGGGTAAAAAAAGATAGAATCTGTACATCGGCACGTCAAATCGAGGTGTCGCTCTGACGCAACCTCCACCAGCTGCGTGAGAGTTAAGAAGACTGGGAGGTAAGCGCACATTCGCTGACTCTAACCAAAGACCTATTGATTGCAAGTCAGACACCTGAATCGTTCGTCTACCGACCGGTTACAATAGACAAGAATATATGTCCATCAGTATGTAAAAAGTGGAAGTACTACTCCTCCTCCTGAAATTCACATCTGGATGCAAAGGAGAACAAAAAGGTGTCTTTCGCTAAAAGCCGTTAAAAATGAAATAACTAAATGAAAGTTAAAAGTTCACCGGCAGACTTTTTCGACAACACCCAGCAATAAAGCAGCGAGACGAGATGGTAACATCCGACCACCAAAAGGAGTGATGGGGACTCAAACGCACCGGCTTATGCTTAGTGGATGCAATAAAGTCAAATTTAACTGGGAGCTTTGTAGTTAAAATATTACCAGAAAGCCGGAGCAGTATCAACAAGAATTATAATTAAGGCCATGCTCTTTCGAAGCAGAGGGAGCGATTTCTATTCACAACCCAGAATAATGTTTCTGAAGGCATTCTTTGCATGAGAACTTAACTCTTGACGACTGTGGGCTGGAGCCGAAAATTGACGCTAACAAACTCATCATTGTCTCGGTTATACTGAAGACGTGGGTAACAAAGGCAGAGGTTCAGACACCCTATCAAGTTGAACGATGTTAGTTAGTGCAACCGAGGTGGTCGAATAACCAAAGTTACACAGATATCCGGTATGAAGTGAATGCAATTAATTCGGTAAAAAAGTACATTAATAAGAGCGACGGGTTAGAGTGTTCCCACCGGATGTTGTTCTCCTTGTATGAGGCACACGGTGTGATGGCAGAAAAACGACTTTGCTATTGTTGTGACTACAACTCAAGGTACACGCAAGTGCACTCAAGCCGAAATGTACCATCAACAAAACAGTTGCACTAGGTACAAATACAACAGTCTAGACCGATTAGTAAAGTTAACACACGATTGATAAACAACAATCCTGAGAAGCAGAGGGAATATCTTTTGGTGAAAAATTGGGATGAAATTTATGTGAATCCCCTTGGTCTCCTGCAGATACAAAAAACGATAACCGCTCTGAAATTCAAAGGATATAAAAAAATAACAAGGAAACATGCAGCACCTCGACCACCTTGAGCGTAATTGCTGCAAAATGGATGAAGCGGCTGACTTGCTGAACTATGTCTTGGTGGACCCAGCTGGGTAGACGAGTGTATACCGTTCAAGTAAATGAGTTGGCGGGAGTGTTTCAGGTGACGGGTTTACGCATGGAAAGTATATATACAGTATATAAAGTATATATACAGTGACAGGCCAATCCGAAAGCGGATGCCGCCAGATATATATATATATATATATATATATATATATATATCTGGCGGCATCCGCTTTCGGATTTGCCTGTCACTGTGGCAAGCCACAGGACGCCTGCGCATACAGAGGGACCATGGATGGCTTGCGCTGTACCACCCACAGCTCCAACCACACACCCCATATCCAGTGTAAACCCGAAGGAATAAGACCGGGAGGCGTGTGGATGGGAGCCACATTTCATCAACGGAGCCAGCCCACACTCCTTCACAGGAAAACACAAACACACTGTAATTGGGGAATCAAACGCACACAAGGCGGTGGCTGGACCGTGATCCGCTCCACACTGAGTGCATGGAACCACTCTTTGATCCTAACACGGCCACAAGGACCTTGCACCCCGTCCCGTCCAGCAACGACCAACTGTCTCCTGGACCCAGTATGGACGAGGTAGTGGGTATTAGACAGGTAGGCACCTTGTCAATATGCACATCAAGCAACAGCCAACCACTTGAAACGACAAGATAAAAAGAAAGCGGATACTGCAGACAGATGCGGCGGCATAACTCTTCACTAAATAGGCGTGTAAAATAAATCGTTCACGAACGAATCCGCGATAAGTTAAAGAGGTCAGAAAATATATTTTAAGAACCTGCCACAAACGCGAAAATGTTATGGAAATTAACTACAATTAGCTTCATCGATATGTGCCAGTTTATAGATAGTACAGGTAAACATTAAGATGAGAGAGAAAAGCAAAAGGACAAAATTGCAAACCCACCACGTGAAATAAAGTGATTTAGGATGCAAACACGCGGTTAGTAAATCGGATGCAGCGTACTTACGAACGCTGCGCCGGTTTCGCCTACGTTCTCTGCAGGACCCATCGTCTATTCGGTGGTGGTCCCGAGTGGCCTCGCTCATGACTAACTAGGCCTGCCTGACCCAGACACTCGCGACCGCACCATGCGCTCGATGTCGATGGAGCACAAGCCATCGGTGCTTGCCGCCACCGCACTTGCCGTTTCTTCTGTGCATGCATGAGGGCTTTCTCCCGCAATTCGGCAACTGCCTTCGTGATCAGATCGCGCCTTCGATTCCCATGACCTGCAATCAAGATTAGAACGTGAGAGGCACCCTTTGATCATGTCCTGGTATCGTAGCTTTGGTTTCCCAACATGCCGCTTCCCAATACTCAGCTGACCATATAAGAGTCGTTTCGGCATCCGCGTCGAATCCATACGGCTCACATGACGGATCCACCTCAGGTGTCCCAGCAACAGGATGCAGTCCACTGCATACATCCCACTTTGACGCAAAACTTCCGTGTCTGCAACTTTGTCGCCCCAACCGATGCGTAAAATCCGTTGCGAACACTGTTGATAGAACCGCTCGAGATATCGCACATCCCGCCGGTACATCGTCCACCTTTCCCTGCCTTATAGAGTAACGGACAGTACCATGCATTTGTACACTATCAGCTTCGTGCCCATGACAAGCTGATGGATTTTCCACACTCCGTACTCAAGCTTCCCGAATGCCGTCGCTGCCTTTGACACGCGGATACGCAGCTCACTGTGTAGCTGCTGGTCAGTCGACATCATACCCACAAGGTAGACGAAGCGGGAGGTGGTTTCCAATAATTCAGCACCAATGCTGATTTTCGGCACCATTTAAGACTGTGCCTACGATGAAGACTGAAAGAGACAGACAGTTTTTTGTGTTGATGGTGAGCCCGAATTCGGCCGCTGTCGAAGCCCGTGCACTAGTCATGGGATGCAACTCATCCGCGCTGTTTGCATATAACGCAGTCGTCGGCAAACAGCAACATAACGGATAGTCGTCTTATAGGCTAGAGTTCTCGCACCGAAATGACGGATGCTCAGCAACCCGCCATCAATACGGTGCTCTGTACGAACACCGTAAGCAAAAGCGGCACCAAATATATATTAAACAGGGCAGGAGCTAAGACACAGCCCTCCCCTCACACCATTGACAACCGCAAAGTCATCCGAGGTCTCACCACTCAGCTTCACCCACGCCCGCATACTACTGTGCAGACATTCAATTAAAGGTACAAACTTTGTATATATATATATATATATATATATATATATATATATATATATATATATGGACGGCGGCATCCGGTCTCGGATTTGCCTGTCACTGTGGCCAGCCACAGGACGCCTGCGCCTACAGAGGGACCATGGGTGGATTGCGCTGCACCACCCACAACTCCAACCACACACCTCATATCCAGTGTAAACCCGAAGGAATAAGACCGGGAGGCATGTGGATGGGAGCCACGTTTCATCAACGGAGCCAGCCCACACTCTTCACAGGAAAACACAAGAACGCTGTATTTGGGAATCAAGCGCACACAAGGCGGTGGCTGGACCGTAGTCCGCTCCACACTGACCGCATGGAACAGCTCTTCGAGCCTAGCACAGCCACAAGGACCTTGCACCCCGTCCACTCCAGCAACGGCCAACTGTCTCCTGGACCCAGTATGGACGAGGCAGTGGGTAATAGACAGGTAGGCACCTTGTCAATATGCATATCAAGCGTAGCCACACCGGGGATATCAAACAACAGCAAATCACTTGAAACGACAAAATGAAATAAAATAAATCCAATTACGCATACAGATCCGGAGGCATAACTCTTCGCTAAATTAGCATATGAAGTAAGTTGGTTAGCAACGAATCCGCGATAAGTAAGAAATGTGCACAAGTAACTTAAAAATTCTACAAACGTAACAAAGTTACCGAAGATAAGCGCAATTAGCGTAAGCAACGTGGCCAGTTAATAGAAGATTATTCAAGTAGGCAGAAAAAAACCAAATAAAGTGGAATGAAATTTATCCACTTAAAAGACCTAGTTTAAGTGTAAGTTGGATTAGCCCAACTGCGCTGAAGAAGCATCAAGAATGCAACGTCAGCCTCAGCTGAGTTGCGATGGACTATTTTTACTGGGTGACTGTTGCGGTGTGGACATACGTAATCGGTTTGTATGGTATTGGCACAGTCAATGGGAAGGCTGACCTGTTGCTCTTACTGTGCGCCATTCACGGCCTGATAGTCATGAACACCCGGTTTGCACTGGGTGCGAGTTTAATGTCCGTTCCTTAGGTACTAATGAGAAGATAAAGGAACTGGAGAAGGCGATGGCTACTCGCCTTGTTGATGTCGAATTCACAGCCTCGATGAGCGACCTGTGGCAGCACATCCGTGAAATTGGAACTGATGTTGCCGAAGAAACCATCGGATGCGCAAACTGTTAGCGGCTCCATTGGTTTGATGACAACAATGTCACCATTGGCGCGTTGGTGTCGGCGAACGATGCAGCGTTCGCTGCACGCGTGGATGACCTTGAAGACTGAAAGAAGGCGCCATTTTCGCCAACTTCGACGGCGATTGACTCGAGAGCTCCATCGTACGAAGAAATTGTGGTGGACGGAGAAGGTGAAACAGCTGGGATGCTATGCAGAACGGCGCTAACATAAGGAATTCTTTGACTCCTTGAATGTGGTGCATGGACAAACATGGCAGCCGCTGAGGACGCTGCTCGATGCTATTTCAAGCGCTGTCTGCACCCCGTCCGGAGACATAATGCAGATCTGGCGAAAGCACTTCCAAGGTCTCTTGAACAACCGTTCTGGGATTAACTGGTCTACATTGCACGGGCTGAAACAAGATCTGAGGAAATGTCTTGCCAACACACGGACACGGTGAAACGTGTGCGGATTTAAGAAAAAGTGCCGGCTGACCTGAAGTATGCCTTTCTGTTACCATTATACAAGGACGGAAAGAGGAAGCAATGTGTAACGATTTATCGTGGCATCAACCTGTTGAGTTGTGTGGGTAAAATGATCGCCCGAATCCTGGTCAACCGGTTGGTCACCTAGATTGCTGAACGGAATGTGGCGAAAGAGCAATGAAGATTTCCTTCGGTCAGCAGCACCGAAGAGATGGCGTCTGCGCTCATCAAGTGTCAGGGAAATGCAGTGAGCGACACCAGCTACTGTATTCGCTGCTTGCAGACCTCACCAAGGCATTGTATCGGTGAACCGCGAGGCACTGTGGCTGGAGTTGGGTAAGTTTGGTTGTCCGAGAAATTTTGTACGTTTAATTGAATGTCTGCAAGTGATATGTAAGTGAGTGCGCAGTTTAGTGGACAATTCTCGGATGACTTTGCTGTTGTCTCTGGTGTGAGGCAAGCCTATGTTTTAGCGCCTGCCATGTTATAGGTTTATTCAACGATGCTTTGTATTTTTGATGCCGTTTATGATCACGGCGCCCGTGTGGAAGAAGGTATTGATGGTGGGTTGATGAACATCCGTCGTTAGGGGGCGAGAACCCTAGTGTGTGAGAGAATCACCCGTGTGCCGCTGTTTTGCTGACGACTTGCGTTGTTTGCACAAAGGTCAGACGAGTTGCAGCACATGACTACGATTCACGTGTCGAGAGCGGCCAAGTTCAACACAAACAAGTCTCTTGGACTCTTTCAACCATCGCCAGAAATGGAATCCGTGGACCTATCACAAATCCACATTGGTGTCGAGGTTTAGAAACCACCCCGAGATCCTGCAAAACAGGGGGCGGTAAAAGGGCTGGCACAGTTTTGCAAAAATCACCCGGGTTTCAGAGGTGTCAGTACATTGCGGACCAGAACAACACATCCGGGTTTCACAGGCGCCAGTGCATTACGGGTCCGAACAACACCGTCGCTAAACAGAGACCCAAACTACCCAGTTCAGAGCGGAGCTCTCCCTACAAAACTGTTGCCAAGGCTCCACTCAACTGCACAGATCACAACGGAATTCCCCTCAGTGAGAACACGGCCAACGTACCCCGCACAGTTTTTACTGAACTATCGTATCTCCAAGACTCTCCTCTGGTTAGCCGTCTGTCTGCTGAGCCGTGTTCATGCCAATGTCTTAGCCACCGAGCAAACTAAGCAACTGTGCTGTGCCTAACATCTCAAAAGCATCGAACCCGCCCATCTCGGCCCGGAGCAAGGACCACGATATGGCAACTCATGTGTCAACAAACATACGCCTTCCCTTATAGTTTATACAATTACTGCTGTTTTGATGAACTATAAATGTGAAGGTGCATAAAACACGGTTGCCTTGGCTGAGTCAGTAAAGCACTCTTACTACTGGTCAGTGTTCCTTCTGCGAGTCTTGTTACAGTCGTGCGGTGTTACGCGTTGCGTCTTCCGGCTAAGTCTACTAGCCGGCTATTCTGCTCGCGGGCAACGAGTGACGAGTTCGTCCGTTCTGACTAGGACAGTTTAAACCTAACCAGGATGTTTATAACGGAAGGTTTATGTCTACCTAACTTGCCCCATGCTGAGGCTGATGTTGCATTCTTGATGCTTCTTCACCGCAGCTGGGCTAAACCAACTTACATTTAAACTAGGTCTTTTAAGCTGGATAAATTTCATTTCGCTTTATTTGGTTTGTTCTGCCTCCCTGAATAATGTTCTATTAACTGGCCACGTTGCTTACACTAATTGCGCTTATCTTCGGTAATTTTGTTGCGTCTGTAGCATTTTAAGTAACTTGTGGACATTTCTTACTTATCACGGATTTGTTGCTAACCAAATTACTTCATATGGTAATTTAGCGAAGAGTTATGCCACCGCATCTGTATGCATTATTGGATTTATTTTATTTCAGCTTGTCGTTTAAAGTGAATGGCTGTTGTTTGATATCCCTGGTATGGTTGCGCTTGATGTGTATGTTGACAAGGTGCCTACCTGTCTATTACCCAATACATCGTTCATACTGGCTCCAGGAGACAGTTGGTCGTTGCTGGAGGGGACGGGATGCACGGTTCTTGTGGCCGTGCTAGGCTCAAAGAGCGGTTCCATGCACTCAGTGTGGAGCGGACTACGGTCCAGCCACCGCCTTGTGTGCGCTTGATTCCCCAAATACAGCGTGCTTGTGTTTGCCTGTGAAGGAGTGTGGGCCGGCTCCGTTGATGAAACGTGGTTCCCATCCGCATGCCTCCCGGTCTTATTCCTTCGGGTTTACACTGGATATGGGGTATGTGGTTGGAGCTGTGGGTGGTGCAGCGCAAACCATCCATGGTCCCTCTGTAGGCGCAGGCGTCCTGTGGCTGGCCACAGTGACAGGCAAATCCGAAACCGGATGCCGCCAACCATGTCTACCAACCTACATGCGACGAGCGAGCTGGTTATGCGCATATTTTAGGCTGATGCTGCGTTTGGGTAACCGGAGAAATGTGTGTGGAACAGCCATACACTTATCATTAGAACGAAGTTGTTGGTATAAAAGTCCATTTTACTGTCCGATCATCAATACGGCAGCGAAACTTGGACTATGCACCTGAAGGATGTCATATATCTGGAGCGGTTTCATCAACAGTGTCTGCGATGGATTCTGCGCATCGGTTGGTATAACAGATTATCTTGCAAGGAAGCGTTGCGTCACAGTGACGTGAATGCAGTGGACTGCGTGCTTCTGCTAAGGCACCTGAAGTCGCTCGGGTTTGTTCGCCTCATGGATTCGATGCGGATACCGAAACAGCTGCTTCATGACCAACTGCATGCAGGGAAGCGGCACGGGAGAAAACCGCAGTTACGTTGCCAGGATATGATCACGGTGATTTTATGAGGAACTAATGTTGATTGCAGGTGTTGGGAAGCAGTGACATTTGAGCAGCGCGAATGGCGTGAGCTGATCAGGAGGGCAGTTTCCCAGGTGTAGCAGAAAGCACTATTACATGCGAAGAAGAAGAAACGCCGGGTACAGAAGCGACAGGCGCCAATAGTGGATAGCCCATCGACGTCGAGCGGGCGCGAGTGCCCCAGCGAAGCTGGCTTAGTAGGCCTCCAGCGTCTTCACATGAGACCAACACCTAAGAGAAGACTAGCGGGCTAAATATGTAATCATCACCGGCGCAGCGTTTGGTAACTAACCTATCTTCAGCTTAATTCCATTTACTAACCCAAGATGCGGCACATGTGCTTCAAAAATAACTGGACGCAGTTTAATGTAAGCAGAAAACTATCAGTTTGTTAGCAAGGAATTTAGAGTAAGGCGACTGGATGACGTTTAGGCCACACTGACGTCACGCTAATGCAACGCGAACAGTGCAAGCAGCGGGAGTTTGTGCAAGACCTCCTCTTGATCATGAGTGTCGTTCACCTCGATCAAATGGCGGCGACGCAGTTTTCCGCTGTCGCACTATAGGTCTTCGCATGTTTTGTGTGGGCGAACGTATGCAGTTGCACGACAATCGGAACAGTGTTAGCTGGTATGACACCACCAAACCCAGTCAACCTTTATTAGCCCAGTGTTGCACGAAACGACTAAATGAGCGAAGAACGACTAGAACACGCATCTCCGAGGTAACGACGGTGTAAGCGAGTCATCGACCAAGAAAGAGATCCTTACCAAGCTTGGTTCGTCGATGGCAAAACCATCCACAAGTTGCTGAAGTCCCCGATGTCAATGAGAGCACGGCAAGAGATATCACCAATGCTTATAGGTGAAAAGTGACGAATATTCAGCCTGATGTTCTGCATCTCGTTGAAGGGACCGTTAAACGCTACTCGGAGGACCTTTTGGTGCAGACAAAGCAGCGGCTGGAAGAGAGCGGGATCCACCTTTCCGCATATAAGGTCCAACGACCTCTGAAGGCTCAATATTACGCTCAAGAAGAGCCACTACGAGGGTTACGCAAACTGAGCATTAGAGAAGAAATGGAGAACGATCACATGTATTCTGGTGTTGCTCAGTGATCGCCTTCTACAGGTGGTTAGAGCACGTAAAAATGATTGGACGACTTCCTGCTTGTCGACGTTGAAAAGCTCCATAAAAGTTTGTTTAACTTACCCCCACTGATAAGCTGCCCCTGATTTTGCTGGTGAGCCAAAAAATGTTTTGCCTTCATTCTGGTTGGGTAGATGTGGGTTGCTAGGATAGACCAAATAAATTTCACGCAAAAGCCCTCTACTCAACAGTAATCTAAAAGTCACCCTCACAGACGTCAAATGCTATATCGTACACAAGTACAGTGCTGTAGGAGTTACGAGCTCCGGAGCCCATCGATGTCCTCCTCGTGATTGTTAAACCATATGGTGGTGGAGAACAGCCTGCTCCGTATCCCACTTAGCTAGCAATATGTGATGAGCTGTCACTGCCCCCTCTTGGTTCAGTGATAGAGGTTGCTGGCTAGGTGGCGCAAGCTGTTAGCGATCACGGGTTCGGTTGACGTGTAAGGGCTCGAGGCAATGCGCATCACAGACGAGCCTAAATAGTGAAATGATCACATTTCAACAGGATATACTGAATTCAGTGATTTCGTGTGTTCTCCTCAGCTGCTTACAAATAATTTGTGGAAAATATAGGCTATATAGCTAAAGGAGATCAAGTTGTAATCTTATCGGCGAATATTTAAAGCGGTCGAAAATCGATGAGTTCACGTGACCTGGTCGGAGGAAAGATGACACTAGCCCCATCAGAGTAGGGCGAGGCTGGTCACGAAGTCCGCTTCATTGCACAAACTCGGTTTCAACCGGCGAATCGCCGAGGCCTCAGCGGACTGAAGTAGACGGGGACTACTTTGTTTGTTGATTACTTTAAACCTGCCCCGTAGGTTTCCGTACAGAGGGCAATAAAGTACGTGGTGTGCAATAGAGCCAGTGGGTAGTTTCGGGCCATTTGCGACCATGTACCGGGGGGAGGTGCTCTGCAATCCTCGCTGACAGCTTTCTCGCAGTTCTGCCAATGTACTTGCTACCACAAGTACAGGTAAAATGGTAAACGCACAAGGCGGTAACTTGACAGCCAAGCCTCCTGACTTGGTGCAATGCAACTAGTTTAGCTGTGTAATAGCACTCTTGATAGATTGAGGAAGAAGTTGTCGACATCTTCCGTCCACTTGGTCCCCTTTAAACGGCAGTGTAATAAATACCTTTTTCTATGGAACGTTTGTTGATGGTTTATCCTTCGGTTGCAAGCTCGCGTACCAGAGCTTAGGAATTAAAAATGAGGTGGCGTTCATTCCTGTAAAATCGGATAGCTGCCAGATCCCTGCCATCATGCACACACGCTTTTGACCCGAAGACTGGTTGGGGACCCTAATCTTCCCCAGTTCAGGTCTGGGAACCGTGCCAGTATCTCAGCACACGTACAACCATGGCAACCGGATAAATCTTCAACCGCATCCTGCATCAGCCGTCGAGCGGCCTTAAAATGGTCGTCTTATGTAGTACATACAGCAGCGAGGATGAGCGAAAACATAGCGCCGCTGATGCCTTCCTTCTTACTTTTCTGTCAGTTTCTCTGACTTCTATTCCAACCTCCATTACTAACCTTCCTTCTGTAATGCCAAACTTAGATGACAACCGCTGTAATACCACTTGGAGTTTTGTCACTTGCAGTCACGTTCCCGTATCATCCACTGGACTCAGATAGACAGCAATCTCTTAGGACATGCTTTTCCGCTTCCCTGAGAGGGTTCAACATTCTCACTATAAGACAAATAGGTCAAACAGCCTGCACTCGCAGGCACCTTGGACACCGGTTGCGTAACCGAAACTAGGATCAACGACCCTCACGTGATAGCTCAGCCAACTGCACTCGGCTCGCCCTAGCCCTATTGGTTACAAGCATCTTGAGACGTTGAGGCCGCAGCCACTGGTTAAGCTAAGGTGGGCATTGTTCTCAGCACCTAGGCTAAACCAACACAAGTTGATTGAATTCCCGTGAGCTACCGTTTGTATGTAGCTAAAGACATTAAATAACGTTTATTCAAGAAGGAGCAGAAGACACTTTGCCTGTGGTTGCTGCCTATGTCCCCAATGACTGCAGTTCTGGTGCTGCCGAGGACACCGACCACAAACTGAACACGCTACTTCGCAGTGTTGTTGACGCAGGGAAGAAGAAAGAAAGTAGCCTGGGTCTACAGAAGCTGAGCTAGGTGGTAAGTTTAGATTTAACTCCGGTCGGAATGCAGTGCTCAGGAAATGGAGGAAGCGGGAGGAACAGGCAATAATTACAAACTCTTCCAAACGCACCAGTGTTCCCAGAAAATCAAGCACCAGTGAGTAATGTAATGCGTCAACTGTGCGCCGTAATGCCGCTTCGCTGCCACGCGATCACCCCCAGTCGCGCGCGGGCTGAGTATACCGTGAGGATGTCGACCTCTACGCGAATTCGAACCGGTGACCTTTTGGGTGCAAACCAGGATTGCAGACCACTCGTCCACCGACCGGCTGATTCACAGTAACAAATGCTTTCTAGGTCGTTAAAAGGAGCACTTTAGAAAGCAGTTCAGCTTGCCCCCAGCTCATGGGTCTCTTCCCGTCCAGGTGGTTCACGCCCAACCATGACGAGTTAGTTTAAAGGCTCCATCGGACACTGAGTTCCGAAACACAATATTAGTCGTCAATCGTTTTCGAGCTATTGGTAAGAAGTCCCTTGCACCGGCAACATCCATAGATAGTGGTGAGGTTCTCTGCAAAGCACTGACCCACCTGTTCTAGCATGCATGGAAAGAAGAGACAATTCCAGCTAAATGGAGTTAGTCGATCAGCGATAATATACAAGAAGTGTAGTCGCACTGAATACGCTAACCGCAGAAGTTGTGGCCTAACGTTGCTGGTGACAAAATCACTGACCTCAATTCTCGCTCATCGCTTCACTCCGGAGCGAGAATACCGGATTAGGAAGAGCAACCAGGGTTCCGCCTAGACCGATGCCGTCTAGACGGTAGATTCACACTGCGGCAGGTTTCAGAAGCAGCCCACAGGTAGTGCCAATGGGCAATAATTGTGATCCCAGACTTTGAGAGATCGTTCGACTCAGTGGACCGTTAATTAGTCTGTTCAGCATATTTGCGAGCAAAAAGAGCCCCATAAATTATGTGAACATTGTACGTGCCCTACAGTCGAAAACCACAGACCGCATCAACGTCTACGGTGACTTGTCGGATGTGTTTTCGGTACAAAATGGCGTTCATTAGGGTGGTTTAATTTCCTCCATTTTCATTCAACTTCGTTGAGGAATCCAGCGTGGTGTGTTCCTTTGCGGAATCTTACGATGCAGAAATAAAGGTATTGCCTTGTGGAAAATTAGTTGGCACTGATTTCTCAAACGATACTGTCTCACTGTTCAACGATGATGAGATAGCCCAGTTAAACCCCGAATAACCTCTCCAATGTGGCCCTATCAGTTAACATGCGCTTTGGACCTTTAAAGTGCAAAGTGTTGTTGCGGGAACACCAACCACTTGATGACTCCTTGAGCATTCATAACGAGGAACTCGAGGTAGTTGATCAATTCATTGTAGGTTGTATCGGAAACGATGGGTGAATAACCAATGTAGTCAGTTCACGTATTGCCAAAGCTAGAACTGCCTTCTTGAACTTCTGACACCTGTGGCGGCAGAATTGGGTTCCGCTCGACCAAGACGAGACATATCCCACTCTATGGGAGTGGAATTTGGCCCCTTTAGTCAGAAGATTTGAGACGCCTTCAAGTTTTTGGCCATCGGTGTCTATGAAGCATTGTTGCTGCACAATGGCAGCAGTGCATCGGTAATGATGATGTGTGTGGGTGAGTGCTAGGTAGTGATAATCAGGCTAATTTCTTAGAATAATAGATAGCACTGAGTAAGTTGCTTTGGAGTGGGTACGTATTACGTATCCTTGGTCACCGCTTATGGAGGATGGTCACGTTTTGTGTACAAGGCTCGAGGTGGGCAACAATCGACCTGGCAGCGGGAAATGAAGTAGATGACGCATAAAAGAGGCACTGTTAGTGTGTCTCGCCTTCAAGACTGGAGTTCACGTGACTCACCTTGTAATTGGTTCAAGACTTCACAGGAAATGGCTCGCAATCGACACCAGTACCGCACCTGCAGACAGAACCTTAAGATACTGATCATTTTTGAGGTCATTGTGGTTACATGACATCGAATCATCAATGCAAATGGATGATGTACTGCTGTTGAGGATGATGATGATGATGTGAAACGGACTGCTCGTCAAGTGATCTAGCGAAAAAGCCGAGAAGTGAAGTAGCTAAGTGAATATGCTTCGGATATGGTTCCAGAAGCCGGTGACTAAGGTCCACTTCAAATTGTATCTAGGTCATGATTAGGGCTGCGTTGTGCACAATGAGCACACAACGCGCACTCGAAAGGAAATCGACAAGTAGGTGAAGGTTGTTCGGTGCCTATAATAAATTGTGACATTTGTTAGGAAGTAAATATTCGTTTCAATTTGTCAACCATAAGCTCAGTTATAGAATATCACCGCAAGAGCCGCCATATTGGGTGTTGCAACAGGAGTCGCAGAAAGCGTCAATGCCCCCTTTCGCAATACCATGTCAGACAGCGTTCCGGTGGTGTTAAGTCTTCGGTTCAAAGTTTCACCGTCTTCTCAAGTAAACAAAATATTAATCCTTAATTGCCCTAGCAAAAATACATGATTTATACAGGGAACACATTCAAAGTGAAGTCAGAAATAGGCAATAAAATTACAAGCCTCAATCGAAAAGCATGCATTAATAAGGATATACGACCCTCAAAGATAACGAACTACAGACACTAATGTCAGTAGTTGGTTAGACGATTCGTATAAGAAGCAAAGGGCTCAGAATAAAAGTGAAAGAGTCACATGGGTCGCCCAAAGCGGATACTTGTGGAGGCCAGTCCGCTAAGGCAGCTGATCATAGGATGGGTAAAAAGTTGGAAAAATAGCAAAATTATTTACCCTTGATCGCACACATTTCATAATTCAGATAAAGACCGAATGTTTATCTGCCAAATTATTCATGGCTACATCTGGATAATTATCGCACAGATTGCTGCAAAAGTACCTCTGGCACAAAGAACGAATGACATGAAGGGTATCGTGCACTTTAGACCATGCTGAAGCAGTGGTTTCGATACGGGACATACACATTGGGTCAGAGATGGAGAACGATTCGAGTGAGGAATCAAGTAGACAGGAATTCATTGCCAGCCTATTGTCTCGATGAATGCCGGAAGGCCCCAGCATCTGAGATGCCCTCAGGCTCCCTATCACAGGCGCTCAACAGAAATCGAAATTGTGAAATGCACGGATGATTATCGGGTAGTAGTAATTATTGTGGTTCAAATGAGTCGCCGAGTGAAATGAATATACCGTTGCAAATAAAAAAGTGAGATCAGAACACATAGCAGCGTGGGTAAAATCGGCTTCCAGTAATGAGCAACCAATAGGCTGGTTGACTACAAAATGCCAGAAAGTTCATGCGTGTTTACAGTGATAATGAATGTGCGGAACTATAGCACATAACAACATTCGCTCGTCCGATGCAGCATTCGGAGGTGAACGTGGTGTGTGAGTTGAGCGGTCAAGTTCGGGTGACTGAGATTGACACACATACGGATAGAAAGCAAAGGTGCAAAAATCACGTGACAGAGGTGGTAAGTCATCATATCGGCCAAGTAGCTTAGTCCAGAACCTCGATCGTCAGGTACGATGTGATGTAAAAATATCAATGAGATGAGTACCAAAAAGAGTTTACTATTGTGTGATGATGGGTGGCCGATAGTTTCTGAGCCCGATACAGCAGCCAAGTGGGAACCATAATAAGATAGATACACTTTTCTACAAAGATCACCTTAACACTGTTCAGTCGGTGGCGCAATTATTCAGTACCTTGCTTGCAATACGAAAGAGATTTCCACGATCCCCTCAGAGCTTCGTGCGAAGCAAAATGCTCGTATTTTTGACAGTATTTCTCTTTTCGGCAGCAGAAGAAAATTACATGGGACCAGATCAGCAAAATTGACTGAAGGAAGGAGTTTATGAAGTCATTTCCACTCATAATAGCTTTTGTTGCCCGGATACGGTGCGCTGGTGTAGAATAAGAACACAACCTCCCAACATTCTTCAGTTGCTAGATCAAATATTTCGTGGTATACAATCAAAACTACAGCACGAGCATCATAGGAAATGGCGCACACTAGTTTGTCTATACTGAGATGAACCTTGAAGCATTTGAGCAATGGAAAATATTGGCTTCTAGTGTTGCTCGAAAGAGCGGGATCAAGCAACAGCTTAAATGGTGACAAGAGCCAATCGATATTACGACCGGCTAGCACTGGAGCGCATGGTGGCCATTAGGCAATAAAACAGCGTAGATTGGCCATTTAGAAACAGCACGCATATATATAATAGAAAAAAAAACACACGAATTCGTTTGATCAATTCAGAAAAGTGTGAGCCGACAGGATGTGAAAAAGAGTTCCAATCAAGTTAAAAAGGCACATGCGTCAAGCACGGTAGAAAACAAATGAAGCACGAGGAGCTTCACCCACCTGGAGGAGCAAGGTAGTCGGTGTGCGGAAACCATAGTCTTGTTGAACTCCGTTGTCGATATCTGTCGGATACGATTTCTCTTCCTGCAGACCAGACGACGAACTTCGCTGACTCACAAAAGAAACGCTGGACGAACCAGCGGATGTTAGCTGAGAAGAGCAAGCCAAGGAACTTCCACCACCCACTGAGGGTTGGGAGTCTGTCGGAGGAGCACGGAGAAGTCGATGCTTCGTCTCATCACATGCAACACTTTCTTTCCCCGAGTCAACGCTAACCGCGGTGTAGATCGTGGTAGGAGCAGTGCCAAAATGTCGCCCTAACGCAAAGCACCGAAGCAGCTTCCGATCAGGCCGGATGTCATCGCGTTTGTACTGAGGGGATCGATAACTGATTGGATTTTGCCGTATAAATGCGAATAGAGGTGAATTGTGTGGGCGGGCAAAAGTATCACGTTGTTGCTGGAGAAATAGACGTTGAAATAGAGATGAGACAAAATAAACGATACTTCAGTATGCATAGGCATTAGAAACATGAAGCAAAATTCAAGGATATGTGGAACAAAAGCCATCTTTGCTTACCTTGACTTCCGTGTATGCCTCAAAAATGATTGTAATAAAGAGATTGAGAACCACATAGATAAATAAGGTGATGAAAGTGTATAGAAAGAGTCGACTGAAGATATAAATGCCCCAGGGGCTACCGTCCCCGATCACACTGAAGGTCACGTACATGTCGTCCCCGTTGATGAGACTGTACAAACACTCCAGAGTGGAGATAAACGTGCGAAATTTGAGATTGTACGGCCCCAGAACGACCCAGCCGCATAGGCTGAATGCGAAGAACATAATGAGGGAACATACGCCGAAACGAAGCAGAGCGGGAACTGAGTGGAAAATGGTCCGCATCAAAATCTGCGCAAAGGGGGAATGGTGAGACGGATATGAAATGGGGGTGTTGCCTAGTGGTGTATAATACACATGGAAACAAATATCATTGTGTAGAGTGCAGAAGAGAGCGAAGGTATTGATGAATTATGTTAGAAAATAATTGATTAGCGCCGCCCGCAGACCGTCCGCTATTCGTTTCCCAACTGCGCTTCAACTCATATAGAGGGGATGTGATGCACGGGGGAAAATGAGAGCCATGGGCAAGTTAAGTGATGGTGCATACATGTTTTGTGAACCTACACTGTTGGAGTAGGAGAAGCCCACGTAGCGCAAAATGCCGGACCACACGAGAAGAGCGCTGACACCCAGCACATAAGAAATGGGCTCCGGTTTGTGACGAAGCTGAAGAACGAGGTAAGGCAGAAGAGAAAAGTAGTCACCAATAAAGCTGGTGATGCTGCCGACGAGTAAAAAGCATGGGTCATGGATGACATGTGTGGTATGACGGAGGTGACCGGCAAACAAAGCATATTAGGCGGGCAAATGATGAGTGGGTGGATTAGTACCGCGGGTAGGGTGCTAACACACACAAATGGTTGGCGAAGACATCAACACATGATGCATGATTCATCCCACAAATAGACGAAAGACAGACGCTACATCAAAGGCGAAAGAACAACACGAACGAAGTAAAATCATGGTTGCACCGAGTGAATGGAAAAAGCAAGGTCGCCCCAGCAATTATGAGGCATTTGATGAACATTGGTCACCAGGCAAACCCCGAAGCATCATTCACAACCCACATGCACAGTAAATGTTATGGATCGACAGCGCCCATCACTGTTAAAAGACAACTGACAGTGTCACTAAGTCTATCGTGGTAACGTGTCACGTAGCAATCGGGAAAGCATTTGACCACTAAGCAATTCCACATGCCGTTGCTTTTAACCCTTTGTTAGTTATATATACGTGGCCAAAGAGCATGTACCAAATGAGAGGATCATCTCACAACATTTGTCTTGTGATATTCTTACTCAGGATTGGATATGGAATTTCATTTTTGAAATTGCACAAGGGAACCGCAAAAAAGGATGCTATCAGTTACCCGATTGACTATAAAGGAAGCCGCAAAGTAAAGTAGACGCTGGAGCACAAAAAATACGAATACACCATAGCAAAGTCCAAGGTTTGTGTGATGAGAACTGAGCTAAGAGACTGCGGCACTGTGTAACAGGTCACGTTGCAGTGATCTAGCCGACAAGCTGGTAAAGAGATTTTGCAATTGTAACAGACAAAGGACTGACACAGCTCAGTGCGAGGTATATGGACGTCTGCTGACTATGCGGTGCCAGTTGAAGTCTTGCGAGTAGGTATGATTTGCGTCACTGATAAACAAAACGAATTTGAAGCGAAAGAGAACAGACCTACGGATGCAAGAGAGTTAATCAGATCGAACATCAGTCTAAGGCCAGAGGACCAATGATAAGATTGGACAATTGGTACATATGATGTGTTTCGATAAAGCAACCTACTTCGCATTGGGCTACCGGGTAGTAACTTGTCCGCTGACGTAACCATGCATTTTCTGTGTGTTGTGTTCGGTTTTCATTTTATTACAATCATAACTTCCTTTGATTTCTATGGTTTTT
>OX104069.1:92192944-92384045 GCA_944474145.2 Dicrocoelium dendriticum | reverse complement strand
GTTGTAACGTGTGCTCGACATTTTATGTCTATAAATAAAGGTATTCTTCGTACTCATTTCGTACACTTTTTCGTGTTTGTAACCTAGCTTTTATTCTGTTTTTCGCCGAAACCAAATGAGATTTATATCCACTTTTCTTGTACGAGTTCAAAATGAATCTTAGCGCAGCTCAAGCTTCGAGAAACGTTAGTCACGCATTCGAAGATGGATCCACTTATGAGATGAATGCTAGATATGGGTCCCAAAAATTTAGTGCTGGCAATTTGAGTGTCGTCAACGAGTCTAGAAGAAGACCACCGGCCCATATTGACAACGAGGAATTAAGGAGTCTGCGGAATCTGGTCCACACAACTATTCGTGAACTTAGGTGTAAAGTAGGAAATAGCCATACGGCTGTGTTATAACTACTAAGTGCAATAAATAAAGTGCCGAATGAACTGACGCAAGTGCAGCTGATCGACCGCATCATTGTTGCTTCGTAATATACGATTGTCGTTTTTCAACCAAATTATAACTTGTGATGAAATGTGGATTTCGTGTGATAATCGAAAACGATCAAGCAAATGGGTAGATAAGAATACACCCCTGGACACACCACTAAGCCGAAATTGCAACAAA
Organism: Dicrocoelium dendriticum; assembly: GCA_944474145.2. Lineage (NCBI taxonomy): Eukaryota > Metazoa > Platyhelminthes > Trematoda > Plagiorchiida > Dicrocoeliidae > Dicrocoelium > Dicrocoelium dendriticum. The sequence continues at coordinate 92,383,427 of OX104069.1, read as the reverse complement.
ATTATGGTTATCATATGGTGGAATGCCAAAGGAGTGATCCATTATTCCTTCCGACAGTCAGGCGAAAATATAACAGCGGTTTTATTGCTGTGAAATTGACGTCATGCATGGGAAACTTATGAAAAAACAACCAGCATTGCTCAATCGGATCGGCGCAATATTACTGCATGACAACGCACGAGTAGATAAAGTTCCAATCACACGTGACAAAGTTCTCTACAATATGAAATTCTACCACATCCTCCATAGTCACCAGATATTTCAACGACCGACTATTACCTTTTTCGTAATTGTGAATTATTTTTAAGAGAAAAATATTCAATAACCAAAATGATATTATTAGACTTTGAATTGTTTAGTAACTCCAAGTGAAGATTTTTTCAAAAAGGCATATAGGACTTTCCCAATTGTTGGCAGAAGGTCGTAGACGCCAATGGAAGTTATTCCTATTGAATACAATATTGTGAAAAATTGCGCTCTTTGTGTTGTATTTTTATTCAACACCCAATTCATAGTTTCCAATCTATATATATAATATGAGGAAATTGTAAGAGGCTCAACTGTAGAAACACAAGCGGTCGGCTTTGTAACATTGAAGGGTGGGTTACTAGAATGCGAAGTTTGTTGCCTCATCGCGGGAAATAACACCACAGAGTGCATTCATTATATGACATAAACCTGACAGCATTCATCGCATCGGCTTAGACAAGAGAGTCAAAATCAAGTGAAGTAAATGGTACAAATGGAGCTCCTCAAATCGTTTTAGTACGACGAATCGTTCATATTACTCACATTCAATAAATGTATAAAAGCCGAATCGCCCACAGCAATTAGAGACAATGACACCAAGAATCATAAAAGAACGTTCTACAAACCATCCATCTGTGAGTAGTCGGAAAATGATTTGTTCTTCTGATTTGCAAAAGCACACAAGCTGACGACGTTTAGTGATAAGCTTACAGGCTTCCGCGTGGTCGCATAACCATGGACTTGAGTAGGCCGCAGGTCAACGTTCTCGGATAAAGGTCAACACCGAGTGTTGCAGCACAAGAGCGCATTGTAATTGTACTGGCGCCACGCTATCCTGGAGTCATGTGAAGTGATTTCTTATAACCAACTAAACGAGTGTACTGTATCAGCAGTCCCAGTTTCGCAATTCACGGGAGTGGTCCCGATGCATCAGGCTTAGATATGCATGGAGCCCAACATTCATTAATTACCACCTTGCTAACAACAGTTTGGGCCGACGTACCAAAAATAAGATCTGCCAGTCAAAGACAAATGATAAAAAAACGGAGGAGGCCCATCCTGGTGAGAACTTACCTTGCTGATGGACCATAAATTGTATATGGAACCAACAATGATCATGATATCGTTGGTGATGATTACCATGAACCAGAGTGGAATGAAATACCAAAAATATCCATATAACTCTATTGAGTACCAATGCTTGAAGAACAGGACAGTATCCTAAAAAAGAAACGGGAGAGAAAAAGGGTTGGTGGTATCTTGAAACAAGAAGCGGAACCTAAAGTGAATGGCTGTACGCATATTAAGCCCAGCCCAACACACGAATTGCAGTGTTGCGGCGATGTGTGAGATGGTTCGCGGTTTCAAACATACTGAACACATGAGCAAACATAACGAACAGCAACAGAGAAGCAATCGGAATACTGAGTGTTAATCAAACCTCAAGCAAGTTAGTATTGCCAGCTCGTGCTGCTCGAGCGCGAGCTTCAACAACCATCTCGGAAAACAATAACAACAGAGGTGCCCCGGATGCGGACGATGATACAACTCTTCCAATGAGTTAATAGCGGCGGTTCAAAGGTCAGACGGCTTTCCACCAATCCGAAAAACCCTAGACGAAAGTGCACCACTGACAACCTCCAACGGCCGTCTGGATTTTTCTGGATTCTTGGTAAAGTGGCTATCTGGCTTGTAAGCTACCGCGATAAACTCAAAAAAGTCAATCGAAAACCCCATTACTCACGGGTGAGGAGACAACTGTCAAATCGATGGAACCGGCGAAGCGTTATGAACATCGACAAGCACGAAGGAAGAGAAAGAAAGGCATCTTTAATATGTCGGCACGCAGTACCGACGCTTCTCTACCGCGCAACCACCACGCGTTGAAGGTGGGCTAAGGATACTGCGGGTGTTGCCCTGCCCCTACGCAGGCTCGAACCGCACCGTCAGATAACAAGACAAGCCCGCTACCTTAAGGCTACGGACCAACAAGCACGACGGTGTATGCAATCAAGATGGCCAATCATACAGATGGACCAACGGTCACGGTTGAATAGGAGCATTGGGAGGCTGCTGTCTTGCTTATGAGTCCATGAGACAAAGAGCACCTGAAAGCCTGGGAGGAGTGAAGCAATGGCTAATGCCAAACGCTAACAGAGGGGAAGCGGAAGTTGAAAGCGTTCATGTAAGATAGCCCCCACATTTGATAGACGCCAGTTGCACTCTCAGCGTGGTAAGTAAAGTTAGAGGGTGCATCTCATAGGGAGATCAGTAAAAGATGACGTTCACGGTGGAAAAGAAGTTCCGATAAAGAGTACTTACCACTACTTTGCAACTCAACTCAACACAAAACAATGGCAGCATGCCCAAGACAGAAGTGTGACAGCAGATTGCTGTAACAGTATAATTGAGCCAAGTCCGATGCAGGTTCGGAATAAAACTGAGTTAGTTTATGGTTCCAATGGTAGTAGATAGTATACCTGCAACCAGAATCGATGGCATGGGAGTTCTGGAGAAGTTGCAAATAGAATATCATGCTTTGCTTCGTGGAACAGCAGTGACTAATACAGGGCGTTTAATTAATTGCGTCCGAAAGTAAGAGCGGCTGCGCTCATGTGCCAGCCTACCCCGGCTGACGCTGAGGGCAATAGTTGCATTCATGAAGAAATTGGTGTACTGTCTAATGGTGCCGATAGTGCGTCGAGGCAGACTGAAAGCTAACATCATTGTCAAACCAAGCATTCGATTTTATGCACCCGTGAAGGGTGAGATTTCAGCTGTAGCACACACGCGATCGAAACGGTAAAACGAATAAAACTGTGATCTTAGAAAGTGCTCTTCGCATTATGATTCCCCTTAGCAGCGAAAGCAGCCTAATGAAAACTTCCGGGTTTGCTAGAAGCCAGTTATGAGGATATAACAGCTTTTTTCGCGATTGTCTTTTGCCATATATTGTGGTAGCAACCGACGCCCATCGGTCATTGTATAGAGCCAGGCTGTTCTTCTCAAATGCAAGAACAGGGAGCTACTAGCCACTTCGCAGGAATCCCCTTTGTTAGCGCTTTCAACTGCTTGAGAGCCGACTACCAATCAATCGAAGCAGGACATGTCCAATGCGGCTTCCCTGTTTGGCTAACATTCCCTTCTCACAGCCGAACGGCTCGGTTCTCTTCATGGGCCCAGCGATCGAAGCATGACAGGCCCAGTGCGGCCCCGCTGTTTGGCTAACACTCCCTTCTCACAGCCGAATGGCTCACTTCCCTTGGTGTGCCCCGTGAGCGTAGACACACAGGTCCCGTTTTTGGGTCCCATCTCACCCCTGTGGACACGTTCGGCAAAGCAGTCTGCGCCATTGGACAGTTGGCAATTCGGCGTGCCGGGGTAGGCCAGCACGTGAGCACAGCCGTTCTTAGTTTCGGACGTAATTAATAAAACACACTGTAGTTCACCGAGAGACAGTAGTCCGAAATCTCTGTCGCCAGGCACGGAATCAAGCAACATTCCATTAAAGTAGTCGAAACACATGGCGATAAACCACACCAGTATTTCTAAAGATGCTGACACGATTGCCAAAATTGGGGTCGAAAATAACAGACAATGGAACTAAGAAAAGACTGGCCAATCGCATCTGTATTCGATTTACTGTCTCATAGGAACACAAAAAAGACACGAAGTAGGTACTAGACGCGGGCACATTCAACGGGCCACCTTGGTGAGGATCAGCAAGAGAGCAATTCGATTAAATCCAATTCAGTTTCTTGAACTAATGGGTGCATATATTGTGCAAAATATTAAAGAAAGCTACATAAACAGTCGATACAGAGTGAAAAGGAATAGACAACGATAAGCGAACACTCCCATATAGATCGCAAAACCTGATTATCCGGGGCTGCGCTAGAGGCTGGCAATTTTGAAAAAGCACTCAAACTGTCACGCGAGATAGGATTATAGACATACCTGTGATTCGAGAAAATCTTCAACATGTGGTGCATCGCTGTGCCTTAGTTATATAAACGGAAAGGACTGCATATTGGTCCGATGTATGCTCGTATTTTACAAACAGTCTGGCCGACATCTTTATATCTAAAAGCTGAGGACAGATCAGCCACCGATCTGATCGGAGTGACTTCATAGACCGACTGCTCGCTGATACGAAAGCATAGTATATCACGGGTTTGAAAGCCGGAGATCACCATATCGGTGGAAAGGCTAAGGCACGCGGTAAACCCCGATACCGCCTGCTGCTTTAGCATAATGAGGAAAGATGGATGCAGAGGACGAATGCGTTAACGGCATTCAGTATAACACACTGGCGAAGTAGGAAGCTCTGTGCAACTTCACGATTGTAACACCGATGCGGCATCCCTTCTCCACACAGAGAGATTAGTATATAGTTCGGAAAGCGCCCAATGTCAAATTAGAATGTGTTAGATTAGGTGTCGTTTGCGCCAGAGAAAATGACGATGATAGCAAGACGTCATCCTACAAAACAGACACGACCAGTACACTGCAGCTCCTAACCTGCCGGACGCGACGATGTGTAGGTCTGATAAGGTCAGGGTATTTAGACAGAAACAACAAAGGGAAGAACTTACTTTCCACATACAGAAGTTTCGCACCACAGAGCGGATACACAGAATGAGCGAGATAACCCCGAGTAAAAGAGCAGTAACCTGCAGCAGTATAATCGAGATGCGGCGCATCGAAAACGAATGCCAAGTCACGGTACGATTAGGTTGTCCGGTATCGCTGAATTGGGACCAGAACAGCTGCAAGCGTTTAATTTGTAGATCTGAATGGTCGGGAGATAGGGCCGCGAGTTCTTCGGTTGATACAGCAATATCATCTAAATTGGTACATGGTGCCACGGCGTAAGGAGCATGTAGGTGGATAGCGAGCAAGCCAGCTTGATGCGATTTCTCCATATTTATCTGATGTGAGGGAAAAGAATGACCAGGCTATAGAACAGTAAATAGGCGACACTACGATGAAACCCCTAAGCGTCCTTCGTACATTGAAGCAAAGCAAATTAGTCGATTTAGCAGACTTCTCGACGAGGGTACGGGAAAGAATAAGCGGGTGTTGTTGTAGTCGATGTCACAGTACAATGAAAACTTCTGACAGGCGGGAGTCATACGTTTACGCACCTGAAGTCAAATCAGGAAGCAACCGTGATTTATCAGTTGATGCATTTTGAAATGGTTACAGCATGTTTGAACTGTAATAAGCAATCTCAGTTGTGGCTACGAGTAACTAACGTAACCGATGACTATCCATAGTTGAGTTTTCGGAGCTAGTGGCTCCGAACACTGCACTGTATCCAATGGCCTGAGAAACAAGATAACAGTCGTCAAGCTAGATTCCCAGCTCCGGTTTTTTCTACCTGGAATTCAAACCAGGATGAAATCGGTCGTGAGAGGTGCAGTGTTGAGAAGGAGCATTACCAAAACATCCACTTCGAAGGTGATCCCGGTGATCAGGATGATAGGTTTATTTCCCAGCAAATCGTGATCTCCATGGAAGAATGTGTCAGCTGTGGTGTCGCTGGTGGCTTCAGCAAAAGTGACACAGCATTCACAACGACATTATCGGTAAGTAAGCTGGTAGTCCTGCCAACCAAACGTGACGCACAGTATGAATTGTCTTCACAAATGAAATGCGACAACTTCCCACACAAAAGCGTTATCTCTCCAGTTATTCAGCCACAGCATAAAGAGGTACTTTGTCACTTGTCCTGACGTTACACCGGTAAGACGGTTCTTCAAAACCATCAAATGATGAGAATTCTCCGCAAACAACACCACGAGATACTGATTGATGTATTCCTTAACTGTTTTTGGGCATCCAATATGAAACCTTTACGGGGTATATAAATTTTTGATTCAACTTGTGTTGCCTCGTAGAGACGATCTATTTAGAGCCACACAAGTTTGATTCGTTGTCGCATAAACAAATTCGAAGAAAAAGAAGAACGAGTGTACAGGTGCTAAAAGACTACAGAGCTTGAAAGTCTAACTTCATTAATACAAGCTGAGATAGCGATGTCAATCAAATTGCACATCGACGCCGTTTCAGATAACCGTCACTACCATAATTAATGGAAGCTTCCGAGATATCATCAACATCAGACACGTAAGCTAGAAGTGGGGAACACCCCAGCTACTGTGCTGCAATACAAAGAAAAAAGGAGAGAGAAAAACGAATTCAACTGGGGCAAGCCGGCTGAGCTACCGGTAACGGATGGGCATCGTTCCGGTAAACTACCAGCCGGCTACAGTGCATCAAAAAAAATTACTATGCAAAATTGTATAAGGTTAAATAATAAGATCGTGGTTGGAGGGGGAGGCTAAGAGGGATAGGTTGGGACAAAGAAACTCGCAGCACGAACGCCACTGAGGTCGGCTCCTAGCCATATCAGCAAGTGTGTCCAACCAAACGTGTTCATCGTCTTTCGGACCCCAACCAGGGAGCCGAGAAGCTCCAACCGTGGCCAGCTCCGAAATGAGGGCCTTCATTCCTCTCGACCAAGTCATCGCTTGGCCACCTCTCTTCTTCCATCCACACTCCCGGCGCGCAAAACAACACACGTCGCGAGAGTCGGTGGGCTGGCATGCGTAACACGTGGCCGAGCCATCGGAGCCTGGTGCGTGAAATAACGGTGCTGAGCGGTTCAGTTCCTTTTCCTGTGCCATAAACAAGGTGTCGAACACGCTCGTTGCTCACGCGGTGTTCCCACCAGATGTGAGCTAAATTACGAAGGCACCGGTGGTCGAACGTAACTAGCCACTTCAGGTCCGCTGCTTTAAGCGGCCAGGTTTCACAACCGTACAATAGGGTCGAACGTACTGCTGCATTGTACACTCTATCCTTCAGGACAAGAGTGATGTCGCGCCGCCGCCATAAGTGGCGAAGGTTAGCAAAAGCGCCCCGAGCTTTTGCTATACGGTTCGTGATCTCATCTTCAATCCCACGGGCGCTGATACGACTTCCCAGGTAGTTGAATTTTTGAACGACTTCTAGCTGATCCCCACCAACGGTCAGCGTAGCGGGCGGTCCAGACCAATCTTGGAGGAACGCTTTGCACTTCGAGGGTGCGAAGCAAAGCCCGAAATGACGGACAGCTAGTGCTAATCTGTCCAGTGCAGCGTGGCACATTTGTGAGCTGTCACAGATTAGGGCAATATCATCAGCATACTCTAAGTCAAGAAGTCGTTCTACTAAGAGTAGCTCCACACCTTCTAAGTCGTGTCCTGTGAACGCGATTTCCATGACTTCGTCAACAGCGAAGTTGAAGAGGAAAGGTGACAGCGGGCATCCTTGTCTCACGCCGCTGGAGATATTAAAGGGCGACGACAACTTGCCGTAAGCCCTCACTCTGCTCGACCTACGACCATATAATGGTCGGATAATATTCACATATTTCTCGGGCACACCTTTCCTGAGTAGACAGTCCCAAAGTGCAAGTCTATCCACCGAATCGAATGCACCTTTGATATCGAGGAACACAACAAGGGTGGGCCGCCAATATATGTGACGGTGCTCCAACAACTGACGCAAGGTGAAGATGTGGTCAATGCAGCCACGACCTCGACGAAATCCAGCTTGCTCTTCACGAATCTGGCTTTCACGAGTGCCAGTCAGTCTGTGAAGGATGACAGAGGCAAGCAATTTGGAGGCGATGGAGATCAGACTGATTCCTCTATGGCTACCGCATTCCGATCGTGAGCCTCCTTTGAAAATTGGGACTATGACGGAGCGGCTCCAATCGGTTGGGACAGTTTCCTGCTCCCACAGTTTCACTAGTAACTCGTGTAAATCATCCATAAGAGCAGGTCCCACGAATTTGAAGAGGGCTGGAGGAAGATCATCTGGTCCCGCGGCTTTATTTAACTTCAGCAATCCGATCTCACGTTCGACTTTTGAGCGAGAGGGTGGATCCAAAGGGACAACCCACGGAGCGGGGCTATCACTGGCCGGCGAGAAATCTAAGAATTCCGGCCGATTAAATTGCCTCAGCCCAACGCTCTAAGTGTTTTGATAAGTTGTGGATAGGCTATCCACTCTCGTCACAAATTGTTTCACTAACACCAGCTCTCCTGCTGCCCGTTTCCCGTATAAGACGGAATAACTCACGATGGTTACCAAGGGCAGCAGCCATTTCCATCTCTGTTGCACGATTAGACCACTAGGATTCGCGGTCTCTCTTCAGGCTAGCACGGAATTTTGCCCGGAGCACTTTGCGAGTTGCATTGTGTTCGCTTCCAGCCAGCATATGCCGGCGAGCATCTATAAGTTCCAGAGACTGTGAAGAGACCCAATGTCCATGTTGGCGATAAGACACACCACATGAGGATTTTCCTGCTGCTAATAAGGTCTGGTGAATATGAGACCAGTGAGCTTCAATTGCATCCAGTGAGCGTTTATCCAACTCGCATGACATCGTACTTTGATAGGCATTCAGAACAGCTGGCTTCGCCAGTTGGCTGGTGTCAATGCGTTCACAACGTCGTCGTGGGCGTCCGCCAAAACGCATCCGCAGGTCAGCACATACAAGTACATGATCGGTGTCGACACCCGTGCTCCAAATCGAGCGACAGTTCTGGACGCAGCCTCTCCATCGGTAACTTATCGCAATGTGATCGATTTGCGTCCATAGCTGGTGGGCGCCAAGTCACCCTTCGGCGGGTGCTGTGTCTGAAATTAGTGCTCGCAAGAAATAAGCGAGCATTCTCACACAAATGAAGTGACCGCTCACCGTTATCATTACGGGAGCCTATACCATGTTGGTCGCCCAGATGCAGCTCATCTGTGGATAATTTTCCAACTTGAGCGTTCAGATCCCCAGCCCGCACTACAGTGTCCGAGCTTCTTCTGTGTCTAAGGAGCTCGTTCAGTCGACGATAGAAGTCGTCTTTTACCGAGTCATCGCTACGGTTTGTCGGTGCATAGGCAGCGATAACGAATACACACCTTTTAGTTCCACGCGACTTCGAAGTTTTGAACGAGCCAGCCAATTGGACCGCACACATCCGGCTACTGATTGGAATCCAATCAACCAGAGCAGTTTCAGCCCGGGGACTCAGGGCAATACCAACACCGGCTTGGCCGGTGCTCGAAGCTGCCTCGTCACCGGATAGGCGCAACGAGAAAGTGCTGCTAGTGTCACCTGAAGGGGACCGAAGTGAGCACAAAACTCGAGTCTTGCAGACGGGTCTCCGATAAGCAGCATATATCGATCGATATGGTCTCTAATGTTCGAGCAAGTGCTGCCTGTTGACCGATCTGAAGCAATGTGCGAACATTGAGGCATGCCAATCTGAAGGAGGATCGAGGGCTCCAAGTGGAAGCCGATGAACTGGAATGGGCCGCTTGCTTGGACATGGGCCTGTTGACAGGGCAGGAATGACGCTCCGCGTTCACATGTGAGTTGAAACTAAAAGGCAAGCGACTATTGAAGCAAGGTGGGGGAAGGCCGAGAATTGGGGGGTTGAAAACAGGGGGATAAAAGTGAAGCTGGAACGGGATGATAAGGGTGAAAAAGCGCAAGAGATGGAATAAGAAGACGGGAAGGCTTGAGCAGTAGCATCCAAACCCCTATCCACCCTGCTCGATGCAGCAGATGGGGCACCGTTGATTATCCTCTGCGGTGGCCAGAGCATCAGAAATTTGTTTGAAGTGTGATTCATTGTATTGCGTGGGCAGGATACTGTCAGGTTGCCAAGGCCTAGACAGGAGAACGATTAGGGTTCTCAACCAAAGCCTTTGGTTCAAAAACCTGACCGCAAGGCAGCGGGTTTGACACTGGGCTACAAGGAGTCCGTTTTAAGGAATAAGGAGCCACCCTCATTCCAACCCCCAACCTGGAGGACCAGGAGGCTGAGTTTGTCTGGCCTCTAACCATTGACCAATCTGGTATGAGTGGCTTTGAAGGTGCAAAAAATGCACCACCCAATATAGCTTAATGGATCGCTGAGGCCCACAAACCATCGCACCACGGTAAGGTCCAGCCTCATTGCTCCCGAGATAGCTGTGCGGCAAAAACGCATGTGGCTGAATGCTGAGTGTAACCCGTCATCACCGCCTTAAATCAGCAGTTCGAGGAAACATCTAAAGAAAAATATAAAAACTAGAAGCTTATCAGATCAGTGGCTCAGACACTTAATCACAAGCAGTTTCGAAGATATACCGATTTCCTCATTCCAGATATAACAGAAATTTCGGTGTCATTCCTGACAAATGGGAATCAAATAGGACGACAGCAGTGTATGGGGAAGAATAACAAAATATCGTCCTACAACATATCCGTCCCACAATCAAAAGCGCTGACGTTGACGATATTCATCGATTCGAATAACATCTCGGCCCCACACACTATACCTTTTTACAGGCAACTTCACGCATAGTGCTGGTAAGTTAGCGTGTCAAAATATCCAAATAACGTGTTGGTCATTCAGGTTCACATGCGCATCAGTTCATTCTCTCCCTGATGGGTTAGATGCACACACTATCAGTGACACTCTCATTGGTCCTGGGACATTAGCAAAGGGAAGTCTCTGGATGTAAGCACAGGGCTAGATGTCTGCGTTGATGGGGGACAAGTATGCTCCCGAGAAGGTTGACACATTGGTGTTAACGGAAGGCAGAAAGGGATGAGTGTCAGTGCAAGAGGTCACCAACAGTATGCCTGACTGTAGCTGGTCAACCTAGAATGAGGTGTTTGGACGCTTTCCCTCAGCACCCCTTTAACAGAGCTTTTGTCGGATAAAGTTACCATTGGTTCGTATTCTGACCCGGCCCGTAGCCGGTGTCTCTGTGCCAAAATTTCTAGCGCTTGTCCGAGCAGTCCGTAACAGATCGAGCGTACAATATTTGATGGGTCCAAAGTGCACAGTACCAGTGGCACATCTAGGTTCCAGATAAGTATTATCTCTGGTTAAACAGTCTACCGCATGAAGATAATAATAATAATAATAATAATAATAATAATAATGGGCATATTGCTCAGCAAGTGAAAAGCTGTGACAAAATTTGGCACAGAACATACACGCACAGGTGATACCATGCTCTTGCAAGAGCAATATCAAGTTATCTTCTTATATTTGGCCGCATTCCTGGCAAGGTATTTGCCTCATATGTTTGCCTTATGCGATGGTAGGAGGCAAATTTGCATTTTGAGTATGTTGTATACACTGAGGACGAATGAGACGTTATCTGGGCTTTCATTAAATGGATCTTCAAATGATCTTACCCACGAAAATGGACAATGGTGTCCAGGTAGAAGTAGCTTCGCAACTTACTGCGAAAGGATTGCACAGTCTCACACGACCTGATGGTGAATGGCAGTAGATTCCACAGAGAAGCATATATGGCGAGACGGAAGTTAAACCGCAAATTTGTCCTGCATGGTGGTATAATCAGGGTAAGGTCTTGGTTACCTAGGTCCCGCGTTTAATTGTGCTTCAAGGTCAAGGTGAATCGATTGCAATGGGTATTGTCATGAATGAGATTGTGCGGCACTCTCCAGTTATGTTGTAGTCTTCGCAGCCAAGGCGAATGGAGATGGAGTTGCTGGCAGCGCTTCCGAGAGTTTATGATAGAATTTTCGCCCAATACATAGTAAATGTCTGTTGAAGGCTTTTTATCAATGTTCTATCTGATTTCCTCGTATTGCCTCAAACTATGCTGCGATATTCCAGAATGGGACGATTAAGGATTTTACACAGTTCAACTGTAGCTGTGATTGTACGCATGTTAGGAGAGATGTCAGCGAAGGATTGTCTGGCTCGTGCTCTGGTACTCAATCTGTCCTAAGAACATAAAGGCACAAGAATATCAGATTCCGAGGTCACGGGTAGATTGCTGTACACAAATGTGTTCGCTGTTACTTGTGGTGGATACTTGGGGTGTCAAGCGACCGCAACATATGATAACTGACTGTTGTGCTTAAAACCGCATCATCCACCTGTCGCACCAAGTCTCAAGCGAATGAATGAATTCTTAAATGAGTGGTAGTACATTCGGAAGCTCAACTCCTCGGTACTTGCGGACAAATGTGTTGTTAACAAATAAAAACGGCACGCCATGCTTTTTAACTAAACTACTATCATTGACACAAAGAAGGGGAATTAATGTACCGAGCGCACATCCTTTTTTAACCATGCTGGTAATTGGACACGGGGAAAAGCAATAGTCGCCTTAGGTGAATATTTCAGCGCAAGCGTTCAGGTATGATGATAGCCAGCGCATTAATGGGTGGCGGACTTCAAAGAAAGCTATCTGAATCCGTAACCGTTTGTGAGTCACCCGAACGAGTGTTTTCTACATGTCCAAGAATGGAATTAAAATTACATATTTTTAGTCAATGGAGTCTGGTATGTAGTTCAGGCATTGTAGCAACCAGAATGTGTGCCATCACTAGTCAAAGCAACCTTGTTAGAAGCTGTCTATCAGCTCCAGTGAGTGGATGAAATTCCTCACACCATTTTACCAATTTCACGAATAATCCGGCTGTTATAGGAGTGTTATGGCTTGACGTGTAATCGTCAACCTCCTGTGTTGCGCAGTCCTTGTGGCGAGCGCTGATAAATGAGATTTTCCATTAATCAGCCATGTGCTTTGATCCCGGTGAAATGGCAAACATATACAAATGGAGCAATGACATATCAGGCCCTCCAGTTTCATGGCGGATGGGGGATTGCCATCAGCTTCCAGAATTGAGCATGGTTGAATATAATATGTTGCTTGGTGGATATTGCGGAGAGCAATAGCACTTTAGATGGAGATTTAGTGTAATTAAAGCGTTAGTGCTAAGGTTCATGTAGGTTGAGAAGAACGCACTAAATGCTTCACAGATGACGCCTGGATGTCGTCCGCCAGTTCAGTGATCAGTGAAGAGCGTTTGTTGGTACTTTGACAGCGAAATCTAACCAGCTCTTGTGCATTACATGTTATTCGTAGGATTGCTTGATTTTCAGGTGTTTCCCCATCAATTGTAAGTGCTTGATTTCAGAGATGAGTACGTGCATCTGTGGAACCATTGCAAAATATGCTATCCTTCATTAGTGCGCGATCAGTTTTCTGAATTTCGGACATATCGAATGTTCAGCTGCATCTTTTTAAACCTCACCAATTCGTTTTTCTTGTGCAGCAGCAAGGGTTTTGGCTTGCTGCACCTAATGATAGAAGTGCTCCACGGCTGTGCATGAAGAGTTGGAGAGAAAGAAGGCATCGCCATCGCAAGACCGGATTATTTGATGGAAGAGTTTTCAGTTACTACTGCGGCTGGTGCAGTAGGAAGGAGGTACTTGGTTGGTGACCATTTTAATGATGAAGGTTAAGAGAATCATGTTACCGTCACTACCAGGGGTGTTCTCTGAAACATCTCTCTGTACGTTGGCCATACCCAATGTAAACATCATGTCCAATGTGTTCGTCAACCTAGTTGGTATAGTAACCCACTGTGTCTAACCAACTGAATGAATAAATGAAGACCCTATAGCTAGACAAGAAGGTCCAGGAAGACCAGTGTATCTTCGGTATGCTGAAAACACCTGCGATTGTCCTTTGTTTGCGTGTCAATTCAGTTGCTAAATCGAAAGCTGAGATGATACGGACAACATTCATGGTTGATGAATTTGGCGGGTTGCAGATAGATGCAAGTAAACCGAGGCTCCAGAGACAGAGAACTAGAGAAAAACAGGGACTTTTGCAAACGGTGGATGTTCAGCTGTACGTGTGTGATTGAGATATATGAAGCATCCTCCACCTTTTACGAACAGGGTCATTGGATTATAGTATAAAAAATCTGCGTGGTAACCCGTTTCGGGAGCGAAGACTGTTTGCAGCTCGCTTAAATATGTAAGAATGCTTAGGAAATACCGTTTGTTGATAATCTCTCTGGCGCTAATCCAAAGTAATGAAGACATGACATAAATGGTGAAATCAGTGAGTCATCGTAATCGCGGATGTTTCGAGCGGTAAATATGTGTGGGAGCGTTGGGAAGGAGTCCATGGCTCAGAACCTCGCGGGTAGGGGTAGTGTGCCACATAGGTAGGGATTTTGAATGGCCGCGGCTCCATTCGATTTATATATATATATATATATATATATATATATATATATATATATATATATATATATATATATATATATATATATATATATATATGGCATGGCGGGATCCGGATTTGCCTGTCACTGTGGCCAGCCACATACGCCTGCGCCTACAGATGGACCATGGGTGGCTTGCGCTGCACCACAAACAGCTCCATCCACACACCTCATAGCCAGTGTAAACCCGAAGGAATAAGACCGAGAGGCATGTGGATGAGAGCCACGTTTCATCAACGGAGCCGGCACACACTCCTTCACAGACAAACACAAGCACGCTGTATTTGGGGAATCAACCACACACAAGACGGTGGCTGGACCGTAGTCTGCTCCACGCTGAGTGCATGGAACCACTCTTCGAGCCTAGCACGACCACAAAGGCCGTGCACCCCGTCCCTTCAGCAAACGACCAACTTTCTCCTAGAGACAGTATGGACGAGGTAGTGGGTAATAGACAGGTAGACACCTTGTCAACATGCACATCAAGCGCAGCTGCACTGGGGATGTCAAACAACAGCAAATCACTTGAAATAACAGTAACAAATAAAATATGTCTGTTAAAGAATACGGTTATGCAGACATAACTCTTCCCCAAATTAGCATATGAAGTATGTTGGTTAGCAACGAATCCGCGATAAGTAAAAAATGTCCAGAAGTGACTCAGAAAATGCTACAAACGCAATAAAGTTAACGAAGATAAGCACAATTACCGTAAGCAATGTTGAAATTTAGTAGAAGATTATTCCGGTAGGCAGAACATATCAAATGAAGTGGAATGAAATTTATCCGGCTTAAAAAGAGACCTAGTTTAAGTGTAAGTTGGTTTAGCCCAACTGCGGTGAAGAAGCATCATGAATGCAACATCAGCCTCATATATATATATATATATATATATATATATATATATGAGCAAAAAAGCACAGCAATACATCAGCTGTTTGAACTGATGCTTCGCTGCCATACCACCACAATCACCTATGCAATAAAGAATAATAAGAGGGAGGGGTGGGGGACTTACCTGAAAACCTTAATGTCCTAAGCAAAGATTCAGGGTCAAGGCGCCTACACCTTGTGTAGACAACATACCGTCACAAACACCTGGCTATCGCGTAAAGATAAGACGGCATCCGCGAGACAGCTTCCTTGCGGCCTTCACTGCCACGCGTCATAATCAGCCATTACCCCGCAGATAACTCAGCACCAAACACACTTTAAACAGGCAACCCATTTAGGAGACGCCAGCAGACACGCCACTGGTGTCGGTTGCGAGACATGTCCTGTAAAGTCTCGAGCCAAACACAAGGTGAGTCACGTGGACTCCAGCCCGGAAGACGAGACGGACCAACGGAACCCAGTTTGGTTGTCAGTGACTTTATTTCCCGCTGCCAAGTCAACTTCTGTCCACCTCGAGCTTTGCGCCACCCTACACCTGGCAGACTAAACAAGGCCCTCCTAGGTAAGCCGTGACGAGACATACGTAGCACGTACCCGAGCCAACGGAACTTATTCAATGCTATCTGTTGTTCTAGGGAGCTAGCATGATCATCACCACCTAGTACTCGCCTACGCACATCATCGTTGCGGACACGCTGGTGCCATCCGACACCAACAATGCTTCGCAGACAACGATGATCAAAGACTTGAAGGCGCCTCAGATCTTCAGACCGAAGGAGTCAGGTCTCACTCCTATAGAGCAAAACGTCCCTCACTGTGGCATTGTATACACGGCCTTTCAGTCGCATAAGATGCCACAGGTTCAAGAAGACAGCTCTGACTTTTGCAATGTGTGAGCTGACGTCAGTTTCTATGCGTCCGTCATTGCTGATGCAGCTGCCAAGATAACTGAATTGATCAACCACCTCGAGTTCCTCGTTAGCAAAGGTCAAGGGGTCATCAAGTGGCTGGTGGTCCTGCAGCAATACTTTGCACTTTGAAGGTGCGAAGTGCATACCAAATAATGGGACCACTCTAGACTGGCTATTCAGGGTTGATTGTGCCGCCGCAACATCGTCGAAAAGCAAGACGATATCGTCCGCATAATCAAGATCAACTAACCTTTCACCAGGTAGCACTTCAACGCCTACATCGTGAGATTCCGCAAGGGAACACTCCATGATAGAATCCACGACAAAATTGAACAAAAATGCGGAATTCGGACAACCCTGACAAACGCTACTTGTGGTCGGAAAGCTATCCGATGGGACACCGTAGACCCTGACGCGGCCTGTAGTGTTCGAGTATAGAGCAGGAAGGATGTTCACATATTTCGTAGGAACACCTTTCCACGCAAGTACTTCGTACAAAATACATCGATCGACTGAATCGAACGCATTCTTGAAATCAAGGAACACAGCTATCGTCGGTGTGCGTGGCGATGCTTTAGCACCTGCCGCAAAGTGAATATATGGTCTATAGAGCCACGCCCTGGGCGGAAACCTGCCTGCTCTTCCCCACTCCGAGATTACCGTTTCACAATGACGCGACGAACGAGAATTGACGCCAGTAATTTTGTCACAATTGGTGTCAGACTAATACTCCTGTGGTCTGCAGTCTGTACGACTGCCCTTCTTGTATATTGCCACTATAATTGATTCGTTCCAATGAGCCGGGACACTATCTTCCTTCCATATATATATATATATATATATCCAGAGAGAGAGAGAGCCAACCGTCAGGACTACATCCCCACCCGTGTCGCTTCCACTCAATAAAGAATGCTTTTGCACATCTCTTGTGATTAACATACGCTGTTCTAACAACCGCAGTCCTGACAAGCCCGTCTTCGGAAGTTTTGCAGTGGTCAACAGTCCCCATCGGCCAAGTGACACAGAGTAAGCCACCTCGTAGCATTGGGGGAAGACGGGGCAAAGAGCCTCGTCGTATCTCCGCCTTAAAAGCCACTGGGCCTGCATTCACCTTTCGGAACCTTTCTAGCTCCGTTCCGTAAGCTTCAAGTCGGGCGATTCGGATGACATCGTACTCCGCTTTGTTGTGTTCATACAGGGTAATTAGTCGATTGCGTTGTGACGCTCCATCAGCTCCCTGCCTACGTGCGTCAAATTGCTGCCTAAGTGGAGACAACCACACCAATAACTTTAGTAACTTAGTCTAGTCGGAATATCTGCTGATAAGGACAGACGACGGCATCACCCTTGATGTCACAAAAACCTGAGAAGCGGAAGTCTTTCATTCGAGGTCAGCCGGCTCAGAACTCGCGCAAAACCCGGGCCACTTATCATCGGCACTCTTCAGAAAATATGGCCCAAGGAACCAGTTCTCCAAGGATGCTAAAGATATAGTGCCTCTCGACTTCGCGTATAACGAAGAGCAGTGTGCGGTGTCTTCAAGGTGAAACCGCAGCTTATCCAACTACGCATGCATCACAAAAGCAGGTGCAGTTGTTGCCACTCTCCTGTCTTCATAAATCTGAGAGTACATCGAGGAATCTTCAGGACATCTAACGCTTTCATTTTACGTAGGCAGGAACTTCAGGTGTCACTGTATTCACCAGTGACCGGGTCATCCCAACCCCGTTTGTATCGACAGGCTTTTCGGTAATAACTTAGCGAGCATAACTAAAGAAGCAAGTAGACTCAAGGGGCCATAAGTAGAAGACACCGCACTGCCCCTTCTTGTATTATTCCTTAAAACCGAGCTGTACTGTCATAGTAATGAAGGATTACTCAGTAACCGTTGACTCAAATAGTCCAAGCTACGCCGAGCTGCCTCGTAATTGTGAAAATAAGCACTCCGATTCCTCCAGGGCAGGGCTATCTCGTAATGCCCACCAACGAGCCGTAGCGAACTTTCGACGATAGACAGCGCTGGTTTATCTTCCCCGGATAGCGACCAATTACTCGAACCAACACGTTCAAAACCACTATCAAACAAGACCTCGGGCTGCCCATCGAGTAACATATCATCTGTCTGTACACAATTCACGAAGGCACAAGGCTGAATACTCCGACCAATAGGTCCAAGCAATGTCCAAGCAAGTAAAGTTTTAGCGGCAAAAGGTCGTTTTTGTCCGGCATGTCGTTTAATCTGCCAATGGGCTTCAGGAACGTCGGCCCCCAGGGGTATTCTGACTCTTTCAAATCATCGAAGCTGACGTCTACCAAATGTGGCCACCGTCAAGCTAACTGAATGACAGGCACTGGCACGGGTTGCAACGTTAGGTGACGTAAGCAATAGGCATGTTCTACAACAATACTATCGGAGCCATTCAGAGAGGACAATCGGAAACTAGCATGACCCACGTCCAATGAGGCACAGGCGTTCACGGTTCGCATTTTCAGAGGAGACTCGATCCTTATCTCAGCCTCCCGTAGAATATCTTCCTGTACTAGGCTTACATCGTAACCATTATCTACTAAAACATAGGTCCCAACGGATCGCGAGGGACCAAGCAAGCACACACGTACCACTCCGAGCAAGACCTTTCATAGAATACTGTCAGTATTGTGGCAGTTGCTAGGTTCCTTCTTGAAAGTCCTTTGAATTAACTCGTTATGTTATGCATGTGCCCAGGCTGCAACCCTTGCTGACCCGGCAGCTGGCGGTGCGTTGACCAGTCTCTAGACCATTGTAACAGCCGCCTTTGTCTCTAACCAGATCATAGCGCGGCGGCTACATCCAGGGCTGCGAACTTAGGGCACTGTGATTGTCGCCACAAGTCAAACACAGTGATTCCTCGTGCGTATCGAACGTGGTGTATAGGGCGAAATTAGGATCACACCTCTAGTCCCCAGATAATCGTCTAGGCCGAGCCTCATGTAGCTGCTGTGGCGTACTTGTGGTCGCTATCTGTCCAAACGAAGTCCGCCAAACATTTAAAAACAACTTCACGTCCGTCTTGAACAAATGAAACAGTTGTTCTCACAAAGCTGGTTTGCTATCGCTTCTCGTACCTCCATGTTTCTCCGAACGAACTTCTCTATCGAATAGGCTTCGTACAAAGTTTAGCTCGCCCGAAAGCATGTCCTCGCTACATATCCTTTTCGCTCGCTCGGTTAGGCACCGAACAAGTTTCCGTTTCTGGCTGAGCGGGACGAAGCTGGCTGAGTGAGTATATTGCCAATTCCACGTTCTTTCTATGCACACTGCGCTAGACCGTCCCGTCAGATCTTCGGCTAATCTGAACATCTAAGTGCGACATTGAGTTGTTGCACTGAGATTCAACGATGTATTTCGACGGGCAGATCTACAGACAGAAGGACGGAGTTACAATGGGCTCTCCTTTAGGAGCATTATTAGCAGACCTATTTATGAGTAAGTTAGAGAACAATTATCTAAACGGAGTTATCGGTAAATTAGTCTACTACGGTCGGTATGTGGACGATACATTCTGCATCTCAGATAATCATCTATGCACGGATGAATTAGTGAGGCAATTTAACTCAGCCCACGCAAAGATAAAATTCACCCTTGAATCTGACTGCAACAACGCGATGTCGTACTTAGACGTTCAGATTAGCCGAAGATCTGACGGTTCGGCCCAGCGCAGTGTGCATAGAAAAACAACATGGAATGGGCAATATACTCACTCAGCCAGCTTCGTCCCGCTCAGCCAGAAACGGAAACTTGTTCGGTGCCTAACCGAGCGAGCGAGAAGGATATGTAGCGAGGACATGCTTTCGGACAAGCTAAAGTTTGTGAGAAACCTATTCGATAGAAATGGCTATCCTGAGAGGTTCGTTCGGAGAAACATGGAGGTACGAGAAGCGAAAGCAAAAGTGGATTCGATAGGAAAAAAACCGATCTACTTATCGCTACCGGACCGGATAGATGAATCAACATCTAGAAGGCTTTCTGTCGCCATCGCTCAAACGTACTATGCAGCAAGCCCAACGGCTAAGCTTCTACTCAGTGCTGACTCTGAATCAACAACTTAAGGACAGAATTCCAAGGTCAAGTACTTCATTCTGTGTATACTCTTTCTCTTGCTCGTGTCGATCAAGATATATCGAAAGAACTACCAAGAGACTGTCCGATAAAGCCAGGATACACTGTCCAGCTTGGCTGTATAGCGGTGTGACTAGATCAGTAGCAAGCGCAGTGTCCACACACCTGATCGACTCGAGCCATCAAGTCAGAGCGCATGAGGCGTTCCAGCCCATCTACCGCGTACCCAAATGCCACACAAGAGCGGTTAGATGTCGTCTACTG
Source organism: Dicrocoelium dendriticum (assembly GCA_944474145.2). Taxonomy (NCBI): domain Eukaryota; kingdom Metazoa; phylum Platyhelminthes; class Trematoda; order Plagiorchiida; family Dicrocoeliidae; genus Dicrocoelium; species Dicrocoelium dendriticum. Next base: position 92,362,900 of record OX104069.1, on the reverse strand, counting down.
ACAGCGGCCGAGGGAATAGCCCTCAGACTTCATGACCTTGATCTATGTACACACAAGAAATTTGTTTATGCACTAACTCTACCCTGGTCCGCTGTAGCACGGACACAGTGTGGGCAACGCCACACACAAAAACAAACTGTTGATCGCCGTGGGGCCAAACGCCTAGCTTGGTCACTCAAACTATCTGGGTTTTGAACCTGTACCCTTAGCTAATGTTTACGTTCATGTCATTCATTTGTGGTGTATTAGCCTGATGAGGAACCACTGAAAACGAGCTTGTTCGCTAACATTTGTTCTGACATCAAGGAACGGAAACCGGTTGTTCGCTTCCTTCTCGCGTCTACACTGCAATGCGGCTTAGGCCGGATTAAAGCGCTCAATAACAGCGTTGAGGTCAGCGGCTGATCGGCCACAACAAATATGTCATCCGTTTAGCGATGATAACAATCAATGCTGGTGATCTCTGAATGTAGTGTGGTATTCTCCAATTTCAGGATATCAGCCAGATGCGGACCTAGTGGCGATCACATGGCTACACTATCCTTTTGCCGGTAGTAAGTGCCATTGAATATTAACTATGTTCCAGGTGCAACGCCGAAGGATGCTTTTTAATTCACGCCTATCATTGTTTGTGTTTCTTTGATGTAAGTGCGAGTGTAATCAGTTGTCACGAGAAGTGGGACGTTGGTGAAAAGCGAGACAACACCCAAGGAAAACATTATTTTCTTGCCGATGTTGCAGTCCCTGACTCTTGCGATGCAATGAAAAGTGTCACGAAGGCTGTAATGTGTATTTCGCTGCCTTATTGGCTCAAGAATTTCCACAAGCTATTGGGCCACAGAATGGTAGGGCGAATTAACCATTGATAAAATTGGGCGAAGTGGGACATCAGTCTTATGAATTTTAGGTAACCCGTAAAGCCTCAGAACATTCGTGCCACTCGACTTAAGCCTATCATAGACAGTATTTGAGATGTATCCGCTATTCCGAAGCTCTTGCAAGCTTTTGGTAATCTGCTTTTCGGTTCGCTCCGTTTGGTTCTTTTCCCCAATTGTTCGGGAAAATTTTGTTTCATGGATGTTTTCCTGAAACGACAGAATGACGGCTCTCTAGAGAGAAACGTTTTCCGGAAACCGACTTGGGTCGGCCAATACACCCATTTCTTAAGCTTGGTACCTTTGCAACACAGACGGTAGCTAGTTCGTTGCTTGCACTATAGTAGCGCCAGAATTTGTAGCCCGGAAACGCTTGATGCAGAGAAAGTTCGCATCTTCAGAACGTTGCAAGAGAACGGATACCCCGTTCTGCTTATCGAAAAGCACGCTACGATCCGGTTGCATCTGGACACCACGATGAATGTATCAACATAGACCTATTTCTCTCAGTTCCATTTAAAGTGGATGCCACTTTTGACACTGAAGAGAAGGCTCTCAAGCGTAGTGGCCAAAACCTAACCAGCCACCTTCCCGCGTGTGCTCGCGCAGACTGCTCCGTTTGTAACACTTCTAAAGGACAGACTTCCGGCCCAACCCAAATCACACATTCTCTATCAATCTACTTGCATCTGCGGTGTAAGATATATTGGACACACGACCAGATGTTTGTCAAAACAGGTAGCAGAACACCGTCCTGGGTCGGTACGAAGTGGCTTGCATAGAAGCATCAATAGCGCTACCATAGAGCATTCACCCCTGATTGGACATGAAATCCGGATTGCAGACGCGTTCATTGTTTTCTACTCCTAGCCGCTGGGTCACTCTAAATCGCTCAGAAAGCGTATATTAAAGACGGCTAAGGCGATCGCTATTATGCCGATCCATCCTGATTTGTGCAAGCAGAAAGCCCAAGTGCACCCCCTCTTGTTACCTTGGCCCCGCGGTTGTTCCTTGCTATTCGACACTAACAGCGTAACGTCGGCTGCATAGCCTACCTCCAGTAGATCGGTCTAATTATCGATCCAAGTTACCGGTCTCGTTCAAACAGCAGCAGTCCTCAATCTAGCTTTCACTAACATACTGCGTTGCTTGTTTCTTTCTCATAACTGTAATGGCCTGATGAGAATTATTGACTTGGAGTTGTACTTGGGCATAATTCATGAAATTTAAAGCAGTTAGTTCCTTTCAACAATTTGAAAAGCACGGAAAGAAGATGAAGGCCGGTAGATGCATGCATTTCGTATTGTCTCCACAGTACCATTAACAATAACCGATATGCATAGATATAGCTAATAGTGGGTGCAACCAGACAAGTTTACGGTGCAAAACGAATGACGGAAGTTCACACCTACGTCCAAGGCAGCTTTAGGCTGACAAATAGTTGTTTCTGGACACACAAGGTTGGCTTAATCCGGCTTATAGCGACAGCCTCAGCAAACCGAAGGAAGCGGGGATTAAGGTGACGTAACACAGCCTAAAGCTGCCTTGGACGTAGGTGTGAACTTCCGTCATTCGTTTTGCACCTTAAGCTTGTCTGGTTGCACCCACTGTCAGCTATATCTATGCATATCGGTTATTGTTAATGATACTGAGGAGACAATACGAAATGTATGCATCTATCAGCCCTCGTCTTCTTTCCGTGCTTTTCATAATTCAGGAGTTGAAATAAATCAATAAATAAATCATGTTTGATTCTCGACAGTGCGAGACACGCCTGAATAGGCATCATCATGTTGTCGTTCCTTTGACATACAAGCGAAACCTATTTCGCTGTCTAACCACAAGGGCTCGCAGGATCTGTTCTGAAGACACGTTGGATACTGAGTTGTGGTTGATTGAAAATTTGCTGCGCGATAACAGATATGCTGATCGATTTTTCTTAGGAACATCCAAGACAAACCCGACCCAGTGCAGTTTCCAACAGCTAAGAAAGAACTTTTTATAAGATCCCCTTTCAAAGGGGACGCAGCCGCCGAACGTGTATCCAGAAGCCTGCCAACAGCCGTTAAGTTAACTTTTCCAACTGCTAAGCTCAAGTGCACTTTCTCAAAGGAACCCCACATTCGTATTTGCAACAAAGGTAAGTTGCTGATGCTGACCGCTTCGATGGTCATTTATCAGTTCGAGCGTACCTGTGGCGCTACTTACATCGGTGGAACGGCGCGGCACTTGTCAAAGCGCATTAATGAGCACTTTCCACATTGATTGCGTCGAGGCGGTACCGGGGCTACAACTAGCTCTGTTATGGCCCATCTGGTTGATAGGAGGGCATGAAGTCGATCCGATCCGAGGACTTTCGAATACTATGCAAGGTTCCGCCACTCCAGTCGAAAACTCTGCGCCTCCGCACCCTCGCTACAGCCGAGGCGATCAGTATTCGGTTGTAGCGACCGCTTTTGTGTTCACAAAAGAAACTGATCGAAGCTCTTAAGCTACCTTGGCCAGATAAGATGGATGATTCGGAGGCCGGGAGCAATCGTTTGACTACATCTTTGACCTAGTTTGCGCTTATGTTTTACGTCTATTGCTGGTTTATATCCCCGGTTGGCACGTGATCTAATTCCAGTTGAACTGATCGAAACCACTGTTACTCCCACTGCTCTTATACCCATGTGATTGTAAAGGTCTGAGGATGAATTAATCGAAAACAATAGATCACCTTCGGTCCCTTGTTCTTGATGATTAAATGGGAATTTTTCAGTCACATCCAAAAATGTCCATTTTCCTTCACTCTCGATCTCATTGGTGAAATGCAACGACGGAGGTGTACTGTTGAATTGAGCTAGTAGAGAGGAAACGTCCAATAAATGTGATCGGACAATAGGCGAGTGAGCCATACTCAAGCATTGGTCTTATAATGGAAGAGAACAGGCGAGTGGTAAACTCTATAGACCAAGCGTAGAAGCTGCGCCTAAGTGCCCAAAGCAGGCATAGTCCGTTTCCGTATAGTCTGTTCGTGTTGTCGACGGACTACAGATCACAGCGTGAGAGTACACCTAGATCCTTGACAGAGCTTGTTGGATGCAGCAGTTGGCCGGCTATGGTGAACATGGACAAATTTCCATCCTTCCCCAGACTCATAAATGATGAGTTGACCGGCAGAGCAACTTTTGCGGACCACAGGGACAGGCGGTCGAGGTCCTGCTGAAGGACGTCACAGTCGTCGGGAGGATCAAGACCAACCAAATCTTCAGCTCGTCTGCAAACAATACGCAGGACGACCGAAGAAGCTAAGGTACTTCGATGATGTAGATCAGGAACAAAATGAGCCCCAGTACTGTGTCTTGGGGTACGCCGCTTGTAGATGGGTATCGATACGTTAGGTGGTCACCCACCTGTACCCGCCATTTTCTCCCAATGAGGAATTCACTGCTCGACTGGTGTAGTGCGCCACCAACAGTACACATCCTCCGCTTGTGGAGAAGGAAGTCATGGTCCACTTCACTGAAATGGACGTAGATATCTACTGATTTCCCCCGGTTCAAAGCCTGCAATGATCCGTGCCGCGTCAACAGCAGGTTGATGATGCAGTAGAGGCCCTTCATGAAACTGTGCTGTGTGGGCGTTAGATCTTTCGACTCTAAAAGTTGGAGAATACTCTTTTTCACAATCTTCTCCAGCATTTTCGCCAAAAGTCAGACGAATCGTTCGATAATTGTCCACTCTAATCGTGTCACCGCCCTTCGGGGTCGGCTTCACTACCGAGCGTTTCCCGTCGCTCGGCAACGTAGCTTCAGACAACGATCTGTTAAACAGATTAGTTACATCAGGCGAGGTGATGGCCGATAACGACTTTCAAATTAACGGATGGAGAACGTCGGGTCCGGCAGGCTTCGTGCCGTCAAGACTGTGGACATTTTCCACATTGCCATCCAGGCACTCGAGTTCCGTAGGAGCTTCACACGTCGAGTTCGGCATAGATGCATGCCCACAAAAAGACGTATCGGACAATAGTTAATATATAAGTCTGATCTGCTGGAAAGCAGTAACTGCTTCCCAAACAGATTGTCTGTTTCAAGCGCGTTGAGTCAGCACGACCGATGGTGGTTGCACAACCGTGCAAATCAATCGTGTCTTAAGGAGCATGTCGCCTCTCTCTAGTAAGCAGATTACGGGACCACGAAAAATCGTTTAACTTGTAGCAACGGCTCTCGGCATGTGAACACTGCGGCAATATGTGAAAGCAACTCACATGTGTTCCTTCGAATAAATCGGCTGATGAAATTTGACTAAGTTGGCATAGAGGAGTGCAGTCCACCGTGGAAGTCCTTCAACCTGCGTTTGGCTCACACTGCAACAACTGTCTGTCAGTACATTTGTTTCCTTGTGTCCCATTGTATGTTGTGCATAACAGGCATTCCGCAAGATACTTTTACGACACAAACTCATGACACACAAATACTGGTACAGTCTTCAATTCCCAGTTAAATTCGATGCACACCGGTGCAATCAGTTCAAAACGTGCTATTCCTTACCGCAATTGGTTTACGAATATATATTTGTTGCCTCTTTATTGACTTGTACAGGATACGGTGTTTTTTTTTAAAAACATCTGATCACGCTACACCGACGCGTCTCCTTTTTCCTCAGAACAAAACATTCCAGATTCCACTTCTATGTACCACACCTTTTCTCCGATCTGATTATGCCTGAACAGCTTCCCATTTTCCGATTAGGTTGTGATTGTTGTCCTATACAAGATTGCACCGCTATGATCATGCCTTTGCAGGTGCAGTGCCGAGGATAGACTAATTAGTTAGCTATTCCTATCGACTTTTATTTGGCTGAGGAGTATATGTAAGAGAAAACAACAGATGCACTTGGAATGTAGTCGCCTTGAAAGTCTTGTTGCATTCAAACAATTGTCAATGGCAAAAAGTGGAACAGTAAGTGAATCTGTGGGAGTCGTTAAAAGACAATATGTAAATCCGTAAAGGATTAGCATAAAACAATGGCAATGCAACCACAGTGAGCAGTTTGAACTGTGGACCACTGTAAACGAACAGCGTGCGATTTTCATTGCGCCAAATAGTGGTAGCAGACAAGCCTGTGGTAGTAACTAGTTAACATTCGTAGAGAAGTTGAACAGAAGCGGATCAGGGAGATGAAAGTACACAGCGACCCACTCAAGGGAGGCGGGAGTTAAGAAGGACAGCAAAGCATATTTGAGAACAGCAGATTAAGTGACAGAGAAAAGGGCGTAATTGAAAACTCACATAAACATCGAATCGGAAGCATTCCGGATCATGCGAAGGTCCTAGTCTGGTCACCACTGGAGAAAGGAGCGAGAAGCGCAAACTGAACGTCAAAAGACTGAAAGAAACAACGTAGCATAAATTAGAATGTCTGATAGAAGAGAGTGAACGATGAAGGAGATGAGAGGCATGGGCTAAGGAAGCTAACGGGATCAGCCGCGTTTGGCACGCCTGATAGTTGGCAGCAGGAACTGTTATTCTAATCCTAACAATCTAACTGGTATCAAACAAGAGCTCGAATATAATGATAGGCCACTATGTAAGCCACGAAAAATGTGCAGTTGATTAGAGGTATGAGAATATTTGTCTATGATCCATGTAGACATAAAATTCGGTGTACTACGATGGCTTATAGAGAAAAACAGTGCACTACTGAGGGTTTCTGCTCTCTAACGGTATGATGAGGGAAAGCAAGTTGGACTGATACTACTGATAAGATTGCAAAGTAGCACTCAGATGTAATGTCGGGACAAGCGAAAAGCGATGGTCAGTTTCGCGCTTGCGTGGCGAAAGTGCAGTGGAATAAAGTATTGAGAGAACTAAAAGAAAACCAAATGATGAACTCAGGAATGTTTACAGTGACAGCCAAGTTAGGAGGCAAGTAGCTGATGGGAAAATAAAAAATCCACTACGAACATCGTCTAGGGCCTTCGGACATAGAGCACACTATGGAAGCAAATCGTTAAAAACGTACCGAGAAAAATCAATGGTGAAGTTGTGGTCAGCCAGGAACTGTTTCACTGATTCGGCAGTAAACAGTGAGATGGCCTCAATTTCCAGTGGGTAAACAAGGATGCAATCTGTGGAGAGCGGGAAAGAGTTGGTTTGGAAATAACTGTTGTTTGAGTTGTGATTCTGGCACCGAGGCAGTGTAGGCCCAGCAGAAAATCAACGTTCATGAAAATAGTGCAGTCAGTACCGTTAACAACAACGATGAAAGTATGGAGCCAGCTGAGATGTGTACCACTGAGTAAACTGGGTCATAGGAGATGAGGAATAGTAAGTGGAAAACAACACACAGACATGGCTCACACCATGACCGCGTAACAAAGTAGAGGCAGTGGTGGTCCGTGTTAACTTTGCTCGTTCGTTGTGATACCGAGGAACAAGTGAGTAACACGACTAGGTAAGAATTGAAACACTAAAACTTATTGTCATGCGAATAATTTGTAAGTCAGTGAGAGGAGATGATGAGTTCCATCTCAAGAGCTTTGGTTGCAATTAAATCACAAAACTACCAAGCGACATAGTGCGACTTTGTCTGAGAAAAGACACCTTCGAGAGGACACTAAGCATGGACCAAATTCACAGGCGAAGTCAGAGCCGCTGCTTTAATGAGCCATACAGATTAAAAGTAAAGAGAATCTATCTGAGTGGGCACTTGTTGTGAAAGCCGTGACGGTGAGAGTAAGGTCCTGCTAGTCAGGAAAGTGTAGACCGTCCCAAACTGTGAGAGCGATAGTTCGAGTCAGAGCAGCATACATAAGTTGACAGTGTTTGCGTATCCAGTCATATAATCTGCTACGCTGTCTTCGCAACCTGTCTCAGATCTGCTAGGAATACTGCTTAAGCAATGAGCGTGTTTGCCACCTCTATTTTGGCAAAGAGCAAAAATCCCAACCAAAATGTAATGATGAGGAATTTGTCAATCAGAATTAGTCTGAAGCCACTACGCTAATTTTCCGCTGCACTCTCCTAGATGACATGCCAAGAGGCTGAGTGAGAAGGATGGAAACGGCAGGCCATCTTATAACAGCTGAATCGGACGAATGGACAGTGAATGTGTAAATAACTCGAGGTTGGTATAAAGCACAGACAACTCCGTAATGCGTAAGTGCACATCTAAGCTAACCGAATGAAAGGTGCCCGGTACAGACAACAACACAACAAGTGAGCGTCTGACGAGGCTCTAGATTCGACCCGTCGTAAAAATTTGATTAATATGGCCTTAACGGAGTTGAATTCCAATATCTGCTGTTTGGGTATTTGACTGAGCTCCCGTATAAGTCTTGCCGTGAACACTCTGAACGACAAACAACTGGAACTGATCGTACTGTTTTTGAAACTGAAGGGATAACGGCCATGCTCTTCTCGGACTGGTTGGTTTTGATTGTTCAAATCCTTGCTGATGATAGCTGGACTTCTGTATTCGAAAATTTTCAGAGCGAGATCGTCTAAGCGGTTCAGAACGTAAAGCCAGTAGGAAAATTCGGTGTCACGTGGCAGTGAGGTGATACGCAATAAGCAGAGCTCGGGATGCCTGAATGATAACTCAGAAATGTTGGCGGTCAATCGAAGTGCTGTTCGAAACAAACCACCCGAGGTACAAGTCCAATTGACGGTCCAAATTGGTTCGCAGTAGGTTTTAAGTAGCAATTCGTCTACGACTGGTGTTCTGCGATCTTGTAGAAGCTGTGAGCAACAGTTGCCTGTTCTATCTATATGACAAGATACATCTACTGAACCTCAAAACCTTCTAAAATGAACAGCTTGAGTTTAGCCTTGACATCCTATCACGTGAGCTGTGGTCAACGGATAGGAGAAGTGACTGATCGGTTAGAAGCAGTTAAAAAGATTGTTTATAGACATTCTTAGCAAAACATTGTTTGTAAAGCATACTTCGGTTGTACGGACAAGGTGCTCTAAAGTTGGAAAAAAGTGTGCAGGATCGAAACTGACATTCGATGGAAAACGTTGAACGCGCCTGAAGCAACAAGCTTAGGTACGACATGGTTAGTTAACAAAAATCGCTGTGTGACCCTGGCACACCCAAGAACATGGTCAGATATAAAACTGGTGCACAAAATGGATATGTAGCGATTTGTGCATGCTCAGCAACAGCAACGCGTGGCGATGTGGTCTATCCGTCCCCAGGAATAGTCAGAAGACAAGAGCCATTATGATTTCTGTTGGTACCAAGGAAGAAGAACAAGAGTAGAGAAGAAAGCCATGAAAGGCACAATGACACAAGTGGTTACAAGTCTGTTCGGCGGGCACAATAGTCATATGTACCACGGAGTTCATGTCTAGCAAGTCCAAAGTCAGCGGTTTGCAGATTTGAGTCTCCCGCAAGAAACGCGACGTTTGAAAACTGTACTCATCTTTATTGAGTTCGTTGGGAAGCTGTGTAAGGAAATGCCACAAGTGCGAATGAGCATTGTTTGAAAACACTGCAGGTGGATGCTTCAACAAGTCTGCCACAGAACTGAGAAGATTTGACTAGTGATCCAATAGGGAGGTTACTGCCATTGTGTGCTCGCATAGAGTAAACTCATGTTCACGTACCCAGTTGTTAGGGCCGTGGCATCTACGAATAGTGGCGTTGTGAATGTACCATCGGAACTCGCATGTAGTGAAATCGACCGGAGTATCGTACCCGGGTCCTGTGGATCGGTTACAAGCTGTCAATGGCAAGGGATTTCAGAGTGCGAATGAGGAGTGCTTGTGATCTAGTTCACATAAATGTAACAGTGATGAAAGCCACCGATATCAATTGGGAACGCGGTAGTAGGAATACGCTTAAAAGTACATGCTAGTGCGGAGCGTTCTAGTCTTTAGCTGTTCACCACAATGGTTGGAACACAACCTGTCAAGGGAACACTGTGACGATGCTCTTCTATTCGTCGGTCTGATCCCCCATAGTGAACTACTGCTGGTGCTTGCCACAATAGGAGAGTTTGCTGAATCTTAGCCGCTTACATCGGCTGGGTCATGTCCTTTATATGCCCTTTGACCGACTCGGTGTGTGTTATACACAGTCGTCGTAGCAAATTGGAAGAAACCGAGAGGTGGCCAATAGATGACGTGGCAAAGACATGGAGAAATTGACCGAGACTTGGTGAGGCTGGTGCATGCCGTCATCGTGGATAGGAGCCTCGGGATGGTAAACGCCAGTGGTTAGAGACTATAGCAGATATAACACAGTCGCGCATTCGGTTTCTTGCATATAGCCATTAGTACTCATTCCATGTTGATGGGATTAACGCACTTCTTTCTTAATTCCATTTCCCCTAGACTTTATTCGCATTCGACCTTACTTTCTTGCCATTGTTACTTACGTGGGGTGAAAGAAAAATTTCGAGCCTGGCACAGAAATCAGATAGCCAGGCAAGCCAAATACTTTTTAAAAAATTTAATCTATCACTTGCTTATTCATTTCATACAAACCCATATTTCCGCCTCTTTTATTTTCATTTCAGCAGATTTTTGAATTGCACAGGGTTTGCAATTTGGAGAAAATGGAAAAAGCATAGTATCGTGTAGTGATCAACTGTTTCGATCTCAAAGGAATGTCAACATATGAAATCCACGAAGATATGCTCAATACATCGCATGACAACGCCTCTTCATAGACCACAGTTAAACGTTGAGTGCAAAATTCGAGTGCGGCGAGAAGGGCATTGAAAATGAGCTCAGGTCAAGGAGACCAAAAACACCCACCATCAAAGAAAACTTTGACCTAGCAGTGGATATGACCGTGCAAGATCGCCGACTAACAACTCGTCAGATAGCAGAGAGCTTGGGTATCTCCAAGGAGCGAACAGATAATATTCTGAGGAGGGAGTAAGACTACTCAAAAGTTTCCGATCGATAGGTGTCCTGTCTTCTGACAACTGAGCAGAAGCGCATGCAGCATGTGGTGTCGAAGAACAATTTGGTACTCTTTGAGGCAGATGCTGATAATTTTTCTGCACGATTCCTCACTGTGGATGAGTGTTGGGTTCACCAGTTAGAACGCGAAAAAAAGAACAATCAGAGCCATGGGAGTGTGTATCAGCTCCTATGCCAAAGAAGGCCAAGGTTACACAGTCCGTTGACAAGATTATGGCAAGCTTTTGGGATTCCCAAGGTGTGCTGATGATTGATTTCCTCGAAAGACGTCACACCATCACCGAAAAGTATTAATGTAAGCTTCTGAATCGTCTAAGAAAAAAACCGAGAAAAGTGGCGAAGAGTGCTGAGGAGAAGAGCTATTTTTCACAGTGACAACTCTCGATCTTACACTTCTTCGACTACTCGAAAAATTCATGATTACGGGTTCAAACTTCTCCTTTACCCACCCTATTCACCCGAGCTGGCTCCCTGACTTCCACCCATATCCAAATATGAAAAAAGCTTTAGCTGATAAACATTTTCTCAACGACAGTGACGTCACTGAAACCGTAGCGTTTTAGAGCAACAATCTGAAGAGCTTTTTCCACTATGATAAAAGCGCCTCAGCTTTGCTGGAGTAAGTGTGTTGCACTTAAGTGGCGGTTATGTTGGGAAATAAAAGCGTCGAAGAATCTGGAACTGGTTTTCTCGAGGCTTGACGACGTAAGTCGTGCCAACAGAATGCACCGCACTTCGGTGACCGGATCATAGTTGTTCAATTGAACTGGACTGAACTCTAGTGAACACATGGTGTGACTGTCGCCTGTGGTTCATTTACAAAAAAAACCAGAGGATGTAACACGAAAATCGCAGTCGTACAAATGGCAGCTGTAACGGTTGTGACAACCGCACGAGTGTTAGCTGTGTGCGGGCAACAGCAAAGTCACTAACATCCACGGCTAGAAATGAACTCCGAAGTAGAGAGGAAAACGTCACGCAAACACATTAGGTCAAAACTAAAGCAATCACGAACTGTTAGACCCCATTCCGACAACAAGTGGCTTTGGTGTTTCCTCATTTCCGGCCAAGTTGGTCGCATGCCCCATGGTGAAGCATTCTGTTGTGGATTCTCACAGTGCAAACAATGGGGTCCCTACTAGGGGGAAATATATGAGCTGGACTACGCAGACATTGTTTTGCTGTTTAATAATTGAGAAACAGCACAGTTAGCTCTAGAAAACTTGACCGGTTTGGTCCCATCATTTGGCACAAAGTTCGCACCTCCAAAGTGCAAAATGCTACTGCAGCGCCACGAGCCACTTGCTATGAGTTTAAGTACTGAGGGCGAGAAACTGGAGGAAGTCGATCAAATGATCTATACCGATACTAGCGCCGGGTATGTGACTTTTGAAGTTGGTTAGCGCAATGACAGGCCCAGAACTGCCGTCAGTAAGATGTGACAAGTGTTTTTCAGGAAGCAGATTTCTCGTCGCCTTGACAGTCGACCATAATGGGGTACGATGAGGATCACACTTCCTTATTTGAGTGAGACGGGGTCTGCCGATCTGTAGGTTACAACTACGTTCAAGCGCTTGACTAGCGCTGGCTAGGAAATTGTAAGTGTCGAGAGGTGCCAGCGTGTGCGCAGCGATGGGCGTAAGCGTACGTTACTTAATGATGACCAGTTCATTGTCTTGTGAACTTGCTACGGAAGCCTGTCTATTGCTTTGGAAGGGAATTATTTTGGTTGCAACTTCAGTGATAATAAAAGTTTGGAGCGAGTAGTCGTTTACCTGACAGCGAGTTATGATATATATATATATATATATATATATATATATATCTATATATATATATATATATATATATATATATATATATATATATATATATATATATAGGCAACAGTCTATAAGGTAGACATGGAGCCATTCAACACCATGGAATTAGGAACAGAGAATAATAAAACATACAAAACGTGAAAGAATTTGAAAATGGAGGAAAAAGGGAACAACAATTTTTTCGTGGTTTTGCACACCCCATTTTGTAATTTTTGTGGTTATTAAGAGTTAGTATTCAGTAAACGTGAAATCAGGCAGACTTGCGCGCACTACTTCCATTGCGACCGCTATGCACAATTGCTTCTAGCGTTGCGAGCCATCCGCATTCTTTATCTTTCGGTCCCCAGCCGGGGAGTCCAAGGAGGCCAGCGATGGCCAGGCAGAATGTCATCGATTTCATGCATTGTCACCAGGTGGACGGTTGACCTCCACGCGGCCTTTCCCGAAGTAAACATGCGTGCGCAAACAAGGCGCGGAGTGGTAAACGCTCGTTAGACATGCGCAGGACGTGACCAAACTATCTTAATTGAAGTAGCCAGACGGTATCAAAAAGTAAAACTTCCGTCTTATCCAAGGAGCGGTATCTAACGTCATCATTACACACTCGGTGTTGCCAACGCACGCGGGCAATCCTCCGCAAACAACTACTGTCGAAGGCCGAAAGAGGACGCATGTCTTCCACACGGATCGGCCAGGATTCGCATGCGTACAGCAATGTCGCGCGTACACAGGCTTTGAAAACCCTGTCTTTTAGCGAGAGTGAAATGTTGCGACGGCGCCACAAACGTCTTAAGTTGGCAAACGCTGACCGATCTTTAGTGATTCGAAGGAATACCTCTGCTCCAATAGTGCCATCGGCAGAGACGCAGCTCCCTAGGTAGGTAAAATTATCTACATATTCGAACTGTGTGCCTTTAATGGTGAACTGGGGAAGGGGTGCCTGCCAGTCCTATAGAACTTTGCAGGGGGCAAAGCACATACCAAACTTAGACGCTTCAATCACCAATCGAGCAATGGACAATTACATCCAATGGGGGGTCGTCACGGAGCAAGGCGATATCATCAGGGTAGTCTAAGTCAGTCGCGCGATTATCTGGAAGAAGCTCGATGCCGAGGTCCTGCAGGCCCTCTAAAGCTCCCAAATGGACATCGTCCATCGCAAAATTATATAGAAACAGTGACATTGGGCATCCTTGTCGCACGTCACTAGAGACCGGGAAGAGTGTGGAAAGCATGTCATAGGCTCTCACTCGATCTGAAGTGTGGAGGTATAGCGCGCGAAGTATGGCGACGTACTTCTCCGGAATTCCATTCTTCAACAGGCAGTTCCATAAAGCAGGTCGATATAGCGAGTCGAACGCAGCCCGAATATCCAATGGTTGGTCTGCAGTAGAGGTGACGATGCTCCCGGAGTTGGCGAAAAGTGAAAATTTGATCCACACATCCTTGACCAGGACAAAAACCAGCCTGCTCCTCCCGGTAGTGTGACTCACGAGTGGGGGATAACCTGCGGAGCATGATGGATGCTAGTAGCTTGGAGGCAACAGATATCAGACTAATGCCCCTGTAATTGGCACACGAAGTGTGAGAACCTTTCTTGAAGATTGGAACAATGATTGACTCCCCCCAGGAAGAGGGGATCCTTTCTTCCTGCCAGATATGCAGAAACAGGGACGCCAGCTGCTTCACAATTGCTATACCTCCGTATTTGAGCAACTCTGGGGAAGTTCATCTGAGCTGGCCACCTTGAAGCGTTCTAAGTGACGAATCTCAAGACAAACCTCCGCTTCGGTTGGTGGTTCGAGTGGCACGGATCAAAGCATGCGAATGGGTGTACTGAGTATAAAGGTGACGAACAAATGAACTGGGACTGTAAGTGCTCAACCCATCTGACCATGCGTCTCTGCAAAGTAGTGATTTTTGACCCGTCCGCCTCACTGATGACCGCGCCGATACCAGACCTCCTGTGTTCAGTGGTCCGAATGGGCTGAAACAGCTTAGGAGTGTTTCTAGTGAGGACGGCGGTCTCCATCTCCAAGGCGCGATGGGACCACCAAAATCCCCGATCGCAGCGAAGGCTTCGTTTGAGTTGTCTGCTGATAATATGGCGAACCTCATTCTGATCTGGGTTTACTGAGAGTGTTCGGCAGCAGTCGAACAGTGACAGGGAGCGCTCCGATATCCAACCCTTCAAGGGGTGATGTGATAACCCACAGATCGATTGATCTAAAGTTAAGATTGCTTGCTGCAATAACTCCCATTGGTGTCCAATATCAATGGGCGTGACACACGCTAGTGTGCTTGCCAGTGATAGTTGATAGTCTAGCTAAGCCAACTGACCAGATAGCCTGTCCGTACCAAGCTTACCAAGCCTCCGTTCTTGATTTCATCCGAATCGCATACAAATGTTAGCACAGATCAGTGCGTGATCTGAAGTGAGATAGGTAGAGCAAAATGATCTATAATCTTGTATGCTGTTATGCCATCCGAAACTGATTGCAATGTGGTCTGTTTGGGACCAAGCCTGCAACGGTGAAGGAAGACACCTGGTGGAAGAGCGTCGCGAGTTCCTGAAGTTTGCGCTTGCGAGAAATAGGCTGTTGCCTTCGCACAAATTGAGAAGCCTGGTTCCGTTATCTGAACGACTCTCGTTCAGTGCATGATGATCACCCAAGTGATATACATCTGGTGACAGTCGATCGACACGTGCGTTGGTCTTCGCCGAGGATAATGACATCCGACTTGGCGGCTTTGCGTAATAGCTGATGCAGCTGGTTGTAAAAAAAGTCCTTGTTCAGTTCAGAGTTACAATCGGTTGGCGTGTAAGTAGAAACCACAAACAGGTTGCGCCTTTCAGAGCGATGCATGTTAATTCTACATGAGCTTTGGAGATGAACTGCACATAGTCGGCTGCTAACTAAGAACCAATTAAGGAGGGCAGCGTCGGCTTTGTTGCTTAAGGCCAATCCAACGCCGGCCAAGCCAGTGGAAGCAGCCTTGCGTCGTCGTCGTTGGTGATGGATAAGCCTGCGTAATATGTGTGCGTCTCGTCTTCCAGACTGAGGTCTGCGCTGCTGACGTTGTAATTGCCTTGTGGTACACCATCGTTACTCGCAACCGGAACCAGTAGCGTGACTGTGACGAGGCACAGAGAGAGAGAGGCATCAGCAGTATGCCGACACACCATACCGGCGCTTCGATGCCAAGCAACGAGCACTGGTTTTACGTGGGCTGCGTTTAGTACGAGGTCGCAGACATCTCTATGCAGATTTGAACCAGTGACCTCGGGGTTACAAGGCAGACTTTTCATCCTCTCAGCGATCGGTCGACTTACTGTTTTGATAGTTGCACGCTGATGAGGTATCTGTGGAGTAGGGCTAATGTGGGTTTGAGGCTCCCAATGCCACAACAAATCTGTCACACTGATGTCGCTTCATCTTCACGCAACGGCGGATCGCCGGTATCCGTGTATCGCCACTGAGGTTGTAAATGGAATCTCCTACTCTTATGATTTTACACTAATAAAGCTCATTAAAGATGAAGGTGCAGCGGAGCATAAGTAGCACGTACTGAGGTGTCGCAGTCGATGACGACGATGATCGCTGACAGGATCTTCAGTGACAAACGGTGCAACAAACATGTGTGGTCAATTGATCCAAAGGTAACTGCGGCAGCGGGGATTATACAGGTACCATAGGAAACTGAAGGTGTGATACGTAACAACCTCAGAAGCAATGGGGACGATGCACTGATGACAGCACATGATGTTCCTTGACACCATGTAGAAATGAGGATGATTGCAAAACGACTGGAAACGAGAGAGCGATTTCTACCTGCGTCATATGGTATTATACGGAAGAGGTGGGCTAGCCGACGGTTAGTTGCCGTTGTCTTTGAACTAAGAGAGGAGGCAGGTCAATGGTAATTTGATCTCGTTTCAGGGTCACCGATTTGGTTTCGGTCATTTCGACGTTGGGAATCGTAGTCTCTGGATTCAACGTGGGCTCAGATTAGTCGGAAAATGATGGCGGAACAGTAAGTCGATCGAACTGCCCGAGTTAGCCGACTTTGAGTGACGAACAGTCGACAATCCGTGCAGGTGAGTTTCCTCCACTGAAATTAATCGCACCCACTTGTCATAGAAAGATCGAGCAACATCGTCGCTGTCCGTAATAACGAGGTGCGCTGCCTCGCAGACTGTCACCATTCAATGGATGATTGAACACGAGAAATTTAGATAAGAAAAGTCCGCACTCGTAGTATGACACGGCCATTCTATTGACAACATACAGCACGAATTCTCTTGTGCACTGTACGGTTTCACAGGGCTTTTCGGGGCGTGTGATGGCTGCCTGAATGAGCCTAGATGTGATGAATCTCCTCCATTTAGACCATTCAACTCCGCCACTAGACCACTGTAAGTAAGACCAAGTCAAGAATAAAAGATGCTGCGTAAATATGACTGACATCTCCTACATTTAAAGTTTCCAACGTATTTGAGTTGAGTGAAAGCGCTGTGGTGTCTGGAGTGTGGTGTTTGTGAATCCAGGAGTGGAATCCGGATGCGCTAAATGGAACTATGATCTATAGGGAAGAATATGGGTACCTCAAGTGCAAAAGAGTCAAATGACCTAAATACTACCAAATGTGAAAGTAACACTTGGAGTCGAAGAAATACATTCAAGTTGAAAACTGGAAGTCCGTGTGTGGCAAAATGAACAATACAAGAGTGTGTCTAAGGCAGATTGAAGCGTGAAAATCACTCAGCTTGCTGTAACGCTGAAATGGCTTACACTGCTCCTCCGCATCAGAGACTGCACGTCCGTGATCGTCTGTGGCATCCAAAAGATTGGTTTGACAAAGAGCGATGTTGGGATTCGATGAGACGAATGAGTACTCACCAACGGCCAATTCACGCGTCTGATTGTACTGTGACAAGAGAAAAAATAAACGCGTTTAAAAAGCATGTTGAAATAAGCGCAGCGACGGCGATAATCTGACTGTTACCTTAGCATTGTACCTAACACTCGATCCTGTGGGGTCCGGCTGGGGTGAAGTGCGACGACATCGTATATATGACTGAATGTCCCAACCGATGGATGTAGATGATAAGGAAGTGAGAAAAACAGATAAAAACGTCAATTAGTAGAGTTACCTCATTATAGACTGCCAACGTGCGTGAATTTCGGCGATGGCCGACAGCATTCCCAAACAAGTGAGCTCGCGGTCCTTGGATTCCAAATCCGAATTCACAGTGCCCATCCGTGGTGAAACTTGAGGTTAGCACCCACAAACCAGTTGACCACCATCCTTTCGTTACCAGCTGACTTCTGCGTAAGGTCAGGCAACCGCCCAACAGGCAAGCGAAGCTGGTGTCCAAGACACCGACGCTTGCGCAGTGAACTTATGCAGCCTGATGATCAGTATACCCTGAGTAAAATATTCCTTAACACTACTACTTCGATGTTGTCATTGCAAACAAGTGAAGCTCTGAGCACATCGGGGATCACACAAACAAGCAGACACTGAATATGTTTTGTACGAACGAGCAAAGCCAAAACCGTAGACTTGAACAGCTGGTATACCGTGGCATTGCAAACTCGGCCTTTCAGAGGGGGGATGAGGTCGCGTCGAAGACACATACAGTGAATATTGGCGAAAGTAGTCCGAATCTTCGAAGCGCGCAGACACAACGTTCGTTAAACTGTTGAAGCTAATGTAACTCGACGTAAACGAATTTGAAGACCAGAACATAACGGGGGCCAAAAAGTGCGAGGAAGGACGCAGTTTCTGGCCGGTTCTACAAAAAGACCTTGCAATAGAAGAAAGTGAAAGTTATTCTGAATTGTGAGATAGGCATCTCCAAACTAGGTAGCATATTTGGGTGGCCGGCGGGGAAGCACAGATTATAGTGACGTTGTCGGTACACTCCAACTCACGAAGGCAATTTCCATGAAGTAGCTCAATGTTATAGTTCTGTAGCTTTCCGCAGTACTCTCCAGAATGTGATATGTAGTGAAGTTGAACAGTAATGTTAGTGCCAGTCAACCCCGCCTCATGCCACAGATAAAGGGGCAAAAGCTCGCTATGCACTCCCATAAGAGAATAAATAGATTGGGAAGTATTAACATGCTAAAAGAGCATCGCTACTCACAATAACCAACTCCAGAGGGCAGCTCAATCAACTAAGTCAAAGGCGGTTCGTATGACTAAGACAAGGGTTGCCGGTCGACCGAAAGTCTGATAACACTCAAGTATTTGGCAGATTGTGGCATCAGCAGTATGCCGGTACGCGGTACCGACGCTTCACTGCCGCGCAATTGCCAACAGTCGCACGTGGGCTAGAAAGACTGCGAGGGTTGCATGGTCAATACGCAGATCCGAACCCGCGCCCTCGGATTATAAAGCAGGCTTGTGATCCTTAAGGCTACGAACCGGCAGATGTGATTAATGTAAATCCAACCTGAACGAAACCCAGCTTGCTCTTCGCTTACCCTGCCTAGCCTCTGTAAGAACAAGGTGGTCGGCACTGGAAGCAACGGAAACGAAGCAAGTCACTTGATGGACAGTGCGATCTGTTCCAGTATTCATTTTCGAAGACGGATATGGCATGTGCGAAACTCCAATCGGATAACTTCCATGATGCACATTCTGGAGAATGGAAATTAGTACATAGACAGAAGATGGGCCTCCATCTTTGACAGTGATAGGGGGGTCTTAGTAGCGCTTCAGAAAGCGAAGCGGACGGAAAACCACGGTCGCGTAACAAAAGTACTGTGGACTACTCAATAGAGATTCGTCGGTGCTAGCGGCCAGTTGAATTGCTGTTCGAGTTGCTTAGCCAAACACGCAAATCGATGTTGAGTTATGAAAAGGCTTGTCGCGGATTTTATATACAATTCCGTTTACAACTGGATCGTTGCCGCCAGCAGGGATGACCAAGGTGAATAACGTACGGGTTTTTGGTGGCGACTGCTTGTTCTGTCTCGATGACACTGCGTTCATCAGGTATCTCGATCCTTCCGGGGGAGTTTCATGAGCTCAGTGTTGAGTTTCGCGAGGTGAATGGAACTCAACGTCGACAGAAATCATTCCACAAGTCTAAAGAATCTAGAAAAACTGTGCAGAGGTCCAGTGACTGACAACACCAAGGTCGAAAACATGTACTTGGCACTGCTAATTGGCGGCCAGTGCGCCTCCATGTCAAGAAGCGGGGTCTCTCGAGAATTTGTGCTAGGGTATCTCGTAAGGTGCTGAGAACGTACGGGACGAAAAGCATGGCAACGGCAAGCCATCTCCGGTGGCATAGTCTAGCGACACCGAAAAGCAAGGCGATGTTAGCACATGTTAGTGCATGATCCGATGTTAAGTGTGTTAAATTGATTGCAATCCAGACGAAGGCTCCACATCGATAATCGACCCCGATGTAGTCAATCTGTGCCCATAGCTGGCCAGGAGATGGGTCCCAAGGTGGTGCGCTGGCGCCAAAGGTCGTTGAGGGAAAGCGCTTGTGAGAGACCGTGATTGACAGAATGTTAGTCTATCGTCGTTATTGATCATGTGAATAAGACGGCTGTGTGGATCACCGAATCCATTTTCATCGATGTCAATTTTGATGACAGGAGTCCGCAAGCACCAAGAAGTCTATGAGATGATCGGTGAGTTGACCACAAAATTGAATTTTACTCATGAATAGTGTGGATTTCGGTGTAAGTTAGATGTAGTTCATCGCAACCACCTCTTAGTCAATCAGGCTCCCACACGTCTGGAAAGCACAGGACGATTGTTTCCATTATCTGAGTATCGCCAGTGGTGCGCGTTCCTCGGACCCCTGCCGAGTTCAAACTTCATGACCTCCGGATGCCAGCAGCTTGTGCCATGGATGACGGCGGCCGACCTAAATGACTGACTTTTGACTATGATGTAGCGCGGATCGTCCTTCATTGTCATGCCACTTAAGAAGTGTACGGAGGACAGTGGTCATTTCCAGAGATGCTACTTTCCGTATAGCGATTATGTACGAAATAGCACTCAGAAACTGTACGGGCGACATTTCTGATTAGTCATATAGGCCCCGTGGTTAGATAATACAACTGACTTATCCAGCCGAATTGTGCGGAGCAGGCTGTTAACAGGAGCCCAGTATAGCATCACTGCCTCTGCGCGCACATAAAACAATCTCCATACTGATGTGGCAAGTAGCTTTAGCAGTCAAGCCCCAGGGCAAGCGAAATGTGAAAGCACCAGTGGAATCTGGCGCAGCATGGTGCCGTAGTCCTGTAAATGTGTTGCAGTGAGGCAATAAATATCAGTGGTGATGGGTTCTAAAGTGCGGACAGGAACTACCTGAAACTCGATCTGCAGTCGGCGCTAGGTACTGAAAGCAATCCACTTGAATTGGGGACAGGGACAGCTAGTATAACTGGATGATGTGATGGTAAGATACTACACTTAGATACCCGTCGCTTAGCTATCGGTCGAGCTTAAAGATTTTGGTCCAACAGTCTGAAAGCTGATCGATCGCTGCAGAGGCGAACTAAAGGATAGCATGCAATTGATTTGGGTCGATATTGAATGAAGCTATTACCCTGGCAAAGAATGTAATAGGAAGATTTGTCCTGCATCTGTGAGTGATTCTAATTGACTCGAGATATAAAATGAGTTTGCGTTCTATGAATAATGCATTTCTTTTCGAGGCCCAGACTGTGACTTTTTGATGCACGGAGGGCCACTTGACAGATGGTGCACACTTGAAGCTAAACTGCTGATCCAGGCAACGAGAGCTTTGCCCAAGACTGAGAGAGTTGAAGGTTTGAGAAAGGATATGGGAGTTGGATACACGTGGCGTAGCAGATCGCAAATCCACAGTCTAGAGTAGCGTTTTCAAAGAGCAAAGACGAAGAGTATAAAGTTGTTTCCGCATGAATTCATCGGCTGTGTGAGCATGGAGCATATCCAGTAAGCCAGGCCCAAGAATAGCTCTGGATTCAGCGGCTCCATCCGGTATCTCAAGCAGTGAACACCAGACCACAAGGCAATGGTGTTCAGGGTACATCGCAAAGCACTGAGAAACAGTTACAAAAATATAGATAACACGATCTCAAGTAGCCCAAAGAATTCTAGTTAGGCAGCACAGAGAGCACGAAACACTTTATGCACCCACGAAATCGCTCCCACACCAGAAGACCGTTGACAGAATGGAGCTCATACACCCAACGATGGTGTAAATGATGAGCTTACCAGGAGAGTTGTGACCACTAAAGTTGTTCATACGCCCTCCGTCGTGTATCTATTCCTCGGTGACCCTGTACATGATGACAGTATCTTTGACACAGAATCTCATGAGCTCTTGTGGTGTATGTAATGTGGAAACATGACCAACCGATGAATGTTCGCAGCAACTCGTTTGTCTTACGTGCGAAAATGGTAAAATTTGTTCACAGTTACCTCTCCAAGGAAGACACTTTCCAATCTGCAACCTGGAGATGCATCCGGCAGCGCACAGCTTTGCCGAATGCATCATCGGTAACTAAAAGTGCAGCAGCTACCCAGTAACTGTGTACCGTTACATAACTACTGCTCATCCAAAAGGGGTGTCGACGTAGGTCCTGCGAATGAAATGAGCGCAGAATAATGTGGGACCTACTGCGGATAGATCCAATAGTTACAAGGCATAACGATGAGAACTGCAAGGATCGGCGTCGCAAGAATGCAGTCATCTATAAAACAATTCACATACGAGTCATACTTTATGACAAGGAGATAGTGTAAGCGACGTTGAGACAGAGTGGAAGTTATTTGATACAGCTACAGTTGGGGTGGACTAACAAGAGGACTCTATATGGTGACTAAACTGGGCTCTTCTTATCCAGTTCCACGTCAGGAACTAATAGTGAGTTAAAGATTACTCAGCATGGAGAAGTCTGAGAATACAGTGAAAGAATATAGCGACCTGTCCAGTACAATCAATGATGCGAGCGCGGTAGGTACAGTTGCCATGTTTCATGACACCTTGAGAAAAAAAATCAAAATGTACGGAATCAAAGAAAATCGAGCGAAAACAGCTGAGGTAGTATGGTTTAGGTAGAAATAAAGTACACCCAGGTATTTAGGTATCGAAAAGAATACATGAAAGGGTAATGACAGCTATAAATACCAACTGTAGCCGCGGTTAATTTCTCAAGCCTTTTTAACACCTTATCGTCTGTAAACTTTGGAGCTTCGCCTGAGGAAACAAATAGGGTACGTCAACATGCATGATCGGTATGTGTTTGAAGAACGCAGTCTCACAAACGTATACGTCGCCACTATTGTAACCAGCCTAGTGCAGCGCTAAACATTTTAATATCAGAAATCAACAAGTGCGCCACATAATTAATAATTCAGCTGGTTACGCAAATACCACCAAGAACACGGCAATGGATACGAGTAAGATCAGATGGGAAATTAAAAAATTGGAAGAGCAAACAGAAGAAAAACCCGTACAAAGAGAAACCAAGCGGGCAGAATGACAAGATGAGCTAAAAATCTGGTATGCACTGACCAAAATCGCCTTTTATGACTGATGACGGCGATCCCAAAGCATGTAGGCAATAAGGCCACATGTACCCATCTGACAATTCCTTTGCACCGAATCAGTAAACTTAGTCACAAATAGACCGGATCTTAACGTCGTGCGACGGTTTGTGTACCTCTTCAACCCACTGAGCTATAATGGACGGTGCCCCCGAGGCCCAATGAGAGCTACTTCTACCAGGTTGGTCAACAGTTAGAAGTCAGACGAACTTAGTCTCCTGGTCACTCAGGTTGGGGACTATAAATGTGATGGCGTACATTTCCCTAAAACCGGATCGCTATCTTGTGGGGAGGGACAAAAGCTTTTGTTGAGGACCTGAATCGTTCGCCTGTCTAGGTTTGGGCACCTGGTAATATTGCAGCCCACTTACAACCATGACTATTTCTTCAAACTTCAAACATCTTGCATCGGGCGTCGCGATGCCTATCAAGGGTCACCTTATCTGTTGCACACAGTAGGGCGGATAAGTGAAAACATGCTCTTGTTGGCGCCTCCCTTCTTTCTTTTCCACATGTTTCTCTCACTCCCCTCGTAACTCCCATTACTAACCCCTTTTATAATTCCCAACTTAATGTCAGCAGCCGTAATGCCAATGGAGTCGGACCATCTACAGCTAACTTTCCGTACCACCCACTGGATCCATATCTGCACCAATCCCTAATGAGGCGACGCTGTCCCAATTCTCTGGCGGCGTTCAACGTTCGCACTCTAACACAAATAGGTCAACAAGTGGCACTCGCACGCATGTTGGACACACCGGGTACGGATATGTGTTGCGTGTCGGAAAATAGGATCAATGATCCTCGAAGGGTCGTTGAACTAATTTTTCCCGGGTTGCCCTTTCGGTATTGGTGGCACGCATCCGGAGATGAAGATGCGGCAACCATGGGTCAGCCCCAAAGCTGAGTCTTCGCTGGTTGACTGGATTTCTGTGAGCAGCCGTTAGCGTGCAGTGCGCTTGACAACATCAATTAGGTTGATTCATGAAGTAGTACTACACGCTGTCTGTTTGTGATTGCCGTTTATACTTACACTGACTGCAGTTCTGATCCTGCCAAGAACACTTTTTACGACGAGCTTAACACGCTGCTTCGTGTTGTTAACAGTTAAGAAACCACTGTTGTTGCAGGGGTATGAATGCACCAGTAGACTGCCTGGATTCTTCAGTAGCTGGCTACTGGTAAGTATGGTCTTAACTAAGAACGGACGGACAACGGCGGACGTCTGTTGCATTCGTGCGCGGAGTATCGACTGTTTCCTAGTAGCATAGCTTCCAGACCCAATGGGCTGCGAAACTCAACTTGGCGTCCTAACATGGTTGGTCAGCAATGGACCCCAATAGATCAAATTGCCATAAATTACAGGTAACGTAGTTTCGTCCTTGATTGCCACCCGGTCTGGAATACGTATCGACTATGGCCGTGCATTGGTAGACTGTCGTTCGTCCATAAAGCTTTCAGTGAAGCATAAAAACTTCTCCCCCAATTAGCAACTGAGAAATTGTCCTTTTCATCGGTCAGACATGCCTACAAGGATGTGGTGCACACCGAACTCTCATTTTCTGGTCCTATAAATAGCGCTTCAGTGGAACAGGATCTTGACCGCCATGCACTAGACAGGAGCCTCCGCTTGCGGCCCAGTCACACCAGTCACTGGATATCAGAGATCGGTGAAACTGTTGGAATCCAGTAGGAACGTCCCTGTTGGCTCTCAGCACGATGTGACCAGGCGGACTATTAGACGCGAGTAAAAGTGGGGCCTGAGTGCTGACAAGAAAGCCTGTTGGATCAGTAAGGCTCAGTAAATGAAGGTAGGAGCAGTAGAAAACTATCACAAGCTGCTCTAACTGGTCCGCTCACCTGGTCCAAGTAAACCAAGTGTAAGTGCGATAAGCGGAGATAGTGAGAGTGCGTCGAACTGTCCCGCTGAGTGCAGCACATACGAGAACAGTTCAGTTGGCCCCCTGCTCCCGGCCCCCATCCCATTCAAGTGGTGCGTGACCAGCCATGGTTTGGAGACTCCATCGGAGAGTGAAGACTGAAACGCGATCACATCCATCAATCATCTTCGAGCTGTTGGCCAGAATTCCATAGCATCATCATCAACTGCAGTATATCAGCCATTTGAACTGATGTTTCGCCGCCATACAAACATAAGTACCTACGACACGTAGAATAAGAAGAGGCAGATAAGGGGAAATTACCAAGGTCAAGGCACCCGCGCTTAGTCAACAATATAACATCACAAACAGTAGGCTATCGTGCAAAGATAAGGCGGCATCAGCGAGACAGCTGGCTTGCGGCTTTCATTGCCCCGCGTCATAATTAGTCATTACTCCGCAGATAAATCAGCACCAAACGGCGACGATACGACAGCAGACGCGCCACTGGTGTCGACTGCGAGCCTTGTACTGTAACGTCCTAAGCCAAAGAAAAGTTACGTGGACTCCAGTCTCGAAGGCGAGATGGGCCGACGGTACCGAGTTAAGTCGTCAATCACTTCATTTCTTTCCGTCAAGTGAACCTTTGTCCACATCGAGCCTTGCACAGCTCTACATCTGACAAACAAAAGGATCCTCCTCGGTAAGCGGTAACCGAACATACGTAGTACGTGCCAAAGTCAATGCAGCTTATTTAGTGCAACTGCTTATTCTAAGGAAATAGCATGGTTATCGGTGCCTAGTACTCGCCTAAGCACATCATTGTTACGGAGAAAATGGTGTTACCCGACACCAGTAATGCCTCGCAGACAACGATGATCCAGAACTTGAAGGCACCACAGATACTCAGACCAAAATGTCCGTTTCACTACTACAGAGTAGGACGGCACTCAGTCTTTGTAAAACACGGTCTTTCAGACCGAGAGAAACGCTTTTCTGATGCCATAGATGTCGCAGATTCAAAAAGGCAGTGCTGGCTTTTGCAATACGTGAACTGACTTCAACC
Organism: Dicrocoelium dendriticum; assembly: GCA_944474145.2. Taxonomy (NCBI): domain Eukaryota; kingdom Metazoa; phylum Platyhelminthes; class Trematoda; order Plagiorchiida; family Dicrocoeliidae; genus Dicrocoelium; species Dicrocoelium dendriticum. The sequence goes on along the minus strand of OX104069.1, from coordinate 92,336,755 downwards.
GCCATGCATCAATCGTTGCTGATGCAGTTAGCAAGGTAGGTAAAGTAATCAACAAGAGTGTATCGTCATCAAAGGTTAATGGGGTCATCAATTGGCTTGTGGTCCCGCAGCAACACTGTGCACGTTGAAGGTGCGAAGCGCATATCAACTAATGGGACCACCCTGGAGAAGCTATTCTCGGTTGATTGTGCCGCCCCATCGTTAAAAACAGAAAGACGATATCATTCACATAGGCAAGATCAACTAGCCTTAAGTCAGGCGGCATGTCAACGTCTGCATCGTGAGGCGCCGCAAGCGGACACTCCGTGATGAAATCCACGGTGAAATTGAACAAACATGGGGAAATTGGACAACTCTAACGAAAGCCACTTGTCGTAAAGATATGCAATAAGGCACCGAAGATCCTGACGCGGCCTGTAGTGTTCGAGTATGGAGCATGTAAGATGTTCATATATGTCACGGGAAAATTCATTCGCACCCCCAGTATTTGAGGAGGGTGGTGAGATCCTCTGCAGAGAACTGACCTCAATGTTAGAACAGGTCTGTAGGGAGGAGCGCGCTCCAGAAAACTAGAGTGAATCGAACATAGTGGTAACATTCGCGAAGGGCAGTTGCACCGACTGTGATTACCAAGGTGAGTGTTAGACTAAGGCCAGTGGTGACAAAATAACTAGCCTCAATTCTCGTTCATCACCTCAACACGGAACAGGAATTAGGGGAGAGCAAGATGGCATCAGCGCAGGAGGGGCTGTATAGACCACGGATTCACTCTGAGGCGGGTGCCAGAGCAGCGCCACACCTATCACAGGCCGACAACAGCCGTGTTCCTCGACCTCAAGAATACGTTCGACACAGTAGATCGATGCATTCTGTTCGAAACATTTGAGCGAAAAAATGTTCTCAGAAAAAATGTGAACATTTCACGCATCCTGTATTCGAACACCACAGGCTGCGTCAGTCTAAGGTGACTTATCGCACATCTTTCTAACAAGTGGCGTCTTTCATTGCCCAAATTAACCATTTCGCTCAACTTCGTCTTGGGCTCCAACATGGAGTGTACGCTTGTGGAAGCTCACGATGTAGGTGTTGAGGAGGTTGCTCCTTGATAGAGAGGAACCCGAAGTAGTTGATCAATTCATCAACTTTGGTAGCTGCATCTGCAGTGATGGGCGGGTAACCATCGACGTTTGTTCGCGCATTGTCAAAGCTAGAACTCCCTAGTGGAACCCGCGACACCTGTGGCAGAAGAACGGCGTCTCACTCGATCTGAAATATCGCGCGTAAATGGCCAAAGTGAAGATCGTCCTATACTATAGAAGCGAGGCCTGATCCCTTTGATCTGAGGATCTGAAGCACCTTCAAGTGGTTGATTACTGTTGCCCGTGAAGCATTGCTAGCAGCGGCGTGTCCAAAACTATGATGTGCGTGGGTGAGTGCTAGGCAGTGATAATCAGGTTAGTTCCATAGAATAGCAAATAGCAGTGAATAAGTTGCACTGGCTTGGACACGTATTACGTATGCCCGGTCATAGCTCACCGAAGAGGGCCTTGTTTTATCTGCCAGATGTAGGGTGGTGCAAGGTCGGAGATGGACAAAAGATCACTTGACGGAAAGTAATTAAGTCATTGACGACTAAACTCGGTACCGTTTCGCCATGGAGGCTGGAGTCTAAGTGACCTGCCTTGTGCTTGGCTTGAGAGGTTACAATACACGGCTTGCAGCCGGCGCAGTTAGCCCATCTGTTGTCGTCTCCTAGTCTGACTGCTCGTTTAAAGTGCGTTTGGTGCTGAGTTATCTGAGTGGTAATGGTTGATCATGAGGCGGAACAGTGAAAGCGACAAGGGAGCTGTTTACCTGATTCTGCCTTATCTTTGAACGATACGTGGCTGTTTGTGATGGTTGTTGTTCACTAGGAGTAAGGTGTCTAGACCCTCAGTGTTTCTATAGGGAATTTGTTAGAAGGGGCACTTCCTAACGAACGGATCAGCGAACCCAAAGAGGATCAAAGTTCATGCATTTTCCAGAAATCGAGCAAGATAATCGCGTTAGTTAATCAATAGAATGTTCTCGCAAAAGCTAATACTATTATTGGTAAGTAAAGAAAAGTAGTGAACAGAGAACGTTCAGGAAGGTCGCTATGAACAAACAAATATCGTTACTCTGCGCGCTGTAATCAGCTCGTGTCTGGCGGCCATTACACTGTGTCTACGACCTTTCCTTTTTGATCGGCTAGTTGGGGGGGCAGGTTTTCAGCGAACAGACAATCAGAATGGCCCGGGCGACCTTGGTAGCCATTACAACTGGCGAAAGAGGTGGCAACTTGATTTGATACGACGAAGATAAAACGAAATATGTCGTTTTCAGTGGAGCAACTTACCGCAATGCTTCAACCTCAACAGAAGCAATTTGAAGAAAGCCAGACACAATTGCTCGAGAATATCTTTAAGCGTTTTCCGGTTCAAGCAAACCCAAACAATGAAAAGTAACAATTATCAGCGGATGCGGTTGCGAACAGCATTTGTGAGTTTCAGTATGACCCGAATGCCGGCCTAACCTTCGAATCTTGGTTCAGAAGATACGAAGACGTTCTCCGGTCCGCATTCGCTGATGCTGACGACGGATCTAAGTGCAGACTGCTTTCGCGGAAGCTGAGAACCAACGAGCATGACAAGTTCCTCAATTTTATTTTGCCAAAATGCCACAGGTTTTACTTTTGACCAACTTGTACCTCTGTTAAATGACATTTTTGGTGAACAGTCTTCCTTATTCAGCGTCCGATACAGCTGCATGAAGCTCGTTCAGTGCGCATCAGACGATTTCGTAACCTACGTGAGTACCGTCAATTGTCATCGCGAGCGGTTCAGGCTAAAAGAAATGTCAGACGACCAGTTCAAGGCCTTAATTGCCGTTTGTGGTCTCCAAGCGCCCAAGGACGCCGAAATACGCAGAGACTGCTTAGAAAAATTGGGCAGGACTCGTTCATCAATCGCATGTCCATCACTTCCGAATGCCAGAGGTTAATCAACCTGTAGCACGACACGAACATGATTGCCCAAGGCCACAGTCCATGTCCCGTGGATGTGTCGGGGGTATCAAACCAGCGCGGGTCCAGCAACGGTCCAAAACTCAGTGAAGTCAAACAGAGCGCCATCCACATGCTCGCAATGTGGCGGATGGCACTTCGTCAGATTCTGTCCGTTCAAGAAGCAGCTTTGTCAGAAATGTAACAAACGCGGGCATAAGGAGGAGCATTGCCGTGCAACCATTTTCAACAAGAACGTTTACACTAAACCTGTCAAAAAGTTTGTACCCACATCCTTAACAAAACAGAGATCTCAACTTTATCCTGTCTTTGCTATCTTCGATACAAGGGCCGCAAAACGCAGTTCGTAACAGCGGTTGTGAACCGGGTGCCCGTACGCCACCAAATTGACACTGCCCCAGACATCACGGTCAGATCCGAGGAAACTTGGAAGAAAATCGGTGAGCCACTTGTTCAAAGAACAACCCGGATTGCAACCAATGCTTCAGAAGGACCTCTAGACTTGGCCGGTGAAAGTTATTGGCCTGTAATGTGCAAAGATTGTCAGTTCAAAGGGGTAAGCTACGTAACAAGACATCCTGATCTGAACTTACTCGGTCTCGACTGGATTGACAATATGAAACTGCTTGATGTTCCCTTGAATTCCGTGTGTAGCAAATTAAGTGAGGCATGTGCAGAGTGGATGGAGTCTTTACAGACGAAATATCCGCAGGTGTTTCAAGATGGTCTGGAATTGTGCAAGAAAACCAAGGCCAGACACAAAGCCAATCTTTCGACCGAAGAGACCGATTGCACATGCAGTGGTTTCAATCGTCGACCAGGAACTTGACAGACTACAGTAAGCCGGAGTTATCAAACCGACCAATTACTCTTCACGGGCAGCCCCCATTTTGAGTGTCAAGCAACCAAATGGAAAGATCCGCTTATGTGCAGATTACTCTACTGGCCTGAATGCAGTCTTAGGAAACGACAAGTACACGTCATCCCTCGCTGAAGACCTTTTTGTACATCTGAACAGTGGCAAGTGCTTTGCTAAACTGGACTTGTTAGACGCATTTCTCCAGATTTAAATGTCGGAGGAATCGCGTGAGTTGCCAACGATCAAGACTCACAGAGGACTATTCCAGTATACATGCCTACCATTTGATGTTAAGTCGGCCTCGGCAATCTTTCAGCAGATCATGGATACGATGCCACAGGGATTACCATATGCCGCTGCATATCTGGACGATGTCATTATCATAGGATGTAACCAGGAAGAAGTACACGTGCTTGACAGGATAAAGGAGTATGGTTTTCGCCTAAGAATGGACAAGTGTGAGTTTTTCATGACCTCCATTAAATACCTGGGCTTTATCATTGACCAAAATGGACGAAGACCTGATCCATCAAACATCAAGACGATCAAGGAAATGCCCCCGCCCAAAAACGCTGCGACTTTGAGACATTCCTGGGTATGGTGAGTTGTCACAATACCTACCTGCCGTCCATGCACGACCTATGCGGGCCATAAAATCGGTTGCTGATGAAGGACTTTCCGTAAGTCTGGATTACCGAATGTCATGAAGCCCTTGCCAGGATCAATTCGACACTAAGCTCAGAAATGATGCTAACGCACTACGATCTAAAGCTACCAATTGTAGTGGCATCGGATGTATCCAGCTACGGAGTTGCAGCGGAGATCTCCCACATTTCCCAGACGGGTCTAAGAAGCCAGTCGCTCATGTCGCTCGTTCACTGACAGCAGCAGAAAGTATAGCCAAATTGAAAAAGAGGTTCACACTATGGTGTCTGCAGTGAAACATTTCCACAAAACGTTATATGGCCGTCACTTTACCTTACTAACGGACCACAAACCGCTTCATACTATATTCGGCTCGAAGAAAGGAATTCCGGTATATACGGTCAATCGTCCGCAGAGATCAGCGACAATTTTGCTGGGGTATGATTGCAACATCAAGTTACCGATCGACGAGTGACATTTGTCAGGCCGATGTACCGTCACGGTTGTTACACGAACAGCACCAACCAGAAGAGACTGCCGTTGCGAATGTCTCAATCGGAACGGAAGTTAACCGTGTACTCTCGGATACTGTGGGCCAGCTCGTAATATCTTCCAGTCAGATTCGAGACACCACCTTACGTGACCCGTTGCTGTCACAGATGAGCACGTTTTACCACGCACAGTGGCGTTGAAAAATTTCGGACACACACCTACAACAATTATTCCAGAGACGAAATGCACTATCGGTCGTCGAAGACAGTATCTTGTTGGTGAACGTGTCATCATGCCAAGCGAACTTCAATCCAAAGTCCAACATCAATTTCGTACTGGACATCTAGGTTCCAACAGGATGAAGGCCCTAGCGAGGAGTTATGTGTACTGGTCATTTACGGATTCCAAAACAAAAGAATGAACACGTTCCTGTTCAACTTGTGCCCTAGCAGCAAAATCGCCAAGAAAATGCGAACTGTTCTCCTGGCCAAAGCCCACGAAACCATGGTCAAGGGTTCACCTTGATTTCGCAGGACCAATCAAAGGACAGAAAATGGCCCGAGATCTTTCAAATGTCGAAGACATCGACATCGGCCACGATTACAGTTCTCAGCGAAGTATTCAGTCGGTTCGATTTTCCGGAAACAGTAGTATCCGACAACGGACCCAGTTTATCTTTTCACAATGCTGAATTCTGTGCGACACACGGCATGCAGCATTTGCGTTCATCTCCTTATCATCCACAATCAAATGGGCAAGCTGAATGATTTGTAGATACTTTCAAGAGGGATCTGCTCAAAGTTGAAGGAGACGGATCAATTCAGGAAGTCCTACAAATATTTATGTTAACGTACAGGATTACGCCTAATCCACAGATGCCTGAAGAGAAGTCCCCAGCAGAACCGCTCCTACTCAGAAGACCTCGAACGAAATTTGATCTAATAAGACCGCCGGATAGACCCAATTCCGAAAGAAACTGGATAATGGAGCATCAGTACAACCGATGGCACTGCGCTGTACCACGAAAGTCAGTTGGAAAGTGTTGGCAAAGGACTGTCGGAACAACAAAATCTCTTGGACACCTGGAATAGTTGCAAAAATGATATGGCCATGCCTGCTATGAAGTGGCCGTAGGCGATGACAGATGGGTCCGCCACATCAATCAACTCAGGAGCTACACCTCATTTGATAGAAGAGAAGATGCCCTAACTAGACCTGTTAAATTACTCCTGGACGAGTTTAAACTACCAAAAACAGAGACCACTCAGCAAGATAAGCCTATCACCCCACCAACCTCACCTGCACCTGATTGTCGATCCAGACGATTGACCGATTGTTGCCGAGTTCCTGTCACACCGCTCCAGGTCAACCCCAAGCTGAACCCATATAAAAGTGGACTTTAAATTAGGTGTTAGGAGGGGCACCTACTAACGAATGGATCAGCGAACCCAAAGAGGATCAAAGTCCTTGCATTTTTCAGAAACCGAGCAAGATAATCGCGTTAGTTAATCAATAGAATGTTCTCGTTAAAGCTAATACTATTATTGATAAGTAAAGAAGAGAACAGGGAACGTAGAGGAAGGTCGCTATGAACAAATAATCATCGGTACCCTGCGCTCTGTAATCATCTGGTGTCTGGCGGCCAGTACACTGTGTCTACGACATTGCTTTTTGATCGGCCAATTGGGAGCGGGCAGGTTTTCAGCGAACAGCCAATCGGAGCAAACGGGGCGAGCATGGTAACCATAACAGAATTAATGTTTTACGCTAGGTCCCATTTCTCACTTATTGTTCTTCACTCCGTAGGTCAGTACGATTTTATGGCAGCGAAGTAGCAGTTCAAATGACTGATGGAATTGAAAAGCGCAGTAAAAGGACGAAGACTGGCAAATGCATGCATTGCGTATTGTCTCATCAATGCCTTTAACAAGCGAAGGGTGCGATGATGGAGCATTAAGCCGTCGAATAACAACATCCTAAAGTCGAGAAAGAAAGCAAAGTCGATGAACATAAGAAGTAAAAAGGGCATACAGAGCAACGCAAATGGAGTTCAAAGGTATACGAGTCACAAAACGATAAGATCCGGCCTCATATAGGTTTAAGCAAAACAAGCTTTTCTGGTGTCAGTGTAAATGTTAACTCAAACAGTAAGCATTAACGAGGCTAAGGAGCATCCAGCTAAGCAACTAAATCCGTTTTGCAGTGAAACCGTAAGAAAAACCACTATTAATGAGAGAAAGGAGCGCGGGTGCAAATAAGCCTGTCAATTCAGAATGCTGTGTAATAGATGGTACAAATAAGAAGTGTCGAAAATGATGTAATAACAGCACATTGTCAATGGTGGATAGATCATTTGTCAATGAGATGCACTCTAACAAGACATACACGAGTAATCGCATAACCAACTGTCAGAAAAAAATCCGACTTCTGGTAGACTGCATAAGGACCGGCCGCTGGCGGGTAATCTAAAGTTTCGTATTGAGTGCCCCAACTACGAAGGTACATGTGGGAGAAGGCCAGTCGCGATTCTTCACCGAAGTAGACATGGGAGGAGTGATCCAAGCCGAATACAATCAACTATAAGGGAACAAAGAAACCAACAAGCGAAAAAACAGCTGAAGCTACAGCTAAAGGCGGGACATCAAAATAAAGATATGAAAGAATAAGCCGGACTCAGAACACGGTGTCCGTCATATAGTTTTCGGGTGACTTAACGGGTTATTAATTCCAATCGTTACTAGGTAGCCAGGGTTTGCTAAACAGTAAGGGTCTAATACAGAGTGCAAGGACACATGCACTTAGTATAGACTGCAAGGAGTGCACTTTTACAGCCACCGATGATAACGGGGCCCAACAGTCTGGCCACGTCGCTACGGCTTAAATTATCCAGTACAGAAATATTCCGGTTGATGGATTAACTGTGAAGACAAGTTCCACTGAGGTCCGGAATAACCAAACCACAGGACATGAAAACGTACTTTCACTAAAAGAGAACCGATAGTCAAGAAAGAATGCCTTACCTGAATAGTGACGATGATCACTTTGAAGAGTTGTACAAGTAGTTTGTATGGAAAACGGCCTTTGGCATAATACTTCTCCCTAGGTGTCATGAAAAAGTAGGTCAAACGGCGACGCATCCAATCTACCACTTCTGTGTTTAGGCCTTTTGTTTCAGTCTGGTCCGCGACAATCTGCGGAGATCCAACTGAGGTCATCCTTTCATAATGATTTTCTGCCGTAAAAGGACATCCACATTCGCAAAGTGAATTCGAGTGTCCCGAACATCCTTTGCTCCAAATGCAACTATTGGTGCAACAATCGGAAAGGTGGATAAAACCAGATTCAAGATAGCCGAGTGCAGTCTTGTGGAAGGATTTTTCAGGAAGTGTCGACGCACCGTCGTCACTATCATTGCCCCGATGTGAAGAATTACAAGCGATGGGTACGGATTGATCACTCCTTAAAACAGCCGGAGAAAGGCGAGGAGGAGCCGCAGCATATCGCACTTTGGTGGGCACGATAGTCACTTCGGAAATATCCACTGGGGAATGTGAGTTGCTTGCATATGGGAAATCAAAACTATCTGGACGATACTCGGTTGTTAAACCTGATGGTAAATTATGACGCATGGATCACGGGGACAATTAGTGCTGAAACGAATGTGGAATGGCCGAGTGAACAGGTGTGAAAACAGGGATCACCTAGTTAATGATACATGACATAAATATCGGTGCCTTTTGTGCGTTACGTGTATTAACTGCCTGACTCCGTGAACGGAACCAATGGTTCGCCAAAAATGTCAGCAGTAAACTGCACCCAGTACGACTGATTATACCCAACTACCGACTGCCTGGCTGGGGTCCGAAGGACGATGAAGACGTCTGGTTGGATACACTAGTTGACAAGGCGAGGAGTCGACATCAATGACGTTTGAGCTGGGTTTCGTTTTCCCTCCCCCTCCCTTTAGTTTTCATATCAAACAACGATCACATACTCAATGCATACTATGATATACAGCAGTATATCGCTTTTTAGTCATTGTAGTCCGTAATGTCTGACATTTTATAGTTTTTGTATTGCGGCACATTAGCTGAGGTATGTTTCTCACCCACAGCTAACGTGTATTGATTATGATGATTAACTCAAGTAATGAGTACAGCTGAAACACGAAATCAAGCCGTGTAATCTCGGATAACAGTGAGGTGCACATCATCATCATCAGCCATTTGAACTGATGCTTCGCTGCCATACAACCATAAGGCCTATGAAATAAAGAATAAGAAGAGGGAGAGAAGGGGGACTGACCTGAAAACCTTAATGCCCTAAGCGTACATTCAGGGTCAAGGCACCTACACTTTGGGTACACAACATACTGTCACAAACAGCTGGCTATCGTGTAAAGATGAAGTGGCATCAGCGAGACAGCTTCCTTGCGGTTTTCACTGCCATGCGTCAAAATCAGCCATTACCCCACAAATAACACAGCACCAAACACACGTTAAACAGGCAGTCCGACTAAAAGACGAGAACAGATGCGTCACTGGTGTCGGTTGCGAGCCATGTCCTGTAAAGTCTCGAGCCAAGTACAAGGCGAGTCACGTGGACAACAGCCCGAAAGGCAAGACGGGTCAACGGCACCCAGTTTGGTCGTCAGTGACTTCATTTCCCGCTGCCAAATCAACTTCTGTCTACCTCGAGACTTGCGCCACCCTACACCTGACAGACTAAACAAGGCCCACCTAGGTAAGCGGTGACCAGGCATACGTAGCACGTGCCCAAGCCAACGCAACTTATTCAGTGCTATCTGTTGTTCTAGGGAGCTAGCATGATTATCACTACCTAGTACTCGCCTACGCACATCATCGTTGCGGACACGTTGGTGGCACCCAACATTAGCAATGCTTCGCAGACAAGGATGAACAAAGACTTGAAGGAGCCTCAGATCTTCAGACCGAAGGGGTCGTCTCACTCCCACGTCCTCATTGTGGCATCCAATATATAGGGCCTTTCAGACGGAGAGAACTCCCTTCTGTCGCCAAACATGCCGCAGGTTCAAGAAGACAGTGCTGGTCTTTGCAATGCGAAAGCCGACGTCAGTTTTTATGCGCATATCGTTGCTGATGCAGCTGCCAGGATAAGTGAATTGACCAAGCACCTTGAGTTCCTTGTTAGCAAGGGTTAAGTGGCCATAGAGTGGCTGGTGGTCCTCCAGCAACACTTTGCCTACAGAAGGTGCGAAGTGCATACCAAATAATGGGACCACTCTAGACTGGCTATTCAGATTGATTGTGCCGCCGCAACATCGTCGAAAAGCAAGACCATATCGTCCGCATAGTCAAGATTAACTAATCTTTCATCAGACAGAATCTCAACGCCTACATCGTGAGATTCCGCAAGGGAAAACTCCATGATAGAATCCACGACGAAATTGAACAAAAATGGGGAAATCGGACAACCCTGACGAAAACCACTTGTGGTCGGAAAGCTATCTGACAGGTCACTGTAGACCCTGACGCGGCCTGTAGTGTTCGAGTACAGAGCACGTAGGATGTTCACATATTTCGTAGGAGCACCATTCCGCGCAAATATTTCGAACAGAATGGATCGATCGACTGAATTGAACGCACTCTTGAAATCGAGGAACACAGCTATTGTCGGTCTGCGGTATGCGTGGCGCTGCTCTAGTACCCACCGTAGAGTGAATGTACGGTCCATACAGTCACGTCCTGGGCGGAAACCTGCCTGCCCTTCCCTAATCCGAGATTCCTGTTCCACAGTGAGACGAAGAATGAGAATCGAGGCCAGTAATTTTGTCAACTGGCATTGGGCTTATACCCCTGTGGTTAGAAGAGTGTGCGACGGTACTGCTTGTATACTTCCACTACAATCCATTCGCTCCAATTAGCCGGGACACTCATTTCCCTCCAGATACGTTCGAAAAGGGAGGTCAGTGCTTTGCAGAGGACCACACCTCCATATTTAACTAGTGCAGAAGGGAGCGAATGCGAGCCAGCGGCACGAAAACGATTGAGGGCTGTGATCGCATTTCGGACATCGGCCTCCATCGGAGGCTCTAAACTAACCGTCCATGGCTCGTCCTGCATCACCTGAGTACAAAGAGGTCCGGGAGCAGAATGCCAGCTGAACTGATCTTTAAAGTGTTCAGCCCAACGAGCCATCGGCGCTGCTTATTGTGCATCAGAGCACCTGCGCTATCTCTGATTATCTCACTGACGCTTGGTTTCCAGGGACCAGCTGGAAGACCTTGTGGTAATTGCCTGCTGCTTCTGCCTCCTTCATTTCTTGAATCCGACTAGTCCACCAGGCTTCGTTTTCAGCACATAGTCTCCGCTTTAGTGCTCAGAGCCAGCCTCGAGATATCTTCTGGATTCCAACAGGTTCCCCGACCCCTCGGATATCCAGTGACTGATGCGGTGACGATTGACAGTGTCACAAGCAGATGCTCCTGCGTCGTGCATGGCGGCCGAAATCCTATTCCAATGAAGTTCAGTATTATTAGGACAAGGGAGCGAAAGTTCGATACACAGTGCATCTTGGTAGGGTTGTTCGACCGAGGGCTGGGATAATTTCTCAGCTGCCAATCGAGGGAGACGCTTGGTGCACCTCTCTGTAAAATCCACGAAGACACGACAGCGTACCAAGGCATGATCAGAGCCAATGCAAGTACCCCACAATGAGCGAAAATCTAAGATGGAACCATGCCACCTGTAACTTATGGCAATGTGATCAATTTGGGTCTATCGCTGGCCAACTACAGGAGGACGCCAAGCAGCACCTCGGGGCCCATTGTGTCTGAAAACAATGCTACCAAGAAACAGCTGGTGCTCGGCACACAGTTGCAAAAGGCGTTCACTGTTGTCCGTCCGTTCGGAGTTAAGCCCAATTACCACCTAGCTGAGCTACTCAAGAGCCCAGGCGACCTACTTGTCATTCATATCCCCTGCAAGTATTAGGATACCTGAACTGGGAGCACTGCATAGCAGTGTTCAGTTCGTGGTAGAATGTGTCCTTGGGAGCATCAGAACTGCAGTCGGCGGGAGTGTAAGTGGAAACCACAAACAAAGAAGGTCTTGTACTACCTAATGAATCAAGCTTGGTCAATGTCATCAAACGAGCTGCGCACAAATGGCTGTTCACCGAAATGCAATCAACCAATGATGACTCAGCCTTAGACCTGAGTAAGATACTCCAGATTGACTAGAGTCTGCCGCATCAAAGTCTCCGGATGCGTGCAACCAATATCGAGAGGATAATCCGGGTGCAGTTAATTCAACAACCCTATGAGGGTCATTGATTCTAGTTACATCATTATACACGTTAGCTGGAGGTGTAAAACACCTCAGCTCGCGTACCGCAATACATAAAAAATAAAATAAATGCAACAGTTACATGCTAGCTGAGCTAACAACAAAGGATGCGCATCGTTCCGGAAAGCTACCAGCCAGCTACAAGGCAACAAAAACTATTACGTGAAATAATATCATGCTACGAACTGAGATCGTGGTTGGAGGGGGCTAAAAAGGATAGGGAGGGAGGAAGAAACTCACAGCACGAACGCCACTGAGGTCGGGTTCTAGCCATGTCAGCAAGTGTATCCAGCCAAACGTGTTCATCGTCTTTCGGACCCCAACCAGGGAGTCGTGACGTTCCAACCGAGGCCAGCTCCGAACTGAGGGCCTTCATTCCTCTCGACCAAGTCATCGCTTGGCTACCTCTCCTCTTCTTCAATCCACACCCTCGGCGCACAAGCAGCACACGTCGCGGGAGCCGGTGGGCTGGCATGCGTAACACGTGGCCGAGGCATCGGAGCCTGCTGCGTGAAATGACGGTGCTGAGCGGTTCATTTCCTTCTCCTGTGACGTGAACAAAGCGTCGAACACGCTCGTTGCTCACGCAGTGTTCCCACCAGACGTGAGTCAAACTGCGAAGACACCGATGGTCGAACGGAACTAGCCTCTTTATGTCTGCTGATCTAAGGGGCCAGGTTTCGCAACCGTACAGTAGGGTCGAACGAACCGATGCATTCAGGACGACAGTGATGTCGCGCCGCCGCCCTAGGTGGGGTAGACTAGCAAAAGCACCGCGAGCTTTTGCTTTACGGTTCGTGATCTCATCTTCGATCCCAAGGACGCTGATACGACTTCTAGCTGATCCCCACCAACGGTCAGCGTAGGAGGCGATCCCTGTCAATCGTGGAGGAAAGCTTTGCACTTCGATGGTGCAAAGCAAAGCCCCAGCGGTTGACAGCAAGTGTTAATCTGTCCCATGTAGCTTGGCACGTTTGTGAGCTGTCACAAATTAGGGCAATATCATCAGCATACTCCAAGTCAAGAAGTTGTTCTCCTGGGAGCAGCTCCACACCTAAACCGTGCCCTGTAAATACAACCTCCATGAGTTCGTCAATAGCGAAGTTAAAGAGAAAAGGTGACAGTGGGAATCCTTGTCTTACACCGCTGGAGATATTAAAGGGCAACTACAACTTGCCGTAAGCCCTCACTCTGCCCGTACTACGCGCATATAATGCTCGGATAATATTTAGATATTTCTCGGGCATACCTTTCCTGAGTAGACAGCCCCATAGGGCACATCGACCAAAGGAATCGAATGCACCTTTGATATCAAGGAACAAGACAACAGTGGACCGCCAATATATGTGACAGTGCTCCAACAATTGACGGGAAGTGTAGATGTGGCCGACGCAGCCACGACCCCGACGAAACCCGGCTTGCTCTTCACGAATCTGGCTTTCACCAGCGACAGTCAGTTTGTGAATGATTAAGGAGGCAAGTGAGTTGGAGGCGAGTAGGGGATCAGGCTGATTCATCTATGGTTGCCGCATTCCGATCGTGAGCCCCCTTTGAAGATGGAAACAATAAGGAACCGGCTGCAGTCGGTTTGGACAGTTTCCTGCTCCCACAGCTTCACTAGTAATTCGTGTACATCATCAACAAAAGCAGAGCCCCCGAATTTGAAGAGGGATGGATGAAGATCATCTAGTTCCGCGGCTTTGTTCAGCTTCAACAGTCCGATCTCGCGTTTGACTTCTGAGCGAGGGCGGATCCAAAGGGACAGCCCAGAGAGCAGGGCGAACACTGACCGGTGAGGGATCGAACAATTACGGCCGATTAAATTGTTTTTTCAAAATGCTCAGCCCAACGCTTCAAACGATTTGACAAATTGTGTATAGGCTGCCCACTCTCGTCACAAATTGGTTCACTAACACCAGGTCTTCTGATGCTCGTTTCCCGCAGCAGACGGAATAACTTTCGATGGTTACCAAGGGCAGAGGCCATTTCCAACTCTGACGCACGAAGAGACCACCAGAATTCGCGTTCTCTCTTTAGGCTAGCACAGAGCTCTTTGCGAGTTTCACTGTGTTCGCTTCCAGCCGACATATGCCGGCGAGCATCGATAAGTTCCAGAGACCACGAAGACACCCAATGTCCATGTTGGCTATTAGACTTACAACATGAGTATTTTCCAGCTGCTAGTAAGGTCTGGTGAATATGCGACCAATGAGCTTCAATTGTATCCAGTGGGCGCTTACTCAAGCCGCACGTCAGCGTATCTCGATACGCATTCAGAACAGCTGACTTCGCCAGTTGACTGGTGTCAATGCGCTCACAGCGTCGTCGTGGGCGTCCGCCAAAAGGCATTCGCAGATCAGCACATACAAGTGCATGGTCGGTGTCCACACATCTCCTCCAAATCGAGCGACAGTTCTGGATGCAGCCTCTCCATCGGTAACTTGTCGTAATATGATCGATTTGCGTCCAAGGCTGGTTGGAGGCTGGTGGGCGCCAAGTCACCCTTCGGCGGGTGCTGTATCGGAAAATAGCGCTCGCAAAAAATAAGCGAGTATCCTCACATAAATAGGGTAACCACTCACCGTTATCTTTACGGGAGCCTACACCATGTTGACCGCCCAAATGCAGTTCACCAGTGGACAACTTTCCAACTTGTGGGTTCAGATCCCCCTGCCAGCACAACAGTGTCCATGCTTCTTCTGTGACGAAAAAGCTCAGTCAGTTGGCGGTAGAGGTCGTATTGTACCGAGTCATCGCTAGAGTTTGTGGGCACGTAGGCAGCGATGATGAACAGACACCTAGTAGTTCCGCGCGACCCGGAAGCTTTGAACGAGTCAGACAGTCGGACCGCACACATCCGGCTACTGATTGGAATCCGATCAATCAGAGCAGTTTCAGTCCCGGAAATCAGGGCAATGCCAACATCAGCTTGACCGGTGCTCGAAGTTGCATCGTCACCAGATAGGTGTGTAATGAGAAAATAATGCTGGTGTCCCTGAAGGGGATCGCAGAATGAGCACAGAGCTCGAGTGTTGCAGGCGGGTCTCCGATAAGCAGCAGATATCGATCGAGAGGGTCTCTAAAGTTCGGGCAAGTGCTGCCTGTTGACCGATCTGTAGCAATGTGCGTACCTTGTAGCATGCCAATCTGAAGGAGGATCGAGTGCTTGAAACGGAAGCCGATGAACTGGGGTGGACCGCTTGGTTGGAAATGAGCTTGTTGACAGGACAGGAGTGACGCTCCGCGTTTGTATGTGACTTGAAACTAGAAGATAAACGCCTAGCAAAGCATGTTGGGGGAGGGCCAAGAATCGGGGTGTTGAAAACTGGGGGGATAAAAGTGAAGTTGGGATGGGACCACAAGGGTGAGAAATCGTAAGAGAATGAATAAGAAGACGATAAGGCTTGAGCAGTAGCATCCAAACCCCTCTTCACCCTGCTCGATGCAGCAGATAGGGCGCCATTTATTATGCTCTGCGACGGTCAGAGCATCAGGAAACTGTTTGAAGAAAAACTCATTGCATTGCGCGGGCAGGATACTGTCAGGCTGCCCAGGAAAACGATTAGGGTTCTCAACCAAAGCCTTTGGTTCAAAAACCTGACTACAAATCAGCGTGTTTGGCGGTGGACTACAAGGAGGCTGTCATAAGCCCCAACCTGGAGAACCAGTTTCGGATACGCAACACACATCAATATCTAGCGTATCTAACGTGCGTGCGAGTCCAGCCTGTTGGCCTGTCTTAGAGTGCAAACGTTGAAAACCGCCAACGAAACGGAACAGCGTGGCCTTATAAGGGACTGATGCCGATAGGGGTCCAGTGGGTGGTGCGTGATGGTAGCTGCAGATGGTTCGGCTCCAGTGGCATTACGGCTGCTGTCATTAAGCTGGGAATTATAGAAGGAAGGTTAGTAATGGGGTCAGGATGGGAGTAAGAGACAAGTGGAAAAGAAAGGAGGCGTCAACAGTAAAATGTTTTCGTTTATTCGCCCTGTTGTATGCAGCAAATAAGGCGACCTTTGATGAACTGTGCGACGGCCGATGCAGAACGTAGTTAACGTTTGAGGAAATCGTCAAGCTTGTATGTGGGCTGAGATACTCCCAAGGCGCCCAGACCTAGACAGGAGGACGATTAGGGTCCTAATCGAAAGCCTTTGGCCTAAAACCCTGTCCAGAAGGCAGCAGGGAGGTGGCAGTGATTTAGATGTACAGAGATGGACGCCACCATATATCAACCCCCAACCTGGAGGACAAGGAGACTGAGTTTGTCAGACCTCTAACCATTGAACAACCTGGTAAAAGTAGCTCTCAAGACGTCCCGGGGCACTACGCAGTACAACTCAATGGGTCAGAGGTACGCAAACCGTCGCACCAGGTTGAGATCGAGTTTCATTGCGACGGAGATGGACATCTCGTTCCCGTAAATAGGAAAACAAAGATAGAAGCGAATTACAAGCGAAGACGGCCCGTAAGCTTTGAGTTGAGTTCCGTGATCGAACGGACTAAACTGCAAAATATCGCGTCACTTTAACAGTTAAAGGTACGGAAAGAAAAAAACAAGAATACAAAAAGGACAATAGACTTGATACTGAAGCAAATGTTGGTATCCCAGGTTATTCAGTTGGTAGTCGAGAGATTAGTAATAAATGTAAGCAACATCTCAGGACTGCTCATCTTCAATAGGAGCAGGGTTTACCGGACTCGGCCGCAATTAATCCCAAGAAAGTCTTCACTATCGTTAAGACGCAGCGGGGCAAAAATGTCTATACCAGTGTTATTGCGAGCAGACGAGACCCGTGCGGAAAGCGACTAGTGAACAGCATACTGGGGTCTTTGCTCGGGGGTCCTCTTTGACACAGGTCGAATTGGTTTCCAGAATTCCAGAGGATTCTTGCCAAGCAGAGTTTGGCATAATGGAGACTCAGGTCATAGAGCAATTGCAAAGCATTACTTCGTCTAAAGCTTTCGATCCTGATTCAGTTCATCCGAAGCTGTTGCATGAATTGGCTGCTGAGCCGAGTGCGTGCGTGTTTTCAAAATCGCTCGCCAACTGCGTCTTACGTTCAGAATTGAAGGAAGGAATCATCTGTTCAATTGTTAAAGGCGGTGACAGCGCTCTGCCCGTGAACTACCGGCCTGTCAGTTTGACAAGCGTAGTAATCAAGTTATTCGAAAACCTGATTCGGTGGAGAACCACCTGAGTAAATTTAACCTTCCCAATGTTGCGCAACAAGAATTCCGCAGGGGGCTTTCGTGTTAGACTAATCTACTTGTAGCTCCTGAAAGCTGGGCCGAAGCGGTAGACAGTGGCCACGCTGTAGACGTGCTATTCGTGGATTTTTCGAAAGCTTTTGACACAGTTCCTCACCTTAGACTCTCAGTAAAGTTGAGACCTTACGGGACATCTGGTCGCACCCCTAAATGGGTGTCTGTTTTCCTGGAGGGGAGGGAACGTGTGTACGTGTGAGGGGTAGCCTTTCGCTTAGGCAAGCTGTCCTTAGTGGCGTCCCGCAAGGTTCGGTATTGGGGCCACTGTTGTTTGCGATCTATGTAAATGACTTGCCGGGGGAGCTAGGAGTATCAACACTAATGTTTGCTGACGACCTTAAGCTTTGAAATATTGCGGATATCCCGGGGGTCCTGAGGCAATTCAGGGTGCCTTGGATAGGCTCTGGGAATGGTCTACCTTATGGTTGATGCTTGTAAATTGGGCCAAGTGTTCTGTCCTCCGAATCAAAGCAGCTAGTCCTCCCACCCGATATGCTGACGGCGGTGGTGAAATCCCTGTTGTCACTCAGCAGGTTGGTTTAGGTGTCGTAAACTCGTCAGCTCTTCACTCTGGCGACAATTAGAAGAAGGTTGCTTGTCGGAGGTTTCATATGATGTGGTTTATCCGCCGTTCTTTCAGAATCCCAGCAACCAATATGTTTGTGAAACTATTCCCTGCATTCGTACGACCCCACTTGGTATGTTGTATTCAGGCTTGTTCACCATATCTTATCTGAGACAAAATGGACTTGGAGAGAGTGTTACGAGTGGGTAATAGGTTAGTTCAGGGTCTACGGAGACAGAGGTATCCTAAACGCTTGCTTAGTTTGGGGATGCACTCCGCACACTACCGAAGGGTAAGAGGGGACTTGATTCTCACTTATAGTATTTTGACGCGTAAGGTCGGCCTTGACTTGTCAGGGTTATTTAGTCCGGCTAGGTTATCTAATCTGCGCAGTCCCCCATTGAAGCTGCATAAATCACGGCCTGGTCGAATTAGGACGGAAACTCGTCTGTCGCGCCGAGTTATAGAGCGCTGGAATTCGCTTCCAGATCACGTGATTAGGGAATCTACGGTTAAGGGTATTGCGTGCAGTTCGATGCTCTTTGGGTGACAACACCAAATCTTTCCTTTTTCCTAAATGACAGTTTCAGATCATTTTAATGACTCAAATATCTTGATAATCTACTCACTCCAGCTCTTTCCTATTTCTCTTCTTGCCCTCTGAGTTTACTGTTTTCCAGCTTACTTCACGTAACCCGCTCAGCAGGGACTGCTAAGGCAGGATACGTGGGCAAAAATTGGTTGGTCAGGGTGCGATGCGGTCATTGTTTTAGGCCCATCTATGTTTAAAAGTCCGTCAATTCCTAGTTCAAAGAGCTGCTGAAGAAGGAACACTAACGGGACAATCCTATCGTTCCAGTCCAACTTGAACTTCACTGAGTTAGTTACAAACGCTTCGTCAGCAATCGAAGTGGCATCATTAGTACTTTACCGCGTAACGGAGCGCTGTGCTAGCGAAGCCCCAAATTCACCCTGACAGAAACAAAATTGTTAAGTTAGATGAACATTTCGATTAGCAAACACTAAAGTGCTAAACAAAGTGCTAACGCTTGAGGTAATAAAACAAACGCTAATAGTACTGTCCCCTAGTAGAGATAACAAATGGAGGGCACTAATAAGCAAGGTTAAATGTAATCCGAAACACATAAAGTGCCATCAGCATAGACAAAAACGACATATCATAACTTCTACTGGCTGTTCGTCAACACATAGCCCTAAGTTCAGAGAAAACATTCAGTCAAAAAAGAACAATAGAGGGTGTTTATAATATTCGCCATAACAATGCTCAGCAAGATAGCCATCACACATCTAGGAAAGGGCTATTTTTTCAGCGACTTATGCCACGGAGCCATGGGGGACGGCAACGGACCGCCATGACTGATAACTAACTGTGATACAGCGCGGCTCATCTTGCACTGACATTAGTGTTATGAACGTGCAAAAGACAGGGCTGCCCCCCGAGCTAGGACTAGTTTTGCGAGCCACCACCAATCGTGGTATGTAAGATGCTCAGGCGATTACTGATTACTAGTGAACAGTATGGTGATATATTGTTTTTGAGAAGATTCGCCGCAGCTAGACTGTTAGACAGCCACCACATATTTTTTCTGCAGAACTGAGCCCTTATCCGTTAGATGCAGAATTTTGAAGAATAGGTGAGCAGCTCTTGACACTACCAGTTGCTGAATCAACTGATCCCCTAAGAGCTTGATGTCATATTCTCCGCTTTTGAAGAAATTTGATGCGATCCCGCTTTGCTGAGGATAAACTAGGCTCCTGTGTCGGATTAATTTCGACCATCTTTGATGAGAAATCGTGTTGACTCATTGATGACTGATCCGTCAGATATATTCAGTACTATTCAGTACTATTTGAGATACTGAAGGAGTGACCGTAAATCAATCGTTGACAGCCGTGATCCCAAGCTTCAGACATCAGCCAAAAGACGCTGTGCAAACATTGTCGAAGCATCAGTGTCCCATTGCCTTCAAACTTCTCATAAGAATCGTTCTGAGATGTATCACTGATTCTCGTGAGATCCAAGATTAGTTTCGCTCTGTCCGAGAATGCGTTGCTCCCACATTTACTCTACGTCAAGTGCTGAAGCAACGATATGTATACAGATGGCCTACTGTGGCGGTTCTCCTTGACTTGAAAGCATCCTATGAATGCTGACCGAACCAAAGTGAGGCACTGCCTATGCGTCTAGCCTAAATGCTTAACCGCTACCCCTGAGGCCAGGTAGGGGTTAACGGTGATCTGCTTCCGTTTCTTTCCATGCAAAACCTACGAACGAAATAAGCTTAAATGACTGGTCCACCAGCCTCTAATGAAGTGGAAACTAAAAAACCTTGAGTATGCGGACGGTATAGTTCTCCTAGCGGTCGGACCTTTCAGCTATGCAAGTGCTACTGAGTAGGCTGACGCGTTGCGCCGCACACTTCGTTGTGCGATTTGTACCTCAAAAGTGTGAGGTAGTGTTGCAGGACCGGTCCGATCAGGCACCGATTAATACTAGCACCAAGCGGCCATTGTGAGTGGCTAATCGATTTATTTAACTTGGTAGTTGTGCTAACTGGTAGTCACAACACTGAGGATGCTTTCAATCCTTTACGGATACGGTAAAACCCTACGTTGGTAGTCAAAGACGGTGTACAACAGCATGTTAAGGCCAGTAGGGCTATGTGAATCCAAACACCTGGTCACTTCGCGCTGAAGACCTTGAGATTGACCGTGGTTAATTATTGTCTGGTGAGCCAAAAGCTGATACCCCTGTGCCAAGTGTCGGCGAAGTACAAGTACCGAGAAAGCCACACGGTAACGAGCCAACAGCGGACCAAACCAACGTCCCAACGGAAGGCAAATATCTAAGGTCCGTAGACATAAATGAACTAAGAATGGGTAGAAAAGCAGCGCAGCCCCCGAAGGAGTTTGAAGATGAGTGGAACGGTTGATGGTATTTGCAGCGGAAAACTGTTCGCACCTTGGGTTCTTGCACTGATGCTGTGACCTGCCACGGTAGATTGTGAGAATTCCATGGCCGGAACCGTTTGAGGGGGTATGCAAAGGTTCCTGGGTGACTTCAAGGATGTGGCAGAGACGGCCGGGTCGAAGGTAGACCGGGGGAAACTTGCAGCCCTGTGGAGTTTCCACAAGAGAAAGGCGAAAAAGTTCCGTCAAGTTGGAGTGGGCTGCCGCGAAGGAAGCGTTGCTCTCCGGATTTGATAGGTACGCCGATCACCAGGAAGCAATGCGGCCGGGCTTGGAGAAGCGTGCATCTCCGCTTGGATGCAGTTCCGGGACTTGTCGAACCATGCTATGCCTGGCGTGGACGAAGCGTCAAGACAGCAACTACTGGTGGATCAGCCCCTGACCGGTCTTCCGTAGCCAATCGAGGAAGGTGTCGGGACTGCGAACGCGATCCGGAGATTTCGCTTGGAGTTTGCGCAGGTGACCCATGAGTTGGGCGATGCGTCCCTCGTTAGGTTGGAGGAAGAACACCGCGTAGGCGTGGAGCAGTTGGGCCGACTGGGACGGATAATGAAGCAAATCGCGCAAGATGCCACTGGCCATCGCGTCCCACACCAAGAGGATGTTGTTTCCTTTGGGGAAAAGTGGGACACTGGAAGTGACGATGCACTGCGAGGCGCGCTGCGGCCCATGTGCTAAATCAAGGTGCTTAGTCTTGTTCTTTTTCTATGGTTAAGAAATTGGTATTCGGGACACTGAACAAGGGGAAGATCGAAGGGATGATGGAAGTAAACGGGACGATGGAACGGTGTTTGACTGATACAGGTGCCGCAGTGTCTCTTATCAACCATCGAGTTGGCGAAAAACTTCAATCGTGCTCCATGGTGGCTTCACTGTGGCTACGCAGTATGCAAAAATAGTACGTCAGGACATATCGTGAGAAGCTGGGGACGGAGAATAAGACACGCCTTCGTCGTGTTACCAGATGCGCAGCAAACCATTTGGAAGAGGGGCAGATTTCCTGGGGTCCAACAAGACTATCGTCGACACAGAACAGAAGAATCAGTTGACTTAATACGGGCCTTCATCATTCAGTGGCCGTGGAGGAACTGTTCCCATGCACTGGTTGTTACCGTACTGAATGTGAGCCGACTTGCAATCGCTGATTAGCAAGCACCATCACCGGTTTACGGATGGCGGCAGCCGGTATGGATTTGGTGACTGGATAGAGCACACTGTTCCGCTAACCCGACAGATGTATCGTCCACAAAGGGCCTCGAAGGACACAAATTCACAAGAAAACTGAGGCGAAGAAGCAAGTACACGAGATGTTGGTGTAGTGTACCGTAAAATACGCTCGTTCAGTATTTTGCAACATTGCATTTTACAGTTGTTTTAACATCCAAAACGCCCATTTGTTTTAAAGACGGCACTTCCTTTGTCACAAATTGTTTTGGTGAATATCTTGCTACACGATTTCTAGCTCCGGTTTGTTCGCTTTGTATTTTTGTATCCTGCACAATATACGTTGGGTTCAGTCGCCCCCAACTCCCATACTGTCCCGTAGTTGACACGTCTCTTACGTGTCACGGATTACCGAGTAATATCCCAGACGCCACCCAACAATAGATGGGGATGTGATTAAATAGGCGCATAGCGCACACAATACCCTAGTTGCTTTGGTGAAAAGACTAATAGGAAGTACCGCTTGTGTGAACTTCCGAAAACTTAATGAAATCTCCGTGGGTCGTCCCGCCCAAGTACCATCAGTCGCAGACATTATTTGTAAATTGTAGCAATCGAGGATATCCACGGTCTTGGATATCGGTAACTAGTGATCTAATTAGAAGACCGGAAGAAAACGGTGTTCACGGTCGGTGAGAAGTAATACCAATTAAAAAGAATTCTTTTTGGATTAACGGGAGCCATGATCCCCTTTCGACATCTAATATCACACCTATTGGATGACTTAGAGATGGCAGTATACGAGAATGAGATAGTGAAATATCACCATAGCGGTCATTTCGAAGCAGTCTTGGAACGAATTTATCAGTTGAAACTCCGTATAAGCAGGTTAAAATCCCAGATTGGAAAGAGCCCTGTGACATACTGGGTCATAAGGCGGGGAAAGATGAACTGAGGTAACTGCATGAGAAAATACTGGCAATACAAATGGCGGCCGTACCTGCTAGGTCAGCGGTTTCACGTCGAAACATACTACAAGCCTTTGGGATGGATTAAGTGCACCAGAAACTTTAGAAGACTTGCGCGATGGGCACTGCGTATTATGATTGCACGATAAATTACGTGCCGGTGAAGAAAAACCAAAATGTGGATCTTTTTGTTATGCATGACGAACGAAGATGATCTACCGAGCGTGGCTTTCGATATTAATGGTATACTGTTGGAGCAGGATCCGGGATGGTCGGCATCAGAGCGATGCAGTGACAACTTTTTGCGCAAAGTAATTACTGCACGAGTAACCTGTAAATCGGTTCCAAACAAGGACCAACAAAAGCAGCTCGGACCGTTTGCGAGAAATTAGGGAAAGCTGCAGGTAAATGAGGCGGGAATTCTATTGTGGATGCTATTTTGCAATGACACATCGGTGCCCGTAATTCCGAGGAAACTAAGGTAGAAATCGGTGGTTTGTTGTCACGCGCCTACTGGCCACACATGAAGTGGTCGAGGCACACGTGTTTTCATGAAAACAATGTCAGCTCTTGAAAATTTATAGTCGCGAAACACTACGCCTAGTGCTATCTATTCCGGTATTTGGAATTAGTGAGCTATGATGGATAAACGTGATGGGACTGTTTCCATTGAACAGGCGGGATAACCAATACATACTGTTGATGGCCGAGCATTGCACGGGCTAAAATGAAGCCGCGGGAATCCCGAACCAAGAGGCGAGCACCATAACCCATGCCGTCATGAAACATGTGATAGCGGATAACGGAATCCCGAAGCCCATATTAGCAGTCAAGGGTCTGTGCTTCAAGAGCAGTGTCAAGACTTGAATAGAAAAATGCGGTATCAAGAAAGTGATAAGAGTCTTCTGCCATCCTCAGAAAAGTAGCTTGACGGAAGGGAACGATAGAACGGCTAAAGTGTGGCTGGCAGCAAAAGGAGGAGATTGGAAGAAAGCTTTGCCACTATGTTTGCTGGCATATTTGGTGTCTAAACAGGTCTTCACACAATAGTGCCGTTCCAGCTGTTGTAAGTTTGAGCACCTCAAGTACCTGTGGATCAAGCAGTGGGGATGTGGCTGATCTTCCGAATACCTCCAAAAAGTACAGGACAGCAGTAATACAGCTAACTGTAACCTGAAAGCAACTCAAGTGCGGAGGATGGTGAAGTCCCCAACCAAGAATGGCATGGTGGGGTGAGTTTCCAATCAGTTCGGGAGGGAAACGCAGGGACCATCACGACGTGCGCAAACGTAGTCCAAGGGGAAGGTAACTTCTCCAGAAGTGGAAAGGGAGGTATGAGGTGGCCAAGCGATAAGGCGCAGTGAATACATTGTAACATTGTATTTATTGGGAATAAAAACTCGAGCTTTACATGACCTATAGGATAAGAAGAGTTCGGGTCGAGTCTGATGAAAGGCCAAGCAACCTTATAGCGGGTTGGACTCGCGTGTTAGCCATACCTTTATCGGGCTTATGCGGCATTTAAACAGAATGCACCCCGGCTCAAAGCGTGACATCCCACCACGTCCTCCGAAACGGCATTGGAAAGGAAGTAGGTAGAAGAGTAAAAAGAGAAAGAAACTCCATCAAGTAGAAGGTAGTTATATCAGTGAATATCGCGGTGTAACTCGGCCAGATGACACTCCAGGTGGGTCTTAAAATCCGCCACAGTGTGAGCCAAGAGTAAATCGGCAGGCAGAGTATTCCACGGTCGGCAGATTCGCAAAGCGAAGTAGAGTCGTCAGCAGTTCAGCCGACTGTGCTGATGTGTGAGCCTCAGTGGGTGGCCACGTAGGTGGGAGCACGATTGGTGCAGTGTGAGTAGGTGGCGACAGGGATGTCCGGGGTTGGATAAGATCATAAATACAGGGATCAGGTCGCCCCGCAGACGTGGGTACTTAAAGGAGTAGTGGCCCAGGCAATGAAGTCGTTGTGGATAATCTAGGTGCTCGACGTTGTGGGGCTTCGAGTATACGTTGGGCCTTCAACAACCAGGGGCGCCAAGCCTGAATAGCAAACTCCAAGTGGGGTCGAAGAAAAGCGCTGAGGAGGCGGAAATTGCTAAGGTCAATTTGACCGAAGGCTTGTTTCAGCAATCCAACCCATGCGGTTAGCAGCAGCTGCTGCCTTCCGTCAGGAAGCGGATACAGAAAGACTCGTCTGGGTAATGATACTCAAGTCTCTTTCGGAAAGTTTTTTCTATGGACCACTGATGTAGACGGTCGAGGTCCGTCTGAAGTGCGTGGGCATCGTCCGGAAGGTTAATTGTGCGCCACAGCTTCGCGTCATCCGCACATAGCAGCAGCGAAGACTGCACTCGCGGTGACGTCATCAATGAGGGCTAGGAAGAGGCCCGGTCGGAGAACAGACTCTTGTGGAACTCTGCTTGTGGCAAGGATGTGGGGAGACAACGCTCCGTCAACACGTACTTGGACGGTACGGTTTTGAAGGTAGTTCCGGATCCAGTCCATCAAAGCCTCTGAAACGCCGTAGGACAACAGTTCCTGTAGTAGAACGTGTCTACCTTTTCGAAGGCTTGGCGAAATCCAAGAATATAACATGAGTTTCTAGGCCAGAGTCGGCAGCAGTCGTCCAGCTATCCCTGGCAAACAGCAGGTTACTCAGGCACGACCGTTGCCGCCGGAAGCCGTGCTGGCAATCGGAGAGCAGTTTCTTGGCCTCCATGTGGTCCATTAAAGCGTCTGCGACGATCGATTCAATCATTTTAGAGATCGTAGAGAGGAGAGTTATCGGTCGGTAATTGGCCGGGTCTTTGCGAGTACTGCCTTCGTAGATTGGTGTAATAGTCCCACATTTTCGATCATTAGGAACTTTACCTTGCGAGAAGTGGGTGAACAGCCCCGCTAGGGGTAAAGCTAGAGGTGCAGCGCACGCTCGCAAGAGCCTTGTGTGGAAACCAACGGCGTCAGGAGAGGCCGTTAGGCGCAGGGATTTGAGTTTCGCCAGGGCCTTCTCCGGAGTGAACTGAACAGTCATCAGGGAAGTTGGGGGTGAGAACGAAGAAGGTAGTATCGTTGTATGCATTGATGGAACGGAGAATGTGGATGCGTACTGCTGGCACAGGACTTCTGCTGCCTCGCTCGCTGACTTTGTGAGCCCAGTGGAGGTTGTCAGTGCGGTGACACCCTGCTTGACTTGTCGAAGACTGTTGACGTGACTATACAAGGCTTTGGGATTGGATGAAAAGTTACGCATAAGCTGACGCTGATGCTCACTCTTATCTTCTCGTACAAGATGGACGCATTGGTTACGGATGGGTCGGTAATATTCCCACTGAGTGGCCGTTGGATGGGAGCGATAGTTTCTCCATGCCGTGTCGCTGCAGGCAATCCACTTCCGTGTACGACTTCGGATGAGTGCTGGGCGTCTTTTCCCTATGGAAACTTGTTTGCAAGTCCTCGTAGTGGAGCGGAGTTCACGTAGAATAAGACACAAGGTTGAGCACACGCTGTCGGCACTCGATTGGGGATCCGGTGACCAGCTGTTAGCGGAAATGAGAAGGTTCAACTTTCCGTAATCAATCCAGCGTTTGGTACAAGTTGGCGTGTTGACAGCTTTTCGGCGAAGCATATAAAATCGAAACGGAGGACGCCGTGGTCGCTAAGCCCCAAAGGAGCCTCATTCTCAACGTGCTTAACCATCAGTTCTTTGTTAGTGAGGATGAGATCTAGCAAGGATGGTTGGTTGTTGGATCGGAATCTGGTCGGCTGATCCGTGTGGTTGTACTACGGGGCCGTGTGAAGAAGATTAATGAGGCCTGATGCAAAGGAGTCAGCAGATGGAACAGAGTGAAATAGACGGGGCAAGTTGAAATCTCCCATGATAAGAAAGTGTGCGCTTGCGGGATAACATAAGGTGGGAGTCGTGCAGTAGTTGTGCGTCCTTCTCAGGGGAGTTGTTAGGGGGCGGTAAATGATACTGACAGCTGGAGTGTTTGGCGGTTAGTACGGCCTCGTAGCACATGGTGTCTGGTGAGTGGAGGGCAGTGTTCGTTAACATGCTGCAAATGAGGGAGATGTCATAGTACAGTGCGACACCGTCATCTGGGGTTGCGCGGTTAGAGCGGAAAACTGACATGTGCGGAGGCTGGATTTCACCGTCGGTTATGTCGTCGGAGAGTCACATTTCCGTTGTGGCTATTGGGTTCGATGGCGTTGACAGAAGTCGGGAAGTTTAGACATGAGGCCCTGTGCGTTCGTGTAGATACAGGGGGAGGCCCGTTTGAGTGATGAGCGCGTGAGTAACTAGGGTGCTGCCGGTCAACAGATGACCGGCAGTGCACAGCTTTTTGGTTTAGAGGAGTGCGGTCGCTAAGTTTAGTAGTGAGGGAAGCAAAGTGTGGGTCGTCGGAGCACAGATGGGTGCTGGCGCCTGGGTCGTTGAAAGACGGTTGGAAAGTGTAGGTGAGTAGATTACTCTAGGCAGTCATCATCATCATACACGTCGGCTAGAGGTGGGAAACACCTCAGCTACTGTGCCGCAATACATAGAAAAAAGGAGAGAAAAATGCAACTGGTGCAAGCCGGCTGAGCTACCGGTAACGGATGGGCATCGTTCCGGTAAGCTACCAGCCGGCTACTGTGCATCAAAAAATTACTATGCAAAATTATAAGGCAAAATAGTGAGATCCTGGTTGGAGGGGGAGGCTAAGAAGGATGGGGTGGGACAAAGAAACTCACAGCACGAACGCCACTGAGGTCGAGTCCTAGCCATGTCAGCAAGTGTATCCAGCCAAACGTGTTCACCGTCTTTCGGATTCCAACCAGAGAGCCGAGACGCTCCAACCGAGGCCAGCTCCGAACTGTGGGCCTTCATTCCTCTTGACCAAGTCATCGCTTGGACACCTCTTCTCTTCTTCAACCCACACCCTCGGCGCGCAAACAACACACGTCGCGGGAGTCGGTGAGCTGGCATGCGTAACACGTGGCCGAGCCATCGGAGCCTGCTGCGTGAAATGACGGTGCTGAGCGGTTCATTTCCTTTTCCTGTGCCGTAAACAAGGCGTCGAACACGCTCGTTGCTCACGCAGTGTTCCCACCAGATGTGAGCTAAATTGCGAAGGCACCAGTGGTCAAACGTAACTAGCCTCTTTATGTCCGCTGATCTAAGGGGCCAAGTTTCACAACCGTACAATAGGGTCGAACGTACCGCTGCATTGTACACTCTACCCTTCAGAGCAAGAGTGATGTTGCGCAGGCGCCATAAGTGGTGAAGGTTAGCAAATGCGCCTCGAGCTTTTGCTTTACGGTTCGTGATCTCATTTTCCATCCCACGGGCGCTGATACAACTCCCCAGGCAGTTGAATTTTTGAACGACTTCTAGCTGATCCCCACCTATGGTCAGCGTAGGCGGTCCAGACGAATCTTGGAGGAACGCTTTGCACTTCGATGGTGCAAAACAAAGCCCGAAGTGACGGACAGCTAGTGCTAATTGGTCCAGTGCCGCTTGGCACTTCTGGGAGCTGTCACAGATTAGGGCAATATCGTCAGCATACTCCAAGTCAAGAAGTCGTTCTCCTGGGAGTAGCTCCACACTTTCTAAATCGTGCACTGTAAATACAACCTCCATGACTTCGTCAATAGCGAAGTTAAAGAGAAAAGGTTACAGTGGGAATCCTTGTCTCACACCGCTGGTGATATTAAAGGGCAACTACAACTTGCCGTAAGCCATCACTCTGCCCGTACTACGCGCATATAATCCTCGGATAATATTTAGATATTTCTCGGGCATACCTTTCCTGAGTAGACAGCCCCATAGGGCACATCGACCAAAGGAATCGAATGCACCTTTGATATCGAGGAACAGGACAACGGTGGGCCGCCAATATATGTGACGGTGCTCCAACAACGGACGCAAGGTGAAGATGTGGTCAATGCAGCCACGACCTCGACGAAATCTGGCTTGCTCTTCAAGACTCCGGCTTTCATCAGCGACAGTCAGTCTGTGAAGGATGACAGAGGCAAGCAATTTGGAGGCGACGGAGATCAGACTGATTCCTCTATGGTTGCCGCATTCTGATCGTGAGCCTCCTTTGAAGATGGGAACAATAACGGAGCGGCTCCAGTCGGATGGGACAACCTTCTGCTCCCACAGTTTCACTAGTAACTCGTGTAAATCATCCACAAGAGCAGGTGCCCTGAATTTGAAGAGGGCTGGAGGAAGATCACATGGTCCCGCGGCTTTATTTGATTTCAGCAGTTCGATCTCACGTTCGACTTTTGAGCGAGAGGGTGGATCCAAAGGGACAGCCCACGGAGCGGGGCGCTCTGTGGTCGGCGAGAAATCTAAGAATTCCGGCCGATTTAATTGCCTTTAAAAGTGCTTAGCCCAACGCTCCAAGCGTTTTGACAAGTTGTGGATAGGCTGTCCATTCTCGTCACAAATTGTTTCACTAACACCAGCTCTCCTGCTGCCCGTTTCCCGTATCAGACGGAATAACTTACGATGGTTACCAAGGGCAGCGGCCATTTCCATCTACGACGCACGACTAGACCACTAGGACTAGCGGTCTCTCTTCAGGCTAGCATAGAGCTTTGCCTGGAGCTCTTTGCGAGTTGCATTGTGTTCGCTTCCAGCCGGCATATGCCGGCGAGCATCTATAAGTTCCAGAGACTGTGAAGAGACCCAATGTCCATGTTGGCGATTAGACATACTACATGAGGATTTTCCAGCTGCTAATAAGGTCTAGTGAATTTGAGACCAGTGAGCTTCAATTGCATGCAGTGAGCGTTTATCCAACTCGCATGACAGCGTACTTTGATAGGCATTCAGAACAGCTGACTTCGCAAGTTGGCTGGTGTCAACGCGCTCACAACGTCCTCGGGGGCGTCCGCCAAAGCGCATCCGCAGGTCAGCACATACAAGTGCATGGTCGGTGTCCACACATGTCCTCCAAATCGAGCGACAGTTTTGGATGCAGCCTCTCCATCGGTAACTTATCGCAATGTGATCGATTTGCGTCCAAGGCTGGTGGGCGCCAAGTCACCCTCCGGCGGGTGCCATGTCGGAAATTAGTGCTCGCAAGAAATAAGTGAGCATCCTCATACAAATGAAGTAACCGCTTATGGTTATCATTACGGGAGCCTACACCATGTTGGCCACCCAGATCCAGCTCATCAGTGGATAATTTTTCCACCTGAGCGTTCAGATCCCTCCGCCAGCACAACAGTGTCCGAGCTTCTGTGTGACTAAAGAGCTCGTTCAGTTGACGATAGAAGTCGTCTTTTACCGAGTCATCGCTAGAGGTTGTCGGTGCATAGGCAGTGATAAAGAGTAGACACCAGTAAGTCACACGCGACCACGAAGCTTCGAACGAGCCGGCCAACCGGACCGCACACAACCGGTTACTGATTGGAATCAAATCAACCATCAACCTCGAGAACTTGCCGAGGCGTGAAGATTTGGTCGATGCAGCCGCGGCCTGGACGAAATCCGGCTTGTTCTCCTGCTAAGCAGGACCGACAAGAAGATTTTGGATGCGACAGAGATTAACGAGATTCCACGGTAGTTGCAGCAGTCGGCGCGGGAGCCTTTCATGTGAATCGGAACAATGACCGATTCTCCCCATGCGTTCGGAACCTTCTCCTTAGTCCAAACTTTCGTGAACAGCGATAGGATTTCGCTGATAAGTACACTCCCGCCATCTTTGAAGAGCTGGTGGTAGGTTGTCGGGACTCGGAGCTTTGTGGCGTTTCAAAGATTGGATTGCATTTCTAATCTCTACTTTATTTGGGGGGGGGCGTGGAGACAGGCCAAGCATCATACATTTGGGCTGGAGGTGTCACATAGGGCTGTGTTGGGTGGTTTAATTGAAGAGCGAAATGCTCTGCCCAGCGGCCCAATCGTCTGTGAAGGTTGGTGATATTCGTGCCGTCTGATTCGCAGATCGTCTGGCTGATAGCGTGGTAGTTGCAACCAGTGGCCCTGATGATGTAAAGTAGAAGGCGGAAGTTGCCAGTTGATGCAACGGCTTCCATCTCATCAGCTTGTTTTGACCACCAAGATTCATGATCACGGGGAAGGCTTGCTTTCAGCTGTTGCGTAATAGACCTGTGGTGTTCGTTGTACTCTGCGCTAGCAAGCACCGCCCATCGGCGATCCAGCAATTCCGAGGATCTTCCCGAGATCCAGCTTTTGGGAGTGGAGCGAGCGAGGCCAAGGCTGGAAAAACCGACCGACAGCAAGGCTTGTTGCAGACTTGACCAGTGTTGATCAACATCCAAAGTGGGAGAGAGAGCGAGATTTTCAAGAAGCGTTTGTTGATACTCTTTCTTCACCATTGGGTCCTCCAACTTGTAGGTGTTCAGTCGGGTGTGTTTTGACCTAGGCAAACCACCGAAACGCATGCAAACGATCGCACACACCAGTGCATGATCAGTATCAACGCATTTTGACCAAAATGATCGGCAGTCGCGTACGCTGCCGCGCCACCTGCGACTTATAGCTATGTGGTCAATCTGTGACCAGCGCAGGGTTGATGATGGGGGGCGCCAAGTGGCCTACTGGCGTCCAGGATGACGAAAGCTGGTGCTGGAGAGGAATAGTTGATGATCAGCACACAGACTGAGCAGTCTCTCTCCATTGTCTGAGCGAACATCATCATATCCATGCGGTCCCCCGAGGTGGCGCTCGCATGGCAGCAGACGACCGACACGCGCGTTGAAGTCACCTGCCAGAACAATGATGTCTGTTTTAGGAGCCCTTAGGATCAGCTCATGTAGGTTCTGGTAGAACTGGTCTTTAACGGTGTCCGAGCTACAGTCAGTAGGCGCGTAGGCAGAGATCACGAAGAGAGCACGTTGACGACTTGACGTCTGCTAACTTTACAAGAGTCATGGAGCCTCATCGCACAGAGGCGGCTATTGATCGGAATCCAATCAATCAAAGCAGCCTCGGCTCTAGCACTGAGGGCGATTTCAACACCAGCTTGCCCAGATGTGGCAGACTCGGCGTCACCAGAGGCGTAGATGGAAGCAGGTGCACGGGTGGAGCGATGGGACCAGCTGGTAGACCGAGTTAGAGTCCTGGAGTCGTGTTGCAGTCAGGCAGCAGATATCAATTCCAAGGGCCTCTAGCGTGCGTGTAAGTCCGGCTTGCTGACCGATCTGCAGTAATGTGCATACGTTGAAGGCTGCAAGTTTGAACTGCGTTCCGGGTTGCAGGAGCGAAAATGGGCGACCTTGGGACCGGCAGCTCTCTGTTGAGTACTGTGTGGATGAGTTGGCAGACGTCACGAAAACAGGTTCATCAGTGTAGGTGGGGTTGATCGCCATAGAGGAATGAGGTAAAAGTGGGTGTGAATAGTACAAGGGAAGGGTAGGTAAAATGATGGTGTGTGCTTGTGCAGTTGGCATAGTGACATGTGTGAATAGCATGGTAGCAGCAAAAGAACGAGTGAATGGTTGTGGTTGTAAGTCCATGGTTCGTCAGTGGGTGAGATACTACCCGGTTGCCCAGGCCGAAGTAGAGGGTTGTCTTAGGGAGCCCCACCCTGAGCCTTTGATCAAGGATCTAACCTACAAGGCAGCAGGGCGACGTGAGGGTATCGCAACCCGTTGGGAGCCGGTGACCAAACGAGTGGTTCATACGCTTTTAAGACTGCATGAGACCAGGGCCCAACACACCCTTGAATTACAATGCCACGCAGAGAGGCAACGGGCAGTGACTTTATTTAGTGGCGAATCACATCCGCCACGTCACAGTGTTGTTAAACGGACATGTGGCATTTTATAGGGAGAACGCTTGCCAGGCGAAAACCCACCACGTCCTGGAACACTGCCGCCGAACTATTCGCTGGAACGGGTTAATCCCGAACCACCCAGCTGGCACCACGAGGAGGTTGTTAGGCAAGCCAGCCGGTGCAGCGATTGCAGACGTTGTGCACAGTTGGTTGTTTCACAACCAACAGGATGTATAATGAGAACAGGTAGCTGAAGCGGCAACTGTATGAGAGGTCTTCGGTTCTTCTTCTGTGGTTGTGGATCGCTTGCATGCGGTTATGGGAGAGAGGCGGACAAAATTGTCGAGATGCCATGTGACCCAATATGTGCGTCCGGTGAACTTATGCATGCTCACCAAACTGCTTGTACGTTTAACGCCGTACGCCCGGGAGAAGTTCATAAAGCACTGGTCATCCGAAGACATAACGGGGTGTTGTCCTGAAGACACAATTTGGGCGGTGGACTGCAAGCGGCGTTCCGGTAAGCGTACATTCGTGGTACGCGGTGATGGAGGTGAATGTGAGTTTCATGACCATTGGCGGATTCCATGCGTGCACATGTGTTACATCGCTTGCGAACAGGGTACATAACTGACTGTATTGGTTCAGGGTTGTCGGTGGCCTATACCTGATTCACCTGAGCCCACAGGTAGCATTGAATTCACGGAGGCGGCGGAGGTAAGTGCGTCGGAAACTGCAGACGGCTCACAGACAGTCATTTTGGATCGTGCTACGAAGTTGAGGATGGCGGAGGAGGTGCTTGCGGAACTAAAAACGCACATCTGCACAATATCAGCTCCCAAAATTCAGCGCAAGATAACCTCGTTGCGGCGTCTATGCGAGGTGTTGATGCATGAAAAGGATGTGCAATTGCTCTGCAAGCCAAAGCACTCCGATTCATCTTTTCCTTTGGATAGCGAGGAGTACGTGTTGTCCTTGCTTGGGAAACCGGGGAGGTCATTCGTGATTCCTTGTCGTCCTGTGGGTAGTTAAGTTACAGGGAATACGACACTTGAAAGGCAAACGTGCTCTAATACACTCCTGAGACGGACGGAGGTCTCTGTTATGGACACCTTGTAGCCCGGTGCACTGTGTTGTAAGCTGAGGAGCAAAACTTCTAGAGTTTACCGGTGCAGTTCACTGAAGCGAGGTGCTTCTTCCGGACCGGATGAATTAAAGGGAGACAAATGCTCCCTATATGTGCGTTCGGAGGACGCAGTGGGTAACAGCGATACCGTTGATCTGGTTGTGTGTTTACTGTGGACGCTGGTTTCACCAATCTTGCAGTGGGTATGATGGGTAGGATGCTTGCAAATGTTTGTTTCGTATGGACTAATGGGAAGTAGCAACGGTACAAGTATGCTATCAAATCGCCTGGTAAGTTCCCTGCACGCCTTGTTTATGGGAATTTTTCAGTTCACTACAGGTACCATGTTTCTTCCCGCCATCACAATCAGTAGAAAGGGTTCATCATCTGCGCCCTGTTTTGTTTCTGCGGAACACCTTCCCTGCAACATAACTGGTAATATGACTAATTCCTGCGGTAAAAGACTCTTCAGCAGAATGTATTCAATTAAAGATAGTCTGTACAACAATGCGTCGGATGAATTACATAGCTAATTGCTGTTAAATGGATTGAGGCCTGCGTGTCCTGGTATGGTGACCCGCATTGGAACATTGTATTTAATGGGAGTAAAAGCTTGACATTTACATGACCCATAGGGTAAGAAGTGCTCGGCTCAGGTCTGATGAAAGGCCAAGCAAACTTATAACGGTTTGGACTCGTGTGTTAGCCGCGCCTTCATCGGGCTTATGCAGCATTTAAACAGAATTCACACCGGCTCAAAGTGTGACGCCCCATCACGTCATCCGAAACGGCTGTGGAAAGGAATTAGGTAGAAGAGTCGTTCATACTATCCCTAAACGCTACCCAAAACAGCTTAAAACATTAGTTGAACATGTCTGAAGCCATTCCCATCAAGGTTCTAAAACCAGAACTGTGCAAACAGCGCACACTGCTACAGGCTCTGAAATTGCCTTGGCCATTAACTTCATCATTATCATCTTCCACAGCAGTACATCAGCCATTTGAACTGATGCTTCGCTGCCATACAACCATGAGGACCTATGAAATAAAGAATAAGAAGAGGGAGAGAAGGGGGACTTACCCGAAAACCTTAATTCCCTAAGCAAACATTCAGGGTCAAGGCGCCTACACCTTGTGCAGACAACATTCCGTCACAAACAGCTGGCTATCGTGCAAAGATAAGGCGGCATCGGCGAGACAGCTTCCTTGCGGCTTTCACTGCCCCGCGTCATAATCAGCTATTACCCCGCAGATAACTCAGCACCAAACACACTTTAAACAGACAATCCGATGAGGAGACGGCAGCATACGCGCCACTGGTGTCGGTTGCGAGCCATGTCCTGTAAAGACTCAAGCCAAGCACTAGGTGAGTCACGTGGACTCCAACCCGGAAGGCAACACGGACCAACGGCACCCAGTTTAGTTGTCAGTGACTTCATTTCCCGCTGCCAAGTCAACTTCTGTCCACCTCGAACCTTGCGCCATCCTACACCTGGTAGACTGAACAAGGCCCTCCTAGGTAAGCGGTGACCAGGCATACGTAACACGTGCCCGAGCCAACGCAATTTATTCAGTGCTATCCGTTGTTCTAGGGAGCTGGCATGATTATCACCACCTAGTACTCCCCTACGCACATCATCGTTGCGGACACGCTGGTGCCATCCGACACCAGCAATGCTTCGCAAACAACGATGATCAAAAATTTGAAGGCGCCTCAGATCTTCAGACCGAACGGGCCAAGTTTCACTACCATAGAGCAGAACGGCCCTCACTGTGGCCGTGTATACACGGCCTTTCAGAAGGAGAGAAACTCCCTTCTGTCGCCAAAGATGACGCAGGTTCAAGAAGGCAGCTCTGGCCTTTGCAATGCGTGAGCTCACCTCAGTTTCTATGCGCCCATCATTGCTGATGCAGCTGCCAAGATAAGCGAATTCGTCAACCACCTCGTGTTCCTCGTCAGCAAGTGTCAAGGGGTCATCAAGTGGCTGGTGGTCCTGCAGCAACACTTTGCACTTTGAAGGTGCGAAGTGCATACCAAATAATGGAACCACTCTGGATAGGCTATTCAGGGTTGATTGTGCCGCATCAACATTGTCGAAAAGCAAGACGATATCGTCCGCATAATCTAGATCAACTAACCTTTCACCAGGCAGCAATTCAACGCCTACATCGTGAGATTCCGCAAAGGAACACTGCATGATAGAATCCACAACGAAATTGAACAAAGATGGGGAAATCGGACAACCCTGACGAACGCCACTTGTAGTCGAAAAGCTATCCGATAGGACACCATAGACCCTGACGCGGCCTGTAGTGTTCGAGTATAGAGCGCGAAGGATGTTCACATATTTCTTGGGAACACCTTTTCGCGCAAGTAATTCGAACAGAATCGATCGATGGACTGAATCGAACGCACTCTTGAAATCGAGGAACACAGCTATTGTCGGTCTGTGGTATGCGTGGCGCTGCTCTAGCACCTGCCGCAAAGTAAATATATGGTCTATACAGCCACGTCCTGGGCGAAAACCGGCCTGCTCTTCCGTAATCCGAGATTCCCGTTTCACGGTGACGCGACGAACGATAATCGAGGCCAGTAATTTTGTCACAACTGGCGTTAGGCTAATACCCCTGTGGTTCGCACAGTCTGTGCGACTGCCCTTCTTGTATATTGCCACTATAATCGATTCGCTCTAATTAGCTGGCACACTCTCTTCGTTCCAGATACGTTCGAATAGGGAGGTCAGTGCCCTGCAGAGGACCTCACCTCCATCCTGAAATAGTGCAGGTGGGAGGGAATCCGGGCCAGCGGCACGAAAACGATTGAGGGCTGTGATTGCGTTTCGGACCTCGACCTCCGACGAAGGCTCTAAACTAACCGTCCATGGCACGTCCTGCATCACCTGAGTAGGAAGAGGTCCGGGAGCAGAATGCCAGCTGAACCGATCTTCAAAGTGTTCAGCCCAACGAGCTATACGGCGCTCCTTATTGTGTATCAGCGCACCCGCGCTGTCTCTGATTGTCTCACTGACGCCTGGTTTTCTGGGACCAGTGGTGCGAATTAGCTGGAAGAGCTTCCGGTAATTGCCTACAGCTCCTGCCTCCTCCATTTCTTGAGCCCGACTGGTCCACCAGGCTTCCTTGTTAGCACGTAGGCTCCGCTTTAGTTCACGCCTAATAGCCCGTCTGGTCACATTGTGTTCAGAACCAGCCGGCAGGTGTCTTCTAGCTTCCAACATGGACCTCTCCGATATCCAGTGACTGGTGCGGTGACGACTGATAGTGCCACAAACAGATGCTCCTGCGTCGTGCATAGCGGCCGAGATTCTATTTCACTGAAGTTCAGTGTCATTAGGACAAGACAGCGAGAGTTCGCTATGCAGTGCTTCTTGATAGGCTTGCCTGACAAAGGGCTGGGACAATTTCTCCGTTGCCAATCGGGGGAGACGCTTTGTGCGCCTTCCGGTAAAGTTCATGGCGAAACGACAGCGCACCAAGGCATGATCAGAGTCGACACAGGTACTCCAGTACGAGTGGCAATCCAGAATGGAACCGCGCCACCTGGAACTTATGGCTATGTGGTCAATTTGGGTCCATCGCTGGCCAGCTACAGGTGGACGCCCAGTGGCACTTCGGCGCCCCCTGTGTCTAAAAGCAGTGCTAGTAAGAAACAACTGGCGCTCCGCACACAGTTGCAGCAGACGCTCGCCGTTGTCAGTCCGTTCGGCGTTAAGTCCATACTTACCACCCAGCTGAGCTTCTGAAGAGCTCAAGAGCTAGGATTAATGACCCTAACAGGGTTATTGAATTGACTGCACCCGGCTTATCCTCTCGTTATTGGTTGCACGCATCCGGAGACGCCGATGCGGCACTCCCGGGTCAAGCTGGTGTAGGTATCATTCTCAGCTCCAAGGCTGAGTCATCGTTGGTTGATTGGATTCCGGTGAACAGCCGTTTATGTGCAGCCCGTTTGACGACATCAGCTAAGGTGAATTCGCGAAGTAGTACGAAACACTGTTTGTTTATGATTTCTGCTTATGCTCCTACCGACTGCAGTTCTAATGCAGTCAAGGACACTTTCTATCACGAACTGAACACGCTACTACGCAGTGCTACTAGTTCAGATATTATAGTACTTGCAGGGGATATGAACGCACAAGTAGGGCATTTGAGCTCTTCAGAAGCTCAGCTGGGTGGTAAGTATGGACTTAACGCCGAACGGACTGACAACGGCGAGCGTCTGCTGCAACTGTGTGCGGAGCGCCAGTTGTTTCTTACTAGCACTGCTTTTAGACACAGTGGGCGCCGAAGTGCCACTGGGCGTCCACCTGTAGCTGGCCAGCGATGGACCCAAATTGACCACATAGCCATAAGTTCCAGGTGGCGCGGTTCCATTCTGGATTGCCACTCGTACTGGAGTACCTGTGTCGACTCTGATCATGCCTTGGTGCGCTGTCGTTTCGCCATGAACTTTACCGGAAGGCGCACAAAGCGTCTCCCCCGATTGGCAACGGAGAAATTGTCCCAGCCCTTTGTCAGGCAAGCCTATCAAGAAGCACTGCATAGCGAACTCTCGCTGTCTTGTCCTAATGACACTGAACTTCAGTGAAATAGAATCTCGGCCGCTATGCACGACGCAGGAGCATCTGTTTGTGGCACTATCAGTCGTCACCGCACCAGTCACTGGATATCGGAGAGGTCCATGTTGGAAGCTAGAAGACACCTGCCGGCTGGTTCTGAACACAATGTGACCAGACGGGCTATTAGGCGTGAACTAAAGCGGAGCCTACGTGCTAACAAGGAAGCCTGGTGGACCAGTCGGGCTCAAGAAATGGAGGAGGCAGGAGCTGTAGGCAATTACCGGAAGCTCTTCCAGCTAATTCGCACCACTGGTCCCAGAAAACCAGGCGTCAGTGAGACAATCAGAGACAGCGCGGGTGCGCTGATACACAATAAGGAGCGCCGTATAGCTCGTTGGGCTGAACACTTTGAAGATCGGTTCAGCTGGCATTCTGCTCCCGGACCTCTTCCTACTCAGGTGATGCAGGACGTGCCATGGACGGTTAGTTTAGAGCCTTCGTCGGAGGTCGAGGTCCGAAACGCAATCACAGCCCTCAATCGTTTTCGTGCCGCTGGCCCGGATTCCCTCCCACCTGCACTATTTAAGGATGGAGGTGAGGTCCTCTGCAGGGCACTGACCTCCCTATTCGAACGTATCTGGAACGAAGAGAGTGTGCCAGCTAATTAGAGCGAATCGATTATAGTGGCAATATACAAGAAGGGCAGTCGCACAGACTGTGCGAACCACAGGGGTATTAGCCTAACGCCAGTTGTGACAAAATTACTGGCCTCGATTATCGTTCGTCGCGTCACCGTGGAACGGGAATCTCGGATTACGGAAGAGCAGGCCGGTTTTCGCCCAGGACGTGGCTGTATAGACCATATATTTACTTTGCGGCAGGTGCTAGAGCAGCGCCACGCATACCACAGACCGACAATAGCTGTGTTCCTCGATTTCAAGAGTGCGTTCGATTCAGTCCATCGATCGATTCTGTTCGAATTACTTGCGCGAAAAGGTGTTCCCACGAAATATGTGAACATCCTTCGCGCTCTATACTCGAACACTACAGGCCGCGTCAGGGTCTATGGTGTCCTATCGGATAGCTTTTCGACTACAAGTGGCGTTCGTCAGGGTTGTCCGATTTCCCCATTTTTGTTCAATTTCGTTGTGGATTCTATCATGCAGTGTTCCTTTGCGGAATCTCACGATGTAGGCGTTGAATTGCTGCCTGGTGAAAGGTTAGTTGATCTAGATTATGCGGACGATATCGTCTTGCTTTTCGACAATGTTGATGCGGCACAATCAACCCTGAATAGCCTATCCAGAGTGGTTCCATTATTTGGTATGCACTTCGCACCTTCAAAGTGCAAAGTGTTGCTGCAGGACCACCAGCCACTTGATGACCCCTTGACACTTGCTGACGAGGAACACGAGGTGGTTGACGAATTCGCTTATCTTGGCAGCTGCATCAGCAATGATGGGCGCATAGAAACTGACGTGAGCTCACGCATTGCAAAGGCCAGAGCTGCCTTCTTGAACCTGCGTCATCTTTGGCGACAGAAGGGAGTTTCTCTCCTTCTGAAAGGCCGTGTATACACGGCCACAGTGAGGGCCGTTCTGCTCTATGGTAGTGAAACTTGGCCCGTTCGGTCTGAAGATCTGAGGCGCCTTCAAATTTTTGATCATCGTTGTTTGCGAAGCATTGCTGGTGTCGGATGGCACCAGCGTGTCCGCAACGATGATGTGCGTAGGGGAGTACTAGGTGGTGATAATCATGCCAGCTCCCTAGAACAACGGATAGCACTGAATAAATTGCGTTGGCTCGGGCACGTGTTACGTATGCCTGGTCACCGCTTACCTAGGAGGGCCTTGTTCAGTCTACCAGGTGTAGGATGGCGCAAGGTTCGAGGTGGACAGAAGTTGACTTGGCAGCGGGAAATGAAGTCACTGACAACTAAACTGGGTGCCGTTGGTCCGTGTTGCCTTCCGGGTTGGAGTCCACGTGACTCACTTAGTGCTTGGCTTGAGTCTTTACAGGACATGGCTCGCAACCGACACCAGTGGCGCGTATGCTGCCGTCTCCTCATCGGATTGTCTGTTTAAAGTGTGTTTGGTGCTGAGTTATCTGCGGGGTAATAGCTGATTATGACGCGGGGCAGTGAAAGCCGCAAGGAAGCTGTCTTGCCGATGCCGCCTTATCTTTGCACGATAGCCAGCTGTTTGTGACGGAATGTTGTCTGCACAAGGTGTAGGCGCCTTGACCCTGAATGTTTGCTTAGGGAATTAAGGTTTTCGGGTAAGTCCCCCTTCTCTCCCTCTTCTTATTCTTTATTTCATAGGTCCTCATGGTTGTATGGCAGCGAAGCATCAGTTCAAATGGCTGATGTACTGCTGTTGATGATGATGATGATGATGCTGTCACGCACCGTTTATTCCCAGCAGCAAGAATACGAGGTGACTATCATTGCCTCAGTTGAGATCGAACCTGGTGTTAAATTCTTGGTGAGCGAGGCACTACATGGTTTGTTAGTTACGGCCGAAGCTGTGTGGGCCGAAACACTTGGAGATCCAATTCTGAAGAATGTTAAACACTTCCACGGAACGAGCTGTCCACGTTCGTGTTCATCTGCCGAAATGCAGCAATTCTATCTGTGAAGACATTCGCTCTCCATTGTGAACGATTGTCATGTTCTCATAGAGAGTAGACATCCCGCAAGCGTTGCAAGAAAGAGTGCTGCGGCAGTTCAATGCAGGACATCCAGGGCACAACCGAATGAAAGCGCTTGCTCGAGGGTGTGTATTGACCGTTTATGGACAGGCAGCTGGAGAAGTTAGCTAGCAAATGTAGCAAATGTGCTATAGCTTCAAGGGCACTGCTTCGTGGCTTAAACCAACCTGTGGACTTTGCAGGCCCAATCAATGACCAGAACATTTTCATAGTGGTCGATGCTTATAACAAGTAGCCCGAAGTGTCCCACGAGTAGCAAGAAAACAAGCGCCACAGTTTAGAAATTACGACAAATCTTCAGCGTGTTCGGCTGCCTTGAAAGATTGGTGACGGACAATGGAGCACGGTTTACTTCGGCCACATTTGGCCAATTTGTCTTACACCTGTTTTGGCCAAAGTGATCGAGAAGATAGTAAAAAAGCGTCTAATACATCTGTTGCAATCGAAAGAACTTCTGACACCGGCACAACACGGATTCAGGATGGGATATTCTTGTGTTACCAACTTACTTGTGACGAGACAAGAATGGTTGCAAGCACTGAACCGGGGAAAGTCCGTCGACGTAATCTACATCGACTTCAGCAAAGCATTCGACAAAGTCCATCATGAATTGCTTCTAGACAGATTAAGGTCGTGTGGTGTCGGAGGATCGTTACATCGATGGATCCATGAATTTCTCGTTGGAAGAAAGTGGAGGGTACAGGTGGACGGCCATCTAACCGATTGGTATCCCTCGACCAGTGGTGTACCTCAAGGTACGGTACTGGGACCTACTCTGTTTCTCATCCATATCAACGATCTGCCCCAGCTTCTACGGTCGCCGTGTGCACTGTTTGTGGATGACCTCAAAATTTGGCGAGAAATTAACACTCTCGATGACTGTGACATTCTCCAACAAGACCTCGACCGCCTCGCAGTATGGTCTGCTGAAGTCCACCTACCGGTCAACCCGACAAAGTCCCTATTCATGAATCTCGGGAAGGCTGTTCACGGACGAACGTACACCCTAGACGGCCAACCACTGCATCCCACACCTTCCGTGAAAGACCTAGGTGTACTCTCACGCTGCGACTTGAAGTCCGTCGACAACACCAACAAAGTGTATCGAAACGGACTGCGCATGCTCTGGGCGCTGAAACGCAGCTTCTGCACTTGGTCTGAGGCCGTCGCCACTCGCCTCTTCTCTTCCATCGTCAGACCAATGCTAGAGTACGGCTCGCCTGCATACTGTCCGATCACCCTCGGCGAAGCGCAAAAGATTGAACGAGTACAACACATCGCCACCAAGTTGATCCCCAGCTTGAGAGGCTTATCGTATGAAAACCGGTGCATGAAACTTGGGCTCTACACCTTGTCATATCGCCGTGTTCGAGTGGATCTTAGCATGACCTACCGTATTTTACATCTCGGTCATTTCCCCATGCTAAGGTCGTTACTCCACTTGCGAGTACCATGCACCACACGTGGGCACAGGTACAAACTCGTGGTACCTGATCTGAAGAAAATCCCACACCCCCTGTGTTTCGAGCGGAGGGTTGTGCACGCCTGGAACAGTCTGCCAGAACACGTCGTCGAGGCCGAATCTGTGCAGAAATTCAAATCTTTGTTGGATTTACACTTCGATAACATACGTTTCAGAGAACGGTTGCCACTTGACAACGATATCACCCACTTGTGACTCACTGTGTAAACAAGCATTTAGTGTGCTACAGAAGGAGTTGCTGAACCATCTCACGATAACCACCGGACGTGTTTATTATTTTAAAAAAAATGTTTTTTGATTATCACCCGATGGAGTTGTACAAAATTATTTTCTACTTGCTCCAAAATACAGTATTCAGTATTCACGGAGTTATGCAACTGCTGCGTCATCAAACACGTGCGGTCTCCGCAATTACACATACAATCGAACGGCCAAGCGGAGAGATTTGTGGATACATGCAAACGTGCTCTTAAATCAAGGAGGAAGGTAGAGAAAGAGGAGGTGATTGACCGCTTCCTTTTTCTGCACCGATCTACACAAAATCCACAAACGCCGGGTGGAATATCACCGGCAGAGGCAATGAGAAAGCTTTGCATGCCATTTGATGCAATTCGGCCGTCCTCAGGGTCCACAGCTGGTGAAAGGAAACGCACGATGGAACGTGACTTTAATCGACATATAGTGTTAAGCGACGTTCCTTTAAACCGGGTCAGACAATACTTGCACGTGATTCCATGGAAGGTCACGCAAAATGGACGCCAGACACGATCCAGGGTAAGCGCGGGAACGTCAGTTACAACGTGCTGGTTAGAACGCAGGTGGCGCACCATGCAAACCAACTGCGACCAACACTGTGTCCGCCACAAGCAACATAACCCGCCGAGCTTCCATTTGACCAGTTGACGGACAGC
The DNA here is from genome assembly GCA_944474145.2 of Dicrocoelium dendriticum. Lineage (NCBI taxonomy): Eukaryota > Metazoa > Platyhelminthes > Trematoda > Plagiorchiida > Dicrocoeliidae > Dicrocoelium > Dicrocoelium dendriticum. The sequence continues at coordinate 92,292,890 of OX104069.1, read as the reverse complement.
TTCAACTTGTCTAAACATTCCGTAGAAGAATCCTGCCATCAGACGAATGATACCAGACCACAGAGCACGAACTTGAGCCCAGAACACTACAGCCAAGGCGAAGGAGCAATAGGTGCAGAACCGCTTCCAGGAGGCTTCAGGTCAATCCCAGGTTAGCCGTTTCAGGAGGGGAGAGATCCGGGAAAAGGTAAAAACAAAGGAAAATTCATTATTTTAACAATCAATCGATTAGCTTTGATGGTGCATTGAGTTCGGAGATTCCGGTACCTTCCATTCCATCACGTGATCGCCAGCATACGGAGATTACACAGGAAGGCTGCTAATTTTACCAGATGAGTTCAAGTTCAAGTGGGACGAACGATAGGATGAATCCCATAAGCGTTCCTTCTAGAGCGGGTCGTCGATCCTGAAGTTGATAGGGGTGCTCCGACTTCTTGATGGATCTAAAACGAAAACATCCGAAAAACATCCTCGTCCACCAATTTAATGCCAACGTTCCTTACACTAGCTGTCCATGCTGTCAGTTAAGTGAAATAAGAGAGGAAGAAAAAGCGAAAGCAAAGAGTAAGGGAAATCAATTAAAGGAAAAGAATAAGACCAATGGTGAGGAAAAGTAGAGAAAACGGAATCGAAGTATGAAGGTGGGAATTAGTTGGGAAAAAGGAAAAGCTTCGTGCTGCTACTTAAGAGTATCTAGTTGACGCTCAAACCCCTTAACCGTAGTTCACTTGACAATTTTTCTGGAAGCAAGTTCCAGCGCTCGATAACTCGACGAGATAACCGTGTCCCAACTCCAAGTCGATCGGACCGCAGTTTATCCAGCTTCATACAATGCCCGCAACAAGGAACACCCATTTAAAAGATCGTCGTATTCCAAGGTTGACCGTGCGCGAGCATTTACCATGCACATGAGTGATGGCTCCTATAGCTGCGCGTAATGAGCTGATCACCTTCTCAATAACGTCAGTGAGATCACGTGGGATAATGCTAACTTTGCGCCTGTATCACAAGGTAGTGTATTCCAGTTTTCCGGTTGGTAACGGAGAAAAGGTGACTGCGATGATCAGCGACGTCCGTCGCCCCTACGTGCTGGTCGGTCCGTTTCCCTGTGTTTGGTGCATAGAGGAACAAGGGGAATGGCACGATTTGACTTACGGAGCAAATCGCTTGTGGTATCAGCAAGAGGATAGTCTAGGCGGGGAGTTTAAAGAGGATCGAAAAGGGGTTCGGCTTTTCGGACGATATCGGCGATTAAGTTTGGAAACTGAAAGGTCTTCGAGTCGTTTATTAAGCTCGGGCATCTGCGCCCTGACCCGCTAACGCAGTATCAGAGGTCGATTGAACCTTCGCAACTTGGGCTGAAGGTTCTCAGATATGGTCGGCGGTGTCAGCCAACAGGGACAGTGGAGTATTGTCATTAGCGGAAAGCACGTGACCCATTGTATGGGGTAGTCGTTGCAACCACATCCGAAGAAAAGCGTCATCTAGAGAGGTGGGTTTTGCTAGGCTCTGCATTTTTCTTAACAACTGAGAAAGCCTAAGAACACCGAGTTGTGTTTCGCTTAAGAGTTTTGTTGCCCTTTGTCGGTCGGACAGGTCTGTTCTTTTCAGAACTGCGGCTTTAATCGGTTCATAAGTTTACTGATCCTCGGGCAGATCTAGAATGGAGTCCAGGTCATCGATAACAGGCGGAGGGAGTGCGGCTACGAAATGGTGGATCTTAAGGTAACCGGACTTAATTTGACGTAAAAGGAACTGCGATTCCATCTGCAAGAACCAGGCCTTAGGATCAGTCTGGAGAAAAGAAGGTATAGGGTGACTAACGGTACTAACCCGGGCGTCCGAATCTGGATTTGTAACTGTTAAGTCTTTATGTTTTCTTGTTATCCCGAGTTAAACACCCAAAAATTTTCATGCAAATATTCTAACCCAGCCGAAGGAAAATCAAAAATCCAACGACCTAACCGCGAAAAACTTGTTAACATAGACGCTGCCAGATGTAGCCAAAAACGCCGCCAAAACGGCGCACCAACGACGCCAGACTTACGCCAAATATATAGAGGGGGCAATGAGCTTCAGTGAGTTTATTGAGTGATAGAGAGCAGAAGGGAGGTGCCGTGTCAGCTCCTTCACTTCCCGATCTTCCAAGGATTGCAGGCGTAGTAGCTGTGTCATAGTTCAGGATGTAGTATCAGTCCTACAGGATTCTGGAGTACTCAGTAGGAAGATGTCTAGCAAACGTTTGAAACTCGCTTGTGACTGCGCATTGACAATCGGGTCCGGCAGCCGGTTCCAGTCATTAATTACTCGAGTAGAGAGAGGCAATATCTGAGCGGAATTTGAACCTCCTCGGTTTAGACAGCCTCCAGCTGTGACCTCGAGTCGAACTGCCTCAGCTCGCTTCCCAGTTCTCCTTGTAGGATACGCCTAGTATAGATGAGGTCTCGTCGACGTCGGCGATAGTCTAGGGCAAGAAGGTTCATCCTCTGTAGTCGGGCGATGTACGGGACTTAGAGTAGCCCAAGGACAAATTTCGAGGCACGTCGCTGAATTGTTTCTATCTTGTTACTTTCATACTTCGATAGAGGGGATATGGCCGGAAGTCCGAATTGAAGTATGGGATGGATGTGGAAGAGAAGTCTAAATATCTGCGGCGTCATTTTAGAGAATGATCTCCTTCAAGTTCAAGTTCAGTTGGGACCGGAACGACAGGACAATCCCGTGAATGTTCCTTCTTTTGCGTACCGTCGGATCGGGAACTGACAGGTCTGCTTGAGATGTTGAAAAGTCTAACACAAAGACCGCATCACACCCTGTCCAACCAATTACTGCCCACATTTTCCTGCCCATCAGTCCCTGCCAAGCCGGTTTATGTGAAGTAAGAGTGAAGGGTAAGCTAAGAAAACAAGAGGAGGAATGTCAGCTAAATAATGATAATACCAAGGTGTAAGAATAAAAGTTAAAAAACGAAGGGAAAGTTTAAGATACAAGTATGTTAGGAGAAGGAGGTTTGGTCCTACCATCCAAGAGCATCTAACTGACACTCGAAACCCTCTACCGTAGATTCCCTAACATTGAGTTCATTGGGGTAGTAGAGAGCAGGAGGGGAGATCCCTTGTCAGCTCCATGGCTTCCCGATCATTGCTGGGATGTTCGTCATTGCGCAACGGGAACTCCGGAGAGGCCATCGCACTCGTAGCTGAAGCAACACGATCCCGACATATTTAACAGGTGTGAATCAAGTAGTCGTTTGAAGCAATCCTCCGTCTGTGCATCGACGACCGGCGACGGTAACCGGTTCCAAATATTCATAACGCGAGTGGATAGAGCAAGAATGGACTGTACTTTGAGCCTCCGTGGCTTGAATATTTTCCATTGGTGGCCTCTAGTCGAACTCCCGATGTTGAGGTGGAAGAATTCCTGCAACTCTCCCTAGTTCTCACCTGAGGATACGACGGGTAAAAATCAAGTCCCCACGCCGGCGGCGGTAATCCATAGAAAACATATTCAAATGCCGAAGCCTAAGGGGATACGGCAGGTCAGGTAACTCGGAGACAAACTTCGATCCACGCCGTTGGACCTTTTCGATCATATCGCGCTCAAATTTGGAAGGAGGGTAGGCAGCAGGGAGGCCGTATTCCAAAATCGGGCGCACATGCCAGGTGAACAGAAGTCTAAAAAGTTTCGGTGTCAAGCGACAGAAAGCTCTTCGGATGGCATGAAACATCCTGTAGGCAGCGACAACCCTCCTCATGGTGTCCTGAGTGGATCTTAAATCCGGGGAAACAATCACGCCCAGATCTCTCTCTGAAGTGACATTTTTGAGCAAGAAACCACCTAGGTGGTAAGCGCCGAATGATTCAGGAGCGCCGATAGGCAGGACGGAACATTTGTCTTGATTAATGGGTAAGCGCCACTGAATCGACCAAGTGTGCAGGAGATCAAGCGTCACTTGTAGTCGATCAGCATCATCTAGAGAGGATACCTCCTTCCATATCTTTAGATCATCCGCATAAATCAAGCAATCCGATTGTAGTTCCGACTGTAGATGGTTGATGAAGATGTTGAAGAGTTCGGGGCCGAGGACGGAGCCCTGTGGAACACAGCTGGTCATATGCACAGGATCGGAATACGTCTCGTTCCCTCTCACCAGCATGGAACGAGTGTGTAGGAAATCGGAAATCCAGGAGAGAAAGTTTCCAGAGACACGGATTCCTCGGAGTTTGTAGAGGAGCTGTTCATGGGAGACCTTGTAGCAGTCTGGAGATTCCCCGGTTTGCTTGTGTAAAATTCTAACCAAAATTCTTTAATTGTACACTTAGGCAACCGGTGTGGTTTGTTGAACTGCTTGCTGAGTTCGAATGCTTTACTTGCTCATCGCCATTTTTGCTTGGCGCTCGCTTCGGTTGCAACGCGCGACTGCTCTGTGTGCTGTGCTTGATCTGTTCCCCTAGCTAGAGCGTCCACGGTGTCGTTCATTTATAGCTAGCTAACAGGGAATCTTTTGCTGAACCAATAAAAGTTTCCCTGCAACTCGATCCGTCTTCTGGAATCGCTCTCTGGGCTCCCGGAATAGGCAACCCTCTAAATTGGTGACCCCGAATCCGGATCAACCTCAGCGCCGGATATTTGGAACTTTTCTCTGGTGAGCTCGTTCCATTTATTTTTCATATTTTCCGGTTTATTTTTGCATACGATAGCCTATTTTTCGCGTCATTTTTTCAAATCATGGAATCTGTAGACCATAAGGTAGAGTCTATGCTTAGTGTTGTATCTCTCTCAGTTCCACCTTTTTGGGATATGGATCCTGTTTTGTGGTTCGCTCTTCTTGAGGCCGAGTTCTATAACCACAAAATCACTTCCGACTACGCGAAGTATTGCAAGCTCCTGTCCTATCTCCCCAAGGAGATATCAACGCAGGTTCGTGACGTCATCATTTCTCAGACCGAAAACCGCTATGAGGCTCTCAAAGAGGCCACGATTAAGCGTGTTATGCCCTCTGAGAAAGTTCGCCTTCAACAGCTTTTCAGAGATCTGCAGCTGGGCGACAAACTGCCCTCAACCCTGCTACGAGAGATGCAGCAACTCCTTGGTTCTTCAACCATGGATGAGACTTTACTTCGTGAACTATGGCTACAACGGCTACCGGAAAACACACAAGCGATTCTCGCTACAGTGAGCTCCGTTCCGCTCACTCAACTAGCAGACTTAGCGGATCGAGTTATTGAACGATCACAGCCACACGTCGACGCCAGCAAGATGAATGCCGTCGCGTCCCAGGGCACTTCTATCACTGGCTTACAGTCAACCATAGAAGCCCTGCAAGCACAAGTTGCGACACTTAGTCGTCAGGTTCAACAGCTCACTATGAACCCTCGTCGTCATAGCCGATTAAAATCGCCCTGCAAACATTCTAAGTCTAACAACAGGCAAGCTAGCTGTTGGTACCACCAACGTTTTGGTACCGCAGCTCGTAAATGTATCAAGCCTTGCAACTTTGCCGAGAAGCAGGGAAACCTCGGCCGTTCCATAACGGCGACGGACGCGACCGGCCAACACCAAAGTCGCCTCATCCGCGTTAGGGATTTAACTTCCGGCACCGAGTTTCTAGTAGACACTGGTGCCGAAGTTAGCGTTATACCCCGTAGCTCAGATGAGGTCGTCTCACCATCGCCGACCAAGCTGCGTGCCGCCAATGGCACACCAATCGCAACTTTCGGCGAAAAGCTGCTAACGCTCAACTTAGGCCTCCGGCGAACCTTTCGCTGGCCTTTCATAATCGCTGCTGTGCCTTTCGCCATCATAGGCATAGACTTTCTTCAACGCTTCGACCTCATCGTCGACGCTAAACGGAAGAAGCTTATCGATTCTAGGACACAGCTCAGTGTTATCGGGACTAGCGCCAACGTGGCTGCTATCACTCCCATTCGTGTCCTACCTCAAGCTTCACAGTCTTTTCTAGAACTTTTCAGCAAGCACCCTAAACTCGTTCGCGTCCTGAACGAGTTGCCTCCGGTGACGTCAAACGTCACGCATCACATTTGCACTAAGGGCCCACCTGTTTCGGCCCGCCCTCGCCGACTAGCCCCGGACAAGCTCAAAGCTGCGAAGGCGGAATTCGAGCAAATGCTCGAACTGGGAATCATCCGCCCGTCTAAAAGTCCATGGGCATCACCATTACACATGGTGCCGAAGAAGTCCGGTGACTGGCGCCCCTGTGGTGACTACAGGGCACTTAACAAACTTACCGTCCCGGATAAATACCCTATCCCGCACATGCACGACTTGACCTCAGCTCTAGCTGGCAAGTCTATCTTCAGCAAAGTCGACTTAGTCCGTGCGTACCACCAGATACCTGTGGCGCCAGATGACATTGCTAAAACAGCAGTCATCACGCCATTCGGCCTTTTCGAGTACCTCAGAATGCCTTTCGGCCTCAGCAACGCTGCCCAAACTTTTCAGCGTTTCATTCATGAGGTAACGCGAGGACTCGAAGGCGTTTATCCTTATCTAGATGACATACTCATCGCCAGCTCTTCTGACGAGGAGCATCTTCGTCACCTCGACGCTCTCTTCCAGCGCTTAACACAGCATGGGGTTACCGTCAACCCCGATAAATGCGAGCTTGGCCAAAGCTCCATCGACTTTCTTGGCCACCGCATATCTGCCTCTGGTATCGAAGCCCTGCCAGACAAAATCCAGGCACTGAAGGACTATCCTGCTCCCAGTTCCTTCAAGCAGTTACGCCGATTCCTTGGCCTGGTTAACTATTATCGACGCTTTATACCTAACTGCGCGAGCATTGTTCAACCAATGACTGACTTGCTCCGCGGTAAACAACGGTCTTTTCACTTTGCAGACGACGCTAAATTGTCTTTCGAGAAGCTTAAAGACGCTATCTCCAACATAGCGCTTCTCGCCCATCCAGACACGTCTGCATCACTGTCTTTGACAACTGACGCATCAGACACTGCCGTCGGTGCAGTTCTTCAACAACTCATCGACCGTCGATGGATACCTCTAGGTTTCTTCTCAAAGCGCTTACAACCTGCCGAATCGCGATACAGCACCTTCGGTAGGGAACTGTTAGCTATCTACCTAGGTATCCGACATTTCCGTCACTACCTCGAAGGTCGACATTTCACCGTCTTCACCGACCACAAGCCATTGATCTACGCAATCAATGGCGCAACGGACAAGTACTCGCCGCGGGAAACTAGACACCTAGACTACGTTTCTCAGTTTACGACAGACGTACGTCATGTCTCAGGTGCTCTCAATCCCGTCGCGGATGCGCTTTCACGCATTCAGCAGATCAGCTTATCGCCTGGCACCAACATTGATCTAGCCGCCATGGCTGCTGCCCAACAAGCTGATCCCGACATCGACAAGCTACGACGCAATACCTCGTTAAAACTACGTGAAGTCCCACTAGCTTCATCTGAGGGGACCATACTTTGTGACGTGTCACAAACTTCTCCCCGACCCGTAGTTCCTACCTCAATGCGTCGACTAGTTTTCAATGCTTTACACAACCTGTCTCATCCCGGCATACGTGCTTCGCAGAAGCTCGTAACGGAACGCTTCATATGGCCCAACGTCAATCGCGATGTCCGCCTTTGGGCACGCGCATGCTTAGAGTGTCAGCGCGCCAAGGTCTACAGACACACCAAAAGCCCACTTGGCGTCTTTCCCGCTCCTGACGCTCGTTTTGCACACGTCCATGTCACACCTGTGTGGTTTGTTGAACTGATTGCTGAGTTCGAATGCTTTACTTGCTCATCGCCATTTTTGCTTGGCGCTCGCTTCGGTTGCAACGCGCGACTGCTCTGTGTGCTGTGCTTGATCCGTTCCCCTAGCTAGAGCGTCCACGGTGTCGTTCATTTATAGCTAGCTAACAGGGAATCTTTTGCTGAACCAATAAAAGTTTCCCTGCAACTCGATCCGTCTTCTCGAATCGCTCTCTGGGCTCCCGGAATAGGCAACCCTCTAAATTGGTGACCCCGAATCCGGATCAACCTCAGCGCCGGATATTTGGAACTTTTCTCTGGTGAGCTCGTTCCATTTATTTTTCATATTTTCCGGTTTATTTTTGCATACGATAGCCTATTTTTCGCGTCATTTTTTCAAATCATGGAATCTGTAGACCATAAGGTAGAGTCTATGCTTAGTGTTGTATCTCTCTCAGTTCCACCTTTTTGGGATATGGATCCTGTTTTGTGGTTCGCTCTTCTTGAGGCCGAGTTCTATAACCACAAAATCACTTCCGACTACGCGAAGTATTGCAAGCTCCTGTCCTATCTCCCCAAGGAGATATCAACGCAGGTTCGTGACGTCATCATTTCTCAGACCGAAAACCGCTATGAGGCTCTCAAGAGGCCACGATTAAGCGTGTTATGCCCTCTGAGAAAGTTCGCCTGCAGCAGCTTTTCAGGGATCTGCAGCTGGGCGACAAACTGCCCTCAACCCTGCTACGAGAGATGCAGCAACTCCTTGGTTCTTCAACCATGGATGAGACTTTACTTCGCGAACTATGGCTACAACGGCTACCGGAAAACACACAAGCGATTCTCGCTACAGTGAGCTCCGTTCCGCTCACTCAACTAGCAGACTTAGCGGATCGAGTTATTGAACGATCACAGCCACAGGCCAACGCCAGCAAGGTCCATGCCGTCGCGTCCCAGGGCACTTCTATCACTGGCTTACAGTCAACCATAGAAGCCCTGCAAGCACAAGTTGCGACACTTAGTCGCCAGGTGCAACAGCTTACTATGACCCGTCGTCGTCCTAGCCGCTCAAAATCGCCCTGCAAACGTTCTCAGTCTAGCAACAGGCAAGCTAGCTGTTGGTACCATCAGCGTTTTGGTACCGCAGCTCGTAAATGTGTCAAGCCTTGCAACTTCGCCGAGAAGCAGGGAAAACTTCGCGGCCGGTCCGTAACGGCGACGGACGCGACCGGCCAACACCAAAGTCGCCTCATCCGTGTTAGGGATTTAACTTCCGGCATCGAGTTTCTAGTCGACACTGGTGCCGAAGTTAGCGTCATACCCCGTAGCTCAGATGAGGTCGTCTCGCCATCGCCGACCAAGCTGCGTGCCGCCAATGGCACACCAATCGCAACTTTCGGCGAAAAGCTGTTAACGCTCAATTTAGGCCTCCGGCGAACCTTTCGCTGGCCTTTCATAATCGCTGCTGTGCCTTTCGCCATCATAGGCATAGACTTTCTTCAACGCTTCGACCTCATCGTCGACGCTAAACGGAAGAAGCTTATCGATTCTAGGACACAGCTCAGTGTTATCGGGACTAGCGCCAACGTGGCTGCTATCACTCCCATTCGTGTCCTACCTCAAGCTTCACAGTCTTTTCTAGAACTTTTCAGCAAGCACCCTAAACTCGTTCGCGTCCTGAACGAGTTGCCTCCGGTGACGTCAAACGTCACGCATCACATTTGCACTAAGGGCCCACCTGTTTCGGCCCGCCCTCGCCGACTAGCCCCGGACAAGCTCAAAGCTGCGAAGGCGGAATTCGAGCAAATGCTCGAACTGGGAATCATCCGCCCGTCTAAAAGTCCATGGGCATCACCATTACACATGGTGCCGAAGAAGTCCGGTGACTGGCGCCCCTGTGGTGACTACAGGGCACTTAACAAACTTACCGTCCCGGATAAATACCCTATCCCGCACATGCACGACTTGACCTCAGCTCTAGCTGGCAAGTCTATCTTCAGCAAAGTCGACTTAGTCCGTGCGTACCACCAGATACCTGTGGCGCCAGATGACATTGCTAAAACAGCAGTCATCACGCCATTTGGCTTATTCGAGTACCTCAGAATGCCTTTCGGCCTCAGCAACGCTGCCCAAACTTTTCAGCGTTTCATTCATGAGGTAACACGAGGACTCGAAGGCGTTTATCCCTATCTCGATGACATACTCATCGCCAGCTCTTCTGACGAGGAGCATCTTCGTCACCTCGACGCTCTCTTCCAGCGCTTAACACAGCATGGGGTTACCGTCAACCCCGATAAATGCGAGCTTGGCCAAAGCTCCATCGACTTTCTTGGCCACCGCATATCTGCCTCTGGTATCGAAGCCCTGCCAGACAAAATCCAGGCACTGAAGGACTATCCTGCTCCCAGTTCCTTCAAGCAGTTACGCCGATTCCTTGGTCTGGTCAACTATTACAGACGCTTTATACCTAACTGCGCGAGCATTGTTCAACCAATGACTGACTTGCTGCGCGGTAAACAACGCTCTTTTCACTTTACAGACGACGCTAAATTGTCTTTCGAGAAGCTTAAAGACGCTATCTCCAACATAGCGCTTCTCGCCCATCCAGACACGTCTGCAGCCACTCTCCCTGACAACTGACGCATCAGACACTGCCGTCGGTGCAGTTCTTCAGCAACTCATCGACCATCGATGGATACCTCTAGGTTTCTTCTCAAAGCGCTTACAACCTGCCGAATCGCGATACAGCACCTTCGGTAGGGAACTGTTAGCTATCTACCTAGGTATCCGACATTTCCGTCACTACCTCGAAGGTCGACATTTCACCGTCTTCACCGACCACAAGCCATTGATCTACGCAATCAATGGCGCAACAGACAAGTACTCGCCGCGGGAAACTAGACACCTAGACTACGTTTCTCAGTTTACGACAGACGTACGTCATGTCTCAGGTGCTCTCAATCCCGTCGCGGATGCGCTTTCACGCATTCAGCAGATCAGCTTATCGCCTGGCACCAACATTGATCTAGACGCTATGGCTGCTGCCCAACAAGCTGATCCCGACATCGACAAGCTACGACGCAATACCTCGTTAAAACTACGTGAAGTCCCACTAGCTTCATCTGAGGGGACCATACTTTGTGACGTGTCACAAACTTCTCCCCGACCCGTAGTTCCTACCTCAATGCGTCGACTAGTTTTCAATGCTTTACACAACCTGTCTCATCCCGGCATACGTGCTTCGCAGAAGCTCGTAACGGAACGCTTCATATGGCCCAACGTCAATCGCGATGTCCGCCTTTGGGCACGCGCATGCTTAGAGTGTCAGCGCGCCAAGGTCTACAGACACACCAAAAGCCCACTTGGCGTCTTTCCCGCTCCTGACGCTCGTTTTGCACACGTCCATGTCGATCTGGTCGGACCTTTGCCTCCATGCAAAGGCTACGTGTACCTACTCACCTGTGTCGACCGATTCACTCGTTGGCCAGAGGCGATTCCGTTAGTCAACTGCTCATCTGAGACAGTTGCGCAAGCTTTCTTAGAACGCTGGGTAGCTCAATTCGGTTGCCCAAGCGTAGTCATCACTGACAGAGGATCACACTTTGACGGATCCTTCAGCAAATTGCTCAACGTTCTTGGTTGCCAACATAACCGAACCACCGCATACCATCCCGCAGCTAATGGGATGGTAGAAAGGTTCCACCGGCAACTCAAAGCCTCACTCTGTGCCCAATCTAGCACATCCTGGCACGAAGCACTTCCGCTCGTTCTCTTAGGCATAAGAAACACGATTAAAGCGGACTTGCACGCCACTCCATCGTCGCTAGTCTTTGGATGCGCACAACGCTTACCTGGTGAACTCGTCTCACCAAAAGCGCCAACAACTTTCGACTATGGCGACTACGCAGCTCGCCTATCTCATCACATGCGACAGCTTCAGCCTGTGCAACCCAGAGCACAGAGCTTGCGTACAAACGTGGACGAACGGTTAACTACTTGCACGCACGTGTTCGTTCGCACTGACAGCGTACGCCGACCACTTCAGCCTCCTTACTCTGGTCCGTACCGTGTCGTACGTAGAAGCGACAAAACGTTTACCATTGACTACAATGGTAAGACTGAGACGGTCAACGTCGATCGACTCAAGCCAGCATACCTTGACAAGTCTGACTCGCCGGTGCAACAAGCACCTTCACAGCCCGTGCCATCACAGCCGGCACCGCAAACGCAGACGAGTCAGCCCGCTCCAGCAGAACCGACGAACACAACCGACAGCACTCCTACCCGCCCTACTCTCAATCGACGCGGTAGGAAACTCAAGCCTCCAGTTCGTTTTTCAGACTTTGTCAGTACTTACTATTTTACGTAGAACGTGCCTTAGAAATTTTCTGCTCTTACTAAACGTTTTTGAAAATCCACAAAAAAAGACCAAAACGTTTTGAAACTACCAAAAAAGAGCAAAACTTTTTGAAAACCCAAAAACAGCTTTGCACGTTTTTCGCTTAACACTCTTTTGTGTATTGCTATGCATTTATGCTGCTTTTTCATTTTGCTTTCCATATACATCGTCGGTTGGTTGCACCTCGGTTTCACTTTCCGCTGGATCTCCGCACGCCAACTGGAAGTTCAACAATCTTCCTGCTCAACTGCCTACGTGAACTTTATTAACTGTCCCCCCCACAAACAGTTTTTTTACCGTTTCGACACCGTAGGGAGGACACGGGTGGGAGCCCGCTAGGGTCCGATTGCATGGTTCTCCCCCAGCAGCTGCATCGGGTTTCACAACCTGGTCTCGCAGAAGGCTGGCCCGCGACGGACAGTCCTCACGTAGATCGAAGGACTGCTTACACAGTCCCTTCTGGGAGAGGGCTATGTAGCAGTCTGGAGATTCCCCGGTTTGCTTGTGTAAAATTCTAACCAAAATTCTTTAATTGTACACTTAGGCAACCGGTGTGGTTTGTTGAACTGCTTGCTGAGTTCGAATGCTTTACTTGCTCATCGCCATTTTTGCTTGGCGCTCGCTTCGGTTGCAACGCGCGACTGCTCTGTGTGCTGTGCTTGATCTGTTCCCCTAGCTAGAGCGTCCACGGTGTCGTTCATTTATAGCTAGCTAACAGGGAATCTTTTGCTGAACCAATAAAAGTTTCCCTGCAACTCGATCCGTCTTCTGGAATCGCTCTCTGGGCTCCCGGAATAGGCAACCCTCTAAAACCTTATCAAAAGCTTTACTGAAGTCCACGAACACAACATCCAGGCGTTTGCCAACATATAATGAATTTGCCCATTTTTTTCTAGCCATAAGCAAGTAGGTAGGGCAGAAGCGAGCTTTGCAAAAACCATGTTGGGCACTGGATATCAGATTCAACCGCTCGAGATTGGAACATTGTATTTGATGGGAATAAAAGCTCTAGCTTTACGTGACCCATAGGGTAAAAAGAGTTGGGTCGGGTCTAATGAAAGGCCAAGCAACCTTATAGCGGGTTGGGCTCGCGTGTTAGCCGTATCTTCATAGGGCTTATGCGGCATTTAAACAGAACGCACGCCGGCTCAAAGCGTGACATCCCACCACGCCCTCCGAAACGGCTTTGGAAAGGAAGTAGGTGGAGGAACAAAAAGAAAGAGAGAAATTCCATCCAGTAGAAGGCAGTTATATTAGGGAATAACGCGGTGTAACTCGGCCAGATGACAGTCCAGGCGGGTCTTAAAGTCCGCCGCAGTGGGTGCCAAGACCAAATCGGCAGGCAGAGCATTCCACGGTCGACAGATTCGCAAAGCGAAGTAGTGTCGTCTGCAGTTCAGCCGACTGTGCTGATGTGTGAGCCTCAGTGGGTGGCCACGTAGGTGAGAGCCCGATTGGTGCAGTGTGAGTAGGTGGCGACAGTGATGGATAAGATCATGAATACAAGGATCAGGTCACCCCGTAGACGTCGTTACTTAAGCGAGTAGAGGCCCAGGCACTGAAGTCGTTGTGGATAATCTAGGTGATCGAGACCTCGGACCAGTTTGGTTGCTCGACGTTGTGGGGCTTCGAGTATGCGTTGGTCCTTCAACAACCAAGGGCTCCAAGCCTGAATAGCGAACTCCAAGTGGGGTCGAAGAAAAGCGTTGAGGAGGCGGAAATTGCTGGGGTCAATTTGACCGAAGGCTCGTTTCAGCAATCCCACCATGCGGTTAGCAGCAGCTGCTGCTTTCCGGCAGGAAGCGGATACGGAAAGACTCGTCTGGGTAATGATACCCAAGTCTCTCTCGGCTGAAGAGATCTGGAGGATAGACGCTCCCAGGTAATATATAGGAGAAGAAGCGGAAGAGCGGGTAGAAAGGACGCGACATTTCGAAGCGTTAAATGGAAGGTTGTTTTCTATAGACCACTGATGTAGACGATCGAGGTCCGTCTGAAGTGCGTGGGCATCGTCCGAAAGGTTAATTGTGCGCCACAGCTTCGCGTCATCCGCGTACAGCAGCAGCGAAGACTCCACTTGCGGTGTGACGTCGTCAATGAAGGCTAGGAAGAGGTGCGGTACGAGAACAGATCCTTGTGGAACTCCGCTTGTGGCAAGGATGCGGGGAGACAACGCTCCGTCGACGCGTACTTGGAAGGTACGGTTTTGATGGTAGTTCCGGATCCAGTCCATCAAGGCCCCTGAAACGCCGTAAGACAACAGTTTCTGCAGTAGAATGTTGTGGTCGACCTTATCGAAGGCTTTGGCAAAATCCAAGAATATAACATGAGTTTCTAGGCCAGAGTCAGCAGCAGCCGTCCAGCTGTCCCTGGCAAGTAGCACGTTACTCAGGCATGACTTGAAGCCGGAAACCGTGCTGGCAATCAGAGAGCAGTTTCTTGGCCTCCATGTAGTCCATTAAAGCGTCTGCGACGATCGATTCAATCACTTTGGAGATCATAGATTGGAGAGTTATCGGACGGTAATTGGCCGGATCTTTGCGAGTACCGCCTTTGTAGATTGGTGTAATAGTCCCACATTTCCAATCATTGGGAACTTTGCCTTGCGTGAAGAAGTGGGTGAACAGCTCCGCTAGGGGTAAAGCTAGAGGTGTAGCGCACGCTCGCAAGAGCCGAAGCGTCCGTTTCAGGACCCGTTCTATGATTTTACACACTATCGATGTAAGGCAGATGGACCGGTATCTAGCTGGGTCTTGCCGGTTCCCTCCTTTGTATATGGGCTTGCCGATGCCCATCTTCCAAGCGGTCGGGAGAAGTCCGGACTGAAACGATCGACGGAAAACCTGCGTGATAGGTGAAGTAATGTTCTGAGCCACAGTCTTGAGGAACAAAGGGCGCAAGTCGTCAGGACTAGGCGATGAGTAAGGACCCAAATCACAGAGAGGTTTCAACACGACGGCAGTGTTTATAGCGACGGGCTCTAACAGAGAAGGGGGAGTGCACACTGTTCTGTCAGAGAACGACGCCGATGTTGAATACACTGAACAGTATTGTCGCGCCAGGAGGCTGGCTTTATCGGTGTCTTCGTGAACTGGATCCTCATGCTAGGAAGAACACAGGACAGGGATACCCCTGCCCGCTCCAGTGCTCCGTTTGAGGTAGGAGAAAAACGTCTTAGGAGTGTTTCTAGAAAGTGGGGCTAGGGAGAGTTCATATTGTTGACGTTTCTCACGTTTTTGTAGAATACAGGTATTCCTAACCGTTTTGTAACCGATGTAGTCATGCCCTGATCGTGTGATCCTAAAGCAGTCCCACAACTTACGTCTTCTGTTCATTAGGGATCTCAGTTCACGATCAATCCACGGAGGGCCTCTAGAGAGCGGTCGCGTTTTGAAAATGGAAACAATTGTTCAGAGTGATGTCAGCTTGGAGTATAGAAGATTCCAGCCACCGTCCACATTGAGCTGTGCGGGAATATACCAATCCATAATACTTGCGGCCGTTTTAAGACGAAGGGCATCAGCATGCCAGAAATTTCGGCAGACGGCACATGAGTTGTTGAAAGATTGTTAGGTCCATGACGTCTGACTGCTCTGGGGAGAGCACAAGATCCATGATATGAGGCGACTGGCCGGCGAGAATACGAGTCGGCATGGACACATGTTGATACAGGCTGCAGTCGAGAACGGTATCAAGTAAGGCGGCACCAAAGGAATCAGGTGGTCAATTGCAAAGAAAGAGGTCCTAGTCGATAGTAGGAGCACTGAAATCTCCCAGAATAAGACAATCCATTCCAGCACCGTGCTTCTTGATCAGTTCCAACAGGCGAGCTCCTGTAGCAGTCTGGAGATTCCCCGGTTTGCTTGTGTAAAATTCTAACCAAAATTCTATAATTGTACACTTAGGCAACCGGTGTGGTTTGTTGAACTGATTGCTGAGTTCGAATGCTTTACTTGCTCATCGCCATTTTCGCTTTACACTCTTTTGTATATTGCTATGCATTTATGCTGCTTTTTTATTTTGCTTTCCATATACACCGTCGGTTGGTTGCCCCTCGGTTGCACTTCCCGCTGGATCTCCGCACGTCAACTGCAAGTGGAACGAACTTCCTGCTCAACTGCCTACGTGAACTTTATTAACTGTCCCCCCCACAAACAGTTTTTTTTACCGTTTCGACACCGTAGGGAGGACACGGGTGGGAGCCCGCTAGGGTCCGATTGCATGGTTCTCCCCCAGCAGCTGCATCGGGTTTCACAACCTGGTCTCGCAGAAGGCTGGCCCGCGACGGACAGTCCTCACGTAGATCGAAGGACTGCTTACACAGTCCCTTCTGGGAGAGGGCTATGTAGCAGTCTGGAGATTCCCCGGTTTGCTTGTGTAAAATTCTAACCAAAATTCTATAATTGTACACTTAGGCAACCGGTGTGGTTTGTTGAACTGCTTGCTGAGTTCGAATGCTTTACTTGCTCATCGCCATTTTTGCTTGGCGCTCGCTTCGGTTGCAACGCGCGACTGCTCTGTGTGCTGTGCTTGATCCGTTCCACTAGCTAGAGCGTCCACGGTGTCGTTCATTTATAGCTAGCTAACAGGGAATCTTTTGCTGAACCAATAAAAGTTTCCCTGCAACTCGATCCGTCTTCTGGAATCGCTCTCTGGGCTCCCGGAATAGACAACCCTCTAAACTCCCGCGCCCAGTGGCGCCCTGTAGATGACACCAATCAAAGATCTGCACCCGGCCTGAATGCGACACCAAAGGGCATCAAAATCGCTGTCATTGTCACATGAGACCTCAAATAGATAGGACTTCAGATCCGCCCTCCAGTATAGTATTACTCCGCCTCCCGACTTCCTCCCATGACGATAGGCCCGAAAAAGGTGGTATCCAGGGATAGATATTTCAGAGTCAATGATGTCAGGGAATAACCATGTTTCAGTGATGGCCATTAAATCAGGACAAACACCTGCGGCAAGAGTCTGGATCTCATCAAGTTTATTTCGCAGACTACGAACATTAGCGAACAGCAAGCGCAGTCCGTTCTTTTGCGTCACTATCCTGGGGTGACAAAAATCGGCCTCCAACGGGTTCTCGGAGTTTTCCGAACTACGCGAAAAGCCACGATATGAAGGTCGGTTTCACCATTCGCCCAACGCGTCCTCAGCTCATCAACGGCTTTTTTCATTTTGATCTGATCTCCCGGGGAGAGATCTCAACACATAAAACGGCTTGCCTTTGAGCCGCGAGGTCCGTAGGAGAATGCGTTGACATTTTTCTTCGTTTTGGAACACAACCTTTAGAGGGCGAGGCTTGAGGGAACCTTCTTGTTTCTTACCTAAGTGGAAGGCCGAGATAATGTTGATTCCCTGTTCGCTTTCGTCGAATAACACAGAGAAGAGTCGTTCTAGGAACACGTAGTCGTCTAACACCCTTCCGACTGGGGCATCTTTAGTCGATTCTGGCGCATTCATAATGATGAGACACCGGTCAAGGGAGGGTGGTAGGGTACGCCTGGTGGTTTGCGGTTGGGAAGGATTTGCGCTGTCTTTGATCAGCAATTCCAAATGGTTAATCTTGTAAAGGACAGATTTGAACTGTGACTGAGGGGAGGAAGTCTTGGATTTGGACTTCAACCTAGTCTTAGCGTTATACATATAGCCAGATGCGGTGGTATTGTGCTTTACAACCGATGCGTATGTCTGTCTTGGGCTCACTGTGATGGACGTATTCCAACGCCTCGGAGAAAGAATCAGACCGCCCGCGACCTCGTTTACCTGTGGCGGAGGTTGGTGTGGAGGCAGAAAGAGGAGAATGAGGAGTATTTAGGGGGACCTGGGTTTCGGGTGCTTTGGGTTTCGTTGGAATGTGGTGAGGGCTGACCGACAAGAGCCCATTCACATGACGTCTGTTGTTTAAGGAAGCACGGCAGACATCACAAAAGAAAACAATAGCTGGAGAAGTTATCAGCTGTAGTGCTTCATACTGATCAGGACCGATGCCACAGCAAGCAATATTGAGTTCATTGAGTGGTAGAGAGCAGAAGGGAGGTCCCGTGTCAGCTCCTTCGCATCCCGATCTTCCAAGGATTGCATCCAGCCGTCACATCCATAGAAGATGTAGTCTAAATATGTCGCGATTCTCCGGAAACAATCTAGATTCGCTTTTCCTCACTAAAAAGACTTAAGTGGACTGGAATGCTGAGTGGGACGTCGCTATTCGCAGTTGGGCTCCAGAAGCGAGTTCCAACGTTTACTAACGACGCGACAAGCGAGTTTTTCATTGGAGTTTCATTGGAGTGGTAGAGAGCAGATAGGGCATCCTGTGTCAGCTCCATCACATCCCGTTTAGAGCAAGGATTGTGCGACATGCTGCGAGGCGGTATTCCGCAAGGGACCATTACGGTCGCATCGAAAACAGCAGGATCCTTGCATACTCAGCAGATAGGAGTCCAACAGTTTCTTAAAACTTTCCTCACATTGTGCACTAACGACCAGTTCAGGCAAGCTATTCCAGTTCTTTACCACTCGAGTTGATAGGGTGAAATCAGAATGAATCCGGCCCCTCCTCTGCTTAAACAATTACCAAGAGTGACCCCGTGTCGAGCTATCAGCGCAGAGCTGGAAGAGCCCTTGCAGGTCACCCCTTATCTGTCCTCGCAACATCCGTCTGGTGTAAATCAGATCACCCTGACGTCGACGGTAGTCCAAGGAAAACATGTTCATCTGTCGAAAACGCTGAGTGTAAGGCAGGTCACGGAGCGCTGAGATGGATTTTGAGCCCTGTCGCTGAACTCTTTCAATCATAACACGTTCAGTCTTTGTAAAAGGGTAGGCCGCAGGCCATCCGTACTCTAGGATAGGGCGCACATGGAAAGAAAAAAGAAGTCTGAAGACCTCTGGAGTCATTCGGGAGAACTCTTTCCTAATGGCACAGAACATCCTATTCGCAGCCGCTATCTTCCTCGGGGTGTCCTCGGTGGTACGCAGATCGGAAGATACGAGTATACCAAGGTCTTTCTCACAGGCAGCATTCCTGATCAAAAAACCACCAATGTGATAGGCGCCAAATGGGTCAGAAGAGCCGATCGACAGGACAGAGCACTTCTCACGATTGATGGGTTAACGCCATTCCGAAGACCAGCTATGAAGCAGGTCTAGCTTCTCTTGCAGTCGGTCAGCGGCTTCAGGTGTTGGTACCTACATCCATATCTTCAGGACATCGGCATAAAGCAGACAATCGGTCTGGAGTACAGATGGAAGGTCATTAATGTAGACTTTAAACAGCTCGGGGCCAAGGACAGAGCCTTGTGGAACCCCACCGGTCATGGGAAGGTAAGCGGAGTAGACCTCATTCACCTTCACTCGCATGCTACGGCCATCCAGAAAATCAGTGATCCATGAGAGAATCTCTCCAGAAACACCAATGCCCCGAAGTTTAAACAGAAGCCGTTCGTGTGGTACTGTATCAAATGCCTTCTTGAAGCCAACGAAGACAACGTCTAAGCGATTTCCGGCATCTAATGACCTGGCCCACCTCTCTCTGGCAACGAGCAGGTTGGAAACACATGAGCGAGCTCGCCTGAAGCTATGCTGCGCAGAGGAAATGACATTCATGCCGTCAAGGTTACTCTGAAGAGCTCGCTTGAGAATTGGTTCCATGACTTTACACACTATAGATGTTAAGCAAATTGGTCGATAGTTTCTGGGGTCCTGACGATTTTCACCCTTATACATGTGCTTGACGGTGCCCATTTTCCAAGCAAGCGGGCGACGCCCCGCATCAAGAGACCGCTGAAAAATTTGGCAAGCAGGTACAGCGATGCACTCAGCCAGGGTTCTGAGGAACAAAGGGTGTAGCCCACCAGGACCTGGTGATGAGTTCGGATTTAGCACGAAAAGAAGCTTGGCAACCAATTCGGGGCTGACTTCTAAGCGTTCTAAAGTACGCGAAGGCGCAGACTTTTAATCACAGGTAAACGGTGGCTCAGGCGGGAAGACTGAGGAATACTGCAGGGCCAAGGGTCCGGCTTTTGCATCATCATCATGAAGAGTAGTATCATTTTCTTTGGAATACAACGCAGGTATTCCATTACCAGCCTTCGTACGTCTCCGCAGATAGGAGAACAGTAATTTGGGAGCGGTGGAAGATTCCTCAGTCAAGCGGCGCTCGTACTGTTGTTGTTTCTCTCGGTTTTTGAATGTGCAGATATTCCTGACCGCTTTGTAATCCAGGTAGTCCAGAAGCGATTGTGTAGTCTTGAACTTATCCCACAATTTGCGTCGACGGCGCATAAGGGATTTTAACTCTCGATCAATCCAGGGAGGGCCATTGGAAAAACGTTGCTCTTTGCATAGTGGAACGACCTGAGTTATGAGGGACGTGAACTTGGAGTACAGGGTCCAAGCGTCATCAACATCTAAGTGCAGAGGGATACCCCAGTCCATAGCGCCGGCAGCAGTTTTTGTCCTTACCCGAGCAGAACGCAGTTTGTGCAGCTTCAGCGGGTGACCTCGGAGACCTCCTGGTAGCGCAATCGTACCAATAAACGTAGCAAACTGGACAGAAACTGAACGGGTGTCCAGTTCAGCAATAATGCATTATTTGCAGCGGAATACATTTAGTTTGACATTTAGTAATAAAAAAATGATTGGTATGAGTTATAAGTGATACTAGTTAACCATAACACTGTGGTTTATATACATCCGTCGGTCATTTTATTTGCACAGTTTCTGTTTTGTAAGCTTTGTCTCTGCTGCCGCTGTGTTTTGCGCTATTGTTTGACTCCCTTGATACAGTGTTTATTCCAACACATCTCCCAGGTTTTCGTTATAGCTTGTTTGAAACCTATATCTTCACTTTCAGCGTGCCTCGTAACAAACGTTATCAATTAACTGCAACGTTTCCGTGTCGTAACAACATTTACCGTGCATCAAAACGATTGACCTCAGGATTCAGCTACAAAGAAGTGTTGCTGTTGTCAGCTGCTAAGCGACAAAAGGGTATGAGAATATACATAATAAATCACTTGTACTTGCTCACATAGTGGGTCCAGCTGATAACGTTACCTAATGCTGTGAAGATGACAGGGACTGTAGCAGTCTTAAGATTCCCAGGGTTGCCTGTGTAACATTCTAACTAAAATTATTTCACTGTGCACCTAGGAAAACGGTGTGGTTTGTTGAACTGATTGCTGAGTTCGAATGCTTGACTCGCTCATCGCCATTTCTGCTTGGCGCTCTTTTCGGTTGCAACTCGCAACTGCCCTGCGTGCTGTGCATTCTCCGTTCCCCTAGCTAGAGCGTCCACGGTGTAGTTCCTTTATAGCTAGATAACAGGGAATCTTTTACTGTACCAATAAAAGTTTCCCTGCAACTCGATCTGCCTTCTCAAATCGCCTTCTGGGCTCCCGGCACAGGCGACCCTCTAAAGTGGTGACCTCGAATCCGGAACAATCTCAGCGCCAGATATTTGAAAACTTTTCTCCGGTGAGCTCGTTCCATTTATTTTCCTTATTTTCCGGTTTATTTTTATATACGGTAGCCTATATTTTGCGTCATTTTTTAAGCCATGGACCTTAACAGTAGGAAAATCCCGCGAATGTTCCACCTTCGAAAACATCGTTGATCCAACAGGGAAACCGGTAGAGTCTGTAGTGCAACAGAAAACATGCTCTTTCAGTATCTTGTAACATTGGATTTTATGGTTGTTTTAACCTTCTAAACGTCCATTTGTTTTACTGACTGCATGTCTGTTGTCACAAACCGTTTTGGTGAGTTCCTCGCTGCACGTTTCTCGCTCTCTCTGATTCGCTTCCTATTCTTGTAGCCTGTACAATACACGTTGGGTTCAGTCGCCTCCGACTTCTATACTGTCGTATTTGACACGTCTTACGTGCCAGCGCTTACCGACTAGTATCCCAGTTTCCGCCCAACAATTGGTGACTTCCGGTCAGGAAAACGCCGCCCGCCATTTTGCATTTTTATTCTGGTGAGCTCGTTCCAGTGATTTTGTGATTCATTACTGGTGATCATATTTTTTATCTCACCTACCACATATTTTAGCTGCTTTTTGCAATGGATAATCTAGAGGATATGCCATCTCCATGCGCGGTTAACGCCGTTCAGCCTGCCATGGTTAATTCGGTTGCATTGGCCCCTCCTGTTTGGGAGAATGATCCTTTCTTATGGTTTTTACATTTAGAATCCGTATTTTATATTCGTAATATTTCTTCTGCTTTCTCCATGTATAACCAGCTAATATCTTGCCTTCCTCAGAATATAGCCTCGCAGGTGAGAGACATCGTACTTTGCCCCCCTCTAGTAATGAAATACGAGACACTTAAACAGGCTATTATTCAGCGAATCATGCCTTCTGACAAGGTCCGTCTGCAGCAACTATTTAGTGATCTGCAGCTAGGAGATAGGATGCCCTCAGCGTTGTTGCGCGAAATGCAACAGCTCATCGGCACGTCCAACATGGACGTAGGGATTCTCCGCGAGCTGTGGATGCAACGCCTCCCTGAAAGCACACAGGCTATCCTTGCATTAGCAAGTGACTTGCCAATCACGGCAATTGCAGATCTAGCAGACCGCGTCATCGAACGGCACCAACCAGAGACTAAAACCAAAGCACCCAAGCAGCTTTGCGCTGGCGCAACCACAACGACAGGCGCGACTAGCCCTCCGTCGGCAATAGACGCGTTATCATTGCAGATAGCGTCGCTTCAGCGCCAGGTCGAGGAACTCACTTTAAAACGTAAGCACTGCAACCGCTCTGGATCATCGCGCCGTCGCACAAAGCATGATGCATCAGGTTACTGCTTTTACCATTTGCGTTTCGGTAATAAAGCCCGTAAGTGCGTACAGCCGCGTAGCTACTCTGCTATAGATGATCCGCCACGCCGGCGTGTAATGGCCACGAACGTCAGCAAAGCTCAAAGCCGTCTCATCTACATTAGGGATTATGACTCCGATACCCAGTTCTTAGTTGGTACCGGGGCGGAAGTCATCGACATTCCCCCTATGCCAGGTGAGCCTACCGCTTCTCGGTTAAAAAGTCTCAGTGCCGCTAATGGCACACCAATAGCCACCTATGGTCATCGGTCACTTACCCTGGACCTAGGTCTTCGGCGCACGTTCCGCTGGGTGTTCACTGTCGCTGCAGTCCCCTTTGCCATCATCGGCATTGACTTTCTCAGGCATTTCGACCTCTTGGTCGATGCGAAACGCCAGATGATAGTCGACACTGCAACAAAACTCAGCGTACGTAACAGCACCGCCGATGTGACATCTGTATCCCCGGTCTACGCATTTCCCCAGACCTCGTCAGCCCACGCAAATCTCCTTTCTCAGTATCCCAAGCACGTTCAGCCAAAGAACGCAGCTGTGCCCGTGGCTGTACCCACGGACGCCGCGGATTTTTGGATCAACGTGTGCTGGATACTACTTTTGCCTCAGATTACTGTGTTAGCAGCGTTTTATCTGTGTGAATTGTGCACCATTATTCTTCTTTTGGCGTATTTTCCAAGCGGTGCAAATTTGGGAGCTATTCTTTGGCTTATTCCGGAGATCTCACTGATTTGCCATACTGCCATCTCTGTCCGCGATCTTGGATTTGCTCTAGCTTGTGATGCCGTCTCAAGCTACTTGTGGTTCGTGTTCGAAAGTTGTGGGAAATAAGGCTCATGCACTTCGATGCTTCAGCTGTGAGGTTTTGTTCCATATTCCGTGCATTGGCTTATCCGTTGACGTGTTTCGAAAATCGCTCGACATCCGACATCGGTTTTTTCAAGTTATATGTGATAAATGTCACGGTACAAGACATCAGAATACGCAGCGACCGCAAACAACTACGGAAAAATCTCTCTTTCAGATAGAAACAAACCGTTCACCACGTGGTATCAAACGCCCTCGTGAAGGTACCTCTGTCACCTCGCCTTCTATTGTCTCTCCGCGATCTGCACCACCACCAGCGTCTTCGACCCCGGCCGAACCCCAGGTTCAATGTTTCCCACCGATGGAAGACTCAGACTCAGAAGCTAGGAAATGCTGCTTCACTGATCGGTCCGTGAATTTCTCAGAGCCAGTCTGTGAACTTCTGAACACCGAGGATCCATGGACCACTCAAAAGCGCAAGGGCCCACGTAATCGAGTTCAGACGTCATTTGCTGATAAACAACTACCCAATCAGTTAAGCGCCTCTAGTTCTGCTCCCACAAGTTCATCACTGATTTCGATGAGGCGTCATAAGCTCATGGTCTTCCACGTACCGGAGTAAAAGATGAAAACCCTCAGATACGTTATGATCATGATGTTGAGTTCCTCCAGGGGCGCATCGATAGACTCTTGGATGTGGGCGAGGACAGTGTGACGATTAAACAAGTAATCCGACTTGGCCAGAAAACTAACCAGTCATGTCGACCGCTGAGGAGCACTTTTGCAAATCCTAATATGCCGCAGCTCATACTGCCTCGTCTGTCAAGGCTGAAAGGCATAAAAGTTCACATCCGCCGAGATTTGGAACCCGAGGAGAGGGATCGTTTGAAGACTGCGGTCATTGAGCTCAAACGCCGTACAGAGGAAGGTGAGACTGACTTACAAATTGTAAATTTTCGGGTGATCAAGAAGGGTGTACGAACCCGTATCAACCGGTTGCTCAACCTCCAGGCACGTCCCGCAGTACCTCCCAGGACCTCCGTGTCGCATTCGCCAACGTGTGCAGCCTAAGGAACAAACGTGACGAACTGTGCCGCTTCGCTGTCTCGGAGCGGCCGGACATTTTAGGACTTGCAGAGACATGGCTGAACTCCGACATCATACCCCAAGAAGTCGTGTTGTCAGGATACTCTTGTTTCCGATGTGACCGAAAATCAAAGGCTCACGGTGGTGTTCTGTTGTACATAAAATCGTCACTATCTGGCAAACTTATCAGTACCTATCGGAGCGAGGATAGTTTATGCGAGCAATTGTGGTGCACAATCCGTCTCAGGCGCGCAGAACTAATTGTGGGGGTTATCTACCGGAGCCCATTAAACCGTTGCTGCGATTGGATACCACATGTACAGAAGCACATGAGCTGCCCTCAGTTCTTACTGATGGGGATCTAAATTTACCTAAGATAATTTGGCCAGATTTTCGACTTCTTCCCGGTCATGGCAACGTTGAGGCTCAATTCGCTAAAATGACTATTGAAATTGGGGCAACGCAACATGTCATCCAACCGACGCGCGTAACTCCGTACTCGGCATCTTGTCTGGATCTAATGTTTACGAGCTGCGAGCAGAAGCTAAAGAAGAGATCAGAATCATCGGACCTCTGGCGAACAGTGACCACTGCTCTATTGTAGGAAGCTTAGAACTGTCGTTACCATATTCCAATCAACAGAAGCCGACATTCAACTATTGGAAGACGGACTTCAACGGACTCGTTCAAGCCGCAGGTCAGACTGATTGGACACTACCACAGGATGCGTCACTTGAGACGTGGTGGTCATTAATAAAGGGGAAGCTTAACTCGCTCTGTACTCGGTTCGTTCCCCTTAAGTATCCAAAAATCGGACCTGTCAAACCGCATTGGTTTGATAGGGAATACAGACAGTTAGCGCGACGACGTCGTAAACTTTGGGATAGATACATCAGCTCGGGTTGTGATGAAGATTACGCGGTGTACAAGAAACAGCGCAACTTATGTAACGCCGCAAAGATCAAGAAACGCCGGCAATTCGAAGAGGAGCTAGCATCTTCGGCCATAACTGCACCCAAGCGAATATTTGCCTACTTGAAACGTCAACTGAAACCTGGAGACGACCTACCGGTCTTAGAGAGCTTAGACGGGAAGACACTCATTTCAAGCGCGGAGCGCGCGGACGCCCTGGCTACGCACTTCCTCACTTTATTTTCCAGTAAACCGGCGACTGTTCCAGTACCGGCACAGGTTGCGCAAGTCTTGCTCGACAGCCTACAATGTGATGCAGTCGAAGTACATCAGCTACTCGTCAACCTCAATGGTGCAAAGCCCCCCGGGCCAGACGGACTTCACCCACTAATACTCAAGTCCCTATCGATTATCATCTCACCAGTTGTGACAAAACTTTTCAATAGATCGCTCTCTGAAGGATCCGTCCCGAACGACTGGAAATGCTCGATAGTTAAACCGCTTCCCAAGGGTGGTGATCCGAGTAAAATAGAGAACTATAGACCGATCTGTTTGACTTCGGTATTATCCAAAGTTCTCGAGAAGGTTGTGAAAAAGTGCCTGCTGTCGTTCTTCGATTCGATGGACGTATTGACGCCAGCGCAACACGGCTTTACGAAAGGGCGATCCTGCATCACCTACTTGATGTACGCAAACCACCAGTGGGTTCGAGCTCTCAATGAACAGAAGGATGTTGACGTGGTGTACATAGGCTTTAGTAAGGCGTTTGACAGAGTGAACCACGAAATACTCCTTCGTAAACTGAGGACATACGGAATCGGTGGCACGTTACTTCAGTGGATACAAGAGTTTATGGTGGGACGAAGGTTTAGAGTACAGGTCAGTGACTATCTGACAGAATTGTTCCCATCGACCAGTGGCGTGCCTCAAGGAACTGTACTTGGGCCAGCATTATTTCTTATTCATATCAACGATCTTCCGCAGCAGCTCCAGTCACCATGTGTCCTGTTTGCAGATGATTTAAAAATCTGGAGGATCATTGAAAACCAAGACGACTGCGCTCGCCTCCAGCATGGCTTAGAGCGACTGTCAACGTGGTCCACTGAAATGCAACTCCCTCTTAACGCAAGCAAGTCGGAGTTCATCAGTATCACCAGACGTCCAGCCACCTTGGACGGCCAGTTGCTCCATCCCAACACATCTGTCAGAGACTTAGGAATTCTCTCACGACATGATTTAAGATCGCTAGAAAATACAGAGAAATTGTACCGTGCGGGACATCGTATGCTCTGGGCATTACGACGCAGTTTCTCCACGTGGTCCGAAGAAACCGTCCCTCGTCTATTCACCTCGCTCATTAGACCAATTCTTGAATACGGTGCCCCAGCTTACCATCCGATAACTCAATGGGAAACTGAAAAACTGGAGAAAATACAGCATATCGCAACTAGAATGATACCAAGTCTACGAAAGCTTCCATATGAAAAACGTTGTGAAAAGCTCGGGCTCTACACACTGTCCTATCGCCGAGTAAGAATTGAGCTTATTATGACCCGTCGAGTACTACACTTGAATCACTTCCCCATACTGCGGCCAATATTTCACCTGCGAGAACCCTGTAACACCCGAGGACATCGTTACAAACTCAGGGTCCCCAGCATGAACAAAGTATCACATCAGCTTTGTATCGAACGGAGAATCGTAAACTTATGGAATACAGTACCAGAAGGATTAATAGAGGCCGATTCTGTGAAGTGTTTTAAAACCCGTATCGACGATTATTTTGGAAACCTGTGCTTTTGTGAAACGATGCACATACAGTGCCAAAAGAAGACATTGTATGTCCGGAAATAATGACGCTAGTACAAATTTCTAACCGAACACGGATAAACGATTAATGGACCAGACACAACTGCTGATAATTCACAAGCAAATTTTGATTTTTCGTAATTCGATAGAGTTGTACAGAAACCTTTCTACTCGCTCTTAAATACAGTCTCAGTCTCAGTCACGCACCACATACGGACGAATGGCTCATCTGTGTCATGCCGTCCACGCCGACTGTCGCTTGAGAAACTAAAGGTAGCTAGGGCGGAGTTTGAGCACATGCTTGAACTTGGAATAATCCGCCCTTCCGACAGTCCTTGGTCCTCGCCCCTGCAGATGGTCCCCAAGAAATCTGGTGACTGGCGCCCTTGCGGTGATTACCGCGCACTCAATCGCCTAACCGTCCCAGATAGGTATCCCATCCCACACATGCAGGACCTTACCGCATGCCTCACAGGTAAGACGATCTTCAGCAAGATCGATCTGGTTCGCGCCTATCACCAGATACCTGTGGAAGACAATGACATTCCTAAAACAGCCGTCATCACTCCTTTCGGTTTGTTTGAATTTTTAAGAATGCCATTTGGACTGTGCAACGCCGCACAAGCGTTCCAACGCTTCATCCACGAGGTTACTCTTGGCCTTGACCGCATATTTCTACCTCGATGATATCTTAGTAGCCAGTTCATCGGAACAAGAGCACCTGGAGCATCTTCGAGCTCTCTTCCACCGTTTGTCCCAACACGGTGTCACAGTCAACCCGACTAAGTGCGAACTCGGCAAATCAACGGTAGAATTCCTAGGCCACCTCGTTTCATCGTCTGGTATCGAAGTCCTTCCTGATAAGATCCAGACAATCAAGGACTTCCCAGCTCCGACTTCCTTCAAGCACCTCCATCGATTTTGTGGTTTAAATAAATAAATAAATAAATATTTTATTCTCGACTATGCGAGGCACGCTCATGGAGGCATGATCAGATTTGTACAACGGTACAAACATTATAATGCAATTGTAACAGTAACGCAGAAAATTGTTCATATATCCATGATTGGAACTGTACAACGTTGAAAATGCGAAACAATAAGTTGGCTGTCATGAGATACGGGACCTCAGCTAATAAGAGATTGAGAAACCTGAATGATCCACTGAAAGGTAATGGAAGAGACCGCACACAAGGAAGGAAAAGGGCAACGTATGGTAGGATGTAAAACGACAACAGTATATACAGATGTAGAAGTCCCAGTGTAACGATCCTATGTAGAATTGTGACGCTAGCTGACCTGCCAGTGTAAAGTTATGGGCTGTGACTTTATTCGGTGGCGAGTCACATACGCCACGTTGCAGTGTTGTTAAACGGACATTTGTGGCTTTTTGTAGGGAGAACGCTTGCCAGGCGAAAACCCACCACGTCCTGGAACACTGCCACCAATCCATTGAATGGCAAATTGTAACTGGCTATGTTTCTTGTTAAAAGTCTGTTTGCTCGGTTATTCGCAGTCAGGTTGCGTCCCATTTTTTCCGCTGGTTGATGCAATAACTGGTTGCCTATTGCGTTCCTGGGTCCTGTCCGTTGGTAGGTCGGGTACTAAACATTCTTATTGAATATAATGTGTTGATCCTTCGCAGAACCACATGAAGTCATCTCTGATTATGTATATTTGCCGGGGAGCGAAGAATTCGTGTCCAGCTACCCTCACTGGACATCGGTGGTTGGGTGCAAATAGTTAGAGTGGAAGTGAGGCCATGGTCCAGGTAAGTACTTGTTGATTATTTCGTCCCATCCCAGACGGAGGCAGTTCCTCAGTTCAATCCCGAAGCTCTCCGATGTTCACGACCTCAGAGAAAAGGGAGAGAGGAACAAGCCGACGCTTCATTCTGCGGTGCGCTCAGCTCATGCAGCCACTGACGGACTTACTCAGAGGAAATGAACGTAAGTTCGCTTTCCCTGACACAGCACAGGCAGCCTTCGCCGAGCTCAAGGATGCTATCTCCAACATAGCCCTCCTCGCTCATTCCGAATCGACTGCACCTCTTTCTATTACGACTGATGCCTCAGATGTCGCGGTAGGAGCAGTCCTCCAACAACACGTTGGTGGGCAATGGCAACCCCTTGGGTTCTTCTCCAAGCGCCTGCAGCCAGCGGAATCCCGCTACAGCACGTTTGGCAGAGAACTGCTGGCCATTTACCCAGCAATACGTCAATTCCGGCATACACTTGAAGGCCGCGCTTTCACGGTCTACACTGACCACAAACCCCTTATATTTGCCTACAACTCTGCTAGCGACAAATACTCACCACGGGAAACAAGACACCTAGACTTTGTCACGCAGTTCATTGCTGATATACGTCATGTCTCAGGTGTCGACAATCTCGTCGCCCACGCTCTCTCAGGCGTCAACCTCACTCTGCAGTCTTTGCCTACCGTCGACCTTGCCGCAATGGCATCGGCTCAGGCTCAAGACGAAGAAATATAGCGCACTCTGCAATCCACTTCTCTGCATGTGCAACCTGTTCCTCTCCAAACCACGGAAGGAACCATCCTCTGTGACACGTCCACAGGTTGTCCTAGACCTCTCGTGCCCGTCTCCTTCAGACGCACAGTCTTCGACGCACTGCACTCACTATCACATCCTGGTATCCGTGCATCTTTGAAACTGGTCACCGAACGTTTCGTTTGGCCACGCGTAAACAAAGATGTTCGTACCTGGGCTCACGCTTGCCTTCAATGCCAGCGCTCTAAAGTACATCGTCACACCCACAGTTCTCTTGGTTCATTTCCTGCCCCAGACTCTCGGTTCTCGCATGTACACTTAGACCTGGTAGGCCCATTGCGTCCGTCGCGCGAATTCGTATACATTCTGACATGTATCGACCGCTTCACCAGATGGTCAGAAGCCATTCCCGTAACAGACTGCACAGCTGAGACTGTTATCCGGGCCTTCTTAGATCGGTGGGTATCGCACTACGGATGCCCATCCACCATCACAACTGACCGCGGAACGCCTTTCGAAACTTCACAATCCGATACGTTCTGCAACTTATTAGGTTGTCGCCGCATCCATACCACAGCGTATCACCCAGCAGCCAACGGGTTAGTTGAACGTTTCCATAGACAGCGTAAAGCCTCTCTCTGCGCCCCCTCCGACCCTAGCTGGAGCGAAAACATTTCGCTCGTACTCTCAGGCATTCGCAGCAGCATCAAAGCTGGTTTGCAATGTGCACCAGCAGAGCTGGTTTACGGCACGACGCTAAAGTTACCAGGAGAATTCGTTTTACCTCCCGCGTCGTCGGGTGTGCCTCCGCCTAACTTTGCGTCCTCCCTAGCTCAACGCATGCGTTCACTACGCCCGCCCCCGCCCAGTGAACAGACTAGAGATGTGCAAATGCACAGCGGACTCTCTACCTACACTCACGTCAACCTCCGCACCGACGCAGTGCGGCGCCCTCTCCAGCCTCCCTACGCTGGCCCTTTCAGAGTTCTGCAACGGACTCCGAAACATTTTACTATAGACCAGAATGGTCATCGAACAACGGTGTCCATTGACCGCCTCAAAGTGACTTTCTTTGACGAGCCACTTGCAGCCCATCCTGATGCTCTCCTACAAGCACCCGCACCTGTGGTGACTTCCCGAGCACTGGATAACCCGGATCCCTCCGTACCCCTTAAACCGCAACCTATCCCGCCGCAACCCCAGGCAACCGACCAACGCGGTAGACCGGTCAAACGTCCGGTCCCTTTTTCCGATTTTGTAAGCGCGTGCTATTTCCATTAACACGCCTTTTTGTCTTTAATCGTTCTCCTGCGTCTCACCCACAGACGTTTTACAAAATCGACAAAAAGCCCAAAACATTTTGAAAAACCTAAAAAGCGTATTTGCTTTTATCATCCATGCCATGTTCCCTCTCCGGCGTCCTGCCACTTCCCCGACCCTTGCCAACCCCCTCTGAGTTCTACCTTCCAGAAACTCAACCGTCGGAACTGCCCAGGCAACACTCGAGTGACTCGCCAACCGGTTCAACGCAACCCTGGAGTGACTCGCCAGTCGTCCTCACCCAAGGAACAGACAGTCGCCCTCGACCGCAGACACCCACGAACGGATTGGTCCCCGAACGCCGCCTAGGCATTGCCGACGAGCACGCCTGGAGTTCTTCGTGGGACGAGGACCGTGGACTAAAGTGCGGTGGGGGAGTGACACCTCCCAAGCGCACCGTCGGGTCTGCAGCAATGGGAAGGTCCTGTCGGCCTTTTTTCTGGACTAGCCAGTTTTTTTGCAGTCCGACCAGCCCGCCCCGACGGCCCACCGATGATGCACTCTGGTCCACACGATCGTCATAAATAAAACTAACAAAAGCCTGGACCCAGAGAAATCTGCTACACCTTACTTTGGAAGCCCTTCTCAAGCCCCTGCAAACATTCGCACCCACCCTCCCCTTCCGTTCCCCCACGAACAGCTCCATGGAATGCTTCCATCCTTCAGCCTTCTAGTGGGAGGCCCTTGTAGTGCAACAGAAAACATGCTCTTTCAGTATCTTGTAACATTGGATTTTATGGTTGTTTTAACCTTCGAAACCTCCATTTGTTGTACTGACTGCATGTCCGTTGTCACAAACCGTTTTGGCGAGTTCCTCGCTGCACGTTTCTCGCTCTCTCTGATTCGCTTCCTATTCTTGTAGCGTGCACAATACATGTTGGGTTCAGTCGCCTCCGACTTCTATACTGTCGTATTTGACACGTCTTACGTGCCAGCGCTTACCGACTAGTATCCCAGCTTCCGCCCAACAAGTCTCTGCTTAGCGTTGTATCTCTCTCTGTGCCACCTTTTTGAGACATGGATCCTCTTTTGTGGTTCGCTCATTTTGAGGTCGAATTTTACAACCACAGAATCACTTCCGACTATGCAAAGTATTGCAAGCTCCTGTCCCATCTCCCCAAGGAGAAATCAATGCAGATTCGTGACGTTATCATTTCTCAGACCGATAGCCGATATGAGGCTCTCAAGGAGGCCACGATCACGCGTGTTATGCCCTCTGAGAAAGTTCGCCTGCAGCAGCCTTTCAGGGAGCTGCAGCTGGGCGACAAACTGCCCTCAACCCTGCTTCGGGAGATTCAGCAACGCCTTGGTTCCTCAACCATGGACGAGACTTCACTTCGCGAACTATGGCTAAAACGGCTACCGGAAATCACGCAAGCGATTTTCGCTACAGTGAGGTCCGTTTCGCTCATTTAACTAGCAGATTTAGCGGATCGAGTTATTGAACGATCATAGCCACAAGCCAACGCCAGCAAGACCAATGCCGTCGCGTCCCAGCGCACTTCTATCACTGGCTTACAGCCAACTATAGAAGCCATCCAAACACAAGTTGCGACACTTAGTCGCCAGGTGCAACAGTTTACTATGAACCCTCGTCGTCATAACCGATCAAATTCGCCGTGCAAACGTTCTAACTCGAGCAACAGGCAAGCTAGCTGTTGGTACCATCAGCGTTTTGATACCGCAGCTCGTAAATGCATCAAACCTTGCAACTTCGCCGAGAAGCAGGGAAACTTCTCGTCCGGTCCGTAAACGCGACGGACGCGAAAGGCGAACACCAAATTCGCCTCATCCGAGTTAGGCATTTAACTTCCCGCACCGAGTTTCTCGTCGACACTGGTGCCGAAGTTAACGTTGTACCCCGTAACCCAGATGAGGTGGTCTCACCATCGCCGACCAAGCTGCGTGCCGCCAATGGCACACCAATCGCAACTTTCGGTGAAAGGCTGCTAACGCTCAATTTAGGCCTCCGGCGAACCTTTCGCTGGCCTTTCATAAACGCTGCCGTGCCGTTCGACATCATAGACATAGACTTTCTTCAACGCTTCGACCTCATCGTCGACGCTAAAAAGGAAGAAGCTTATCGACTCTAGGACACAGCACAATGTTATCGGGACTAGCGCCAACGCGGCTGCAAGCACTCCCATTTGTGTCCTACCTCAAGCTTCACAATCTAATCTCTGTAGGCTCAAAACTATGTCTTGCTTACATTGACAGCCCGCTAGACTTGTTTACCCTTTATTAATATAGGCACTTCCATCAGTATCCTGTACACTCCATCTTTCTCCAATCGGACGACCATCTGCCTGTGCCCTGCAATAACCTAGTCTCATCTGACCGGTCTGCTTCTTTTACCTTTTCCAGACCAGCAACGTTTAAACGGTCTAGACTCTGTAGACTCAAACTATGTCGCACTTACGTTGACAGCCTGCTAGACTTGTTCACCCTCTATTCATATAAGCACCTCCACCCCTAACCTGTGCACCTCTCAACCCACTCCATTTGCCCTCCAAAATCATTCTCATCTCGCCTACTAAACCCGTCTCAACTGACCGGTATCCTGCTCTCCAACTGCTGTGACGTTACCGGCCATCGTTCAGATGACTGAGCGCCGTCTGTATTCAATCCTTCTACAATCGGACGGCCACCTCTTTGTGCCATACCCTAATTGAACCTCATCTGATCAGTCAAACTCTCTGGAAATCCTACCAGGCTACCGGGATGTTAGCGGTCTAGGCTCCGTCGATCCAAAGCAGTGTCCCCCTCACTTTGATAGCTTGCTGGACCTGTTCGCCCTACGTTAATATAACCACTACTATCTCTGACCAGTCCAATCCTACTGACTCCACCTATCTTTCCAAATGAACCATAGGACACAATCGCAATACGCTGACAAAGTCCAATCTCGGCTGATCGGTCTCCATCTCTCCGACTTCTGTGACCCTGCCGGCTATTCTTCGGAAGACTGTAGGCCCTGTCACCATTACCTCGAGAGCCACGTTAACTGTCGCATTTCTTATCCGAAAATGTAAACTCTCGACTCCGTCCTCTCCATATCGCGCTCTGCCTTTATTTCTTCTTCAACCGGAGAGCGTGCTCTCAGTGCCCTGCTCTATTATCCTCTTCGACTATCGAAATTCAGTTCTAGGCTCTGCTTCACCAACACACGTTTCGCTCACATTGCGAGCCTGCCTGAACTTGTTCGCCCTATGTTGATATAACCACTTCTATTTCTGACCAGTCCAATCCTACTGACTCCACTTACCTTCCCAAATGAACCATAGGACTCAGTCACAATGCGTCGACCAAGTCCAACCTCGGCAGATCGGTCTTCTTCTCTCCTACTTCTGCGACGCCGCCTGCCATGCTCGGAAGACTGAATGCTCTGTCACCATTACCACGCAATTCTTATCTGTAAACGTAAACTCTCGACTCCGTCCTCATCGCGGCCTCTTTATTTCTTCTTCACCTGCATAGCGAGCTCTCAGAGCCCTGCCCTATTAATTTCTCTGACTGATTCCTAACTAGCGAAATGTAGTTTAAGGCTCTGTATCACCAACACACAACTTCTCCCGCTTTGCTAGCCTGCCTGACTTGCATACCTTATATTCATGTAGCCTCCTGCATCCCAAACCTATCCGTCTCTGCTGACTCTTTATTTATCTTCCCACCTTAAACAGTTCGACTTACTCTCAATGTGCCGACTAATCCAGTCTCGTCTGATCGGTCCCCTGCTCTCCGAATTCATTCAGACTGCCGTGATGTTACCGGCATTTGATGAGAATTCCGAATGCTCTGTCCCCATTACCTCTCGAGCCCCATGGAGCTTTCCACACCTTAAAAGCAAACCTCTCTCTATCCGGACCGTCTCCTCTCCTTATGCCGTTTTCTACGTTCATTTTTTCTCTAATCGGTCTGCCTACTCTCAGTGCCATGTAATAATTTAGTCTCATCTGACCGGTCTGCTCCTTTGACCTTTTCCAGACTAGCAAGATATACCGATCTAATCTCTGTAGACTCAAAACTATATCTTGCTTACATTGACAGCCCGCTAGGCTTGTTTACCCTTTATTAATATAGGCACTTCCATCAGTAACCTGTACCCTCAAACCTTCAATCAGACGACCGACGCTTAGTGCCATGTTCTTCTTTGTCATCATCAGATCAGGGAAAGTCTCTGCTACTACTACGAGGCCTAAGGATGTGTCGGCTATTCAAGTCTCGTCTGTTCGGTCTCCGGCTCTCAGAGTTCTCTCAGACTACCGGGATATCACCGGTGATTTTTCAGAACTGATCGATTCATACTTCGCACGAGAGCGTCCTTGGCTTCACCAAACTTTAGTAATAAACCTTTCTCATCCTGACTATCGTCTCCTAATTGCTCTCACGAGTTACTCTTCGCACTGCCGTCCGCATTCTTCCGCTCATAGCTGATTCTTTAAATTTCCTTTTCTTCTTGGAACGTTGCTTTACCTATGTTGCTCCCGCATTCCGTCTCAACCTAGTTGTCCTTAGTTTCACCTAAGATGCCGCTCGCATTCGGTCTGCTGTCATCATAATCGGTTTACCTGTTACTCTCCTACAATCATATCAATCGCTTAACGTTGTCAACGCGCTTTGTTATACCATTCTTTCTACCTAGTAGTTGTAGTCTGAGGCACACCAGCGACGTGATGTAAAGAACGCGCTTGCAAATCATGTATACTAAACAAAATTACATAAATTTTAATGTATCATAGGCACCGTTGCGCGCCACCAGTCTGTGTTTGTGCTTCTTGCTTCGTTGCTGTCTTTCTGTTTGGCTGCCTCTTGTCCGTTGCCCGTTTTCTCCCGAGATTTCCACAGATACATCCGCCAAAACATGAAGGTTTATCCACTGGGACTGGTCGACCCACCCTCAATAGCCAGCTGGTTTACATGCTTGATCTTTTCTCCGGGAGATCAAGAAACCACACATCGTTCCAAATGGAGCACTTTCCGCCATTCTGGAGAAGCTATTACCACGGGGTCTAAACAAATGGGTTTAGCTCGCCTCGTACTCACAATAGAACAATTTACTCACCTGGAATAATGTAGTTACATGGATCCACTGTTCCACAACCGAAGACTGACAATTCTGGCGTGATTACCTTCAATGCCTCAAACATTCCGATTCTCCAATCACCTGGAGCTTTTCTGATGTCGTTTCACGGACGGCATTGCGCGCTTATAAGTGGCTTTTCCGATGATCTTTCATGGAGTTCCCACTTGGCCATGAAGACAATTACATTTACATTTGAAGGAATTACTAGTCCACTTTGCGGGGAATTGAATCTTTCATGTTATGGACATATTCAGACACAAGAAACAATTGCACTCATCGTCCCTATGACAAGTCCAGCATGGATAGCTGGACACGGGTTGCGTGCCGGACAATATAATAGAAAAATCCGGCCTCTATTAACAATGTGGTTACTCACCCGCATCATTATCATTCGACTGTGACTCTTTTACATCATCGACTGGCTTCAACGACAATTGCCGGTTCAGTACTAAGCCACTTGGCAAACCAAGGAAGAATTTTGGTTGTCAACCGACTGCGAATAATAGAGTGCAAAATTCGGTCTATACGGCGCATAGCCGACTTGCACTACAGTTCAACGGAATCTACGACAGTGTTCCAGGACATGGTGCGTTTTCGCCTGGCAAGCCTTCTTCCTATAAAAAGCCACAGATGTCCGCTTAACAACACTGCAACGTGGCGGATGTGACTCGTCACAAAATAAAGTCACAGCTATGCCTTTCACACTGACGCAATCCTCAGCCTCGTACATCCAACCTATGCAAACTGATTTTACTATGAAGAATGCTTTAGTGGAGTACCGATCATCCCGGCTTCGTAATGGTCATTGGTTGCACTAAACCTTGTTTGGGCTCCGGTGCTCATTGATCACTACATGGCAAATTTATCCCCCACTTTTTTCTTGACGCAACAGTTTTTGCGCGCCACAGCGCCATCATGGTCCTTGATCTGACTATTACCTGACAATATGCTCGCTCGTATGAACTACATCTTTTCGTTTATTCCTTTCATTGTACCGAAATGTTTTAATATTCTAAAGATCCTATGCTTGTATGCATATTTGATCATGCCTTTTAGAGGTGTGTCTCGTTTTACAGAGATTATACCATTTATTTATTTATTTATTTAACCTTTACTAGAACATTTCCGCAAGCATCCTGAACTCGTTCGCGTCCTGAACGACCTGCCTCCTGTGACGTCAAACGTCATGCATCACATTTGCACTAGTGGCCCACCTGTTTCGGCCCGCCCTCGCAGACTAGCCCCGGACAAGCTTAAAGCTGCTAAGGCGGAATTCGAGCAAACGCTCGAACTGGTAATCATCAGCCCGTCCAACAGTCCATGGGCATCACTAAAAAAATAAATATTTTATTCTCGTCATTGCGAGGCACACCATCAAAGCATGATCATGGTAATACAGACATGTGTGATCGGCAATTGCACTAATTAGTACATTTTGACGAATAGCAAAGGAATTTAGGTGTGACTGTATGTGTTGACAGGTGGAAGTATGTTTACATGTGTAGTTGAGAGTAGCCTTGTTGTGTGACTTTGTGTGTGTTTTGTTCGCTGGGTTCGCCATCAAATAAGGGAATAGATGAAAGGCTTTGAATCGAATGACGTTCGTGATGTGTGAATTACCCTCCGGAAAAAGGAAGGCGCAGTGACCTTATTTAGTGGCGAGTCACATCCGCCACGTCACAGTGTTGTTAAACGGATATCTTTGGCTTTTTATAGGAAGGACGCTTGCCAGGAGAAATTCCACCACATCCTGGAACACTGCCGCTGAACCATTTGCTAGAACGGGATTTACCCGAACCACCCAGCTGGCACCACGTGGAGGTTGTTCGGCTGGCCTGCAGTCATCACGCCGTTCGGTCTATTGGAGTACCTCAGCATGCCTTTCTGCCTCAGCAACGCTGCCCAAAGTTTTCAGCGTTTCATTCATGAGGTAACGCGGGGACTCGAAGGCTTTTATCCTTATTTAGATGACATTCTCATCGCCAGCTCTTCTGTCGAAGAACATCTTCATCACCTTGACGCACTCTTCAGACGCCTGAGGCAACATGGGGTTACCGTCAACCCCGATAAATGCGAGCCTGGCCAAAGTTCAATCGACTTTCTTGGCCACCGCAAATCCGCCTCTGGTATTGAAGCACTGCCAGACAAAATCCAGGCACTAAAGGACTATCCTGCTCCCAGTTCCTTCAAACAGTTACGCCGGTTCTTTGGCCTAGTCAACTATTAT
The DNA here is from genome assembly GCA_944474145.2 of Dicrocoelium dendriticum. Taxonomy (NCBI): domain Eukaryota; kingdom Metazoa; phylum Platyhelminthes; class Trematoda; order Plagiorchiida; family Dicrocoeliidae; genus Dicrocoelium; species Dicrocoelium dendriticum. The sequence continues at coordinate 92,254,166 of OX104069.1, read as the reverse complement.
AGACGTTTTATTCCTAACTGCGCGAGCATTGTTCAACCAATGACTGACTTGCTCCGCGGTAAACAACGGTCTTTTCATTTTCCAGATGACGCTAGACTGTCTTTTGAGAAGCTCAAAGCCGATATCTCCAACATAGCGCTTCTCGCCCATCCAGACACGTCTGCACCACTCTCGCTGACAACTGACGGCTCCGACCCTGCCGTCGGTGCAGTTCTTCAACAACTCATCGACCGTCGATGGAGACCTCTAGGTTTCTTCTTGAAACGTTTACAACCTGCCGAATCGCGTTACAGCACCTTCGGTAGAGAACTGTTAGCTATCTACCTAGGTATCAGACATTTTCGTCACCATCTCGTAGGTCGACACTTTACAGTCTTTACTGATCACAAGCCATTTATCTACGCAATCAATGGCGCAACGGACAAGTATTCGCCACGGGAAACTAGACACCTAGACTACGTTTCTCAATTTACGACAGACGTACGACATATCTCAGGTGCTCCTAATCCCGTTGCGGATGCAATTTCACGCATTCAGCAGATCAGCTTATCGTCTGGCACCAACATTGATCTAGCCGCTATGGCTGCTGCCCAACCAGCTGATCCCGACACAGACAAGCTACGACGCAACACCTCGTTGAAACTAAGCGAAGTTTCACTAGCTTCATCTGAGGGGACCATTCTTCGTGAAATTTCACAAACTTCCCCCCCACCCGCAGTTTCCATTTCAATGCGTCAACTAATTTTCAACGCTTTACCCGACCTGTCTCACACCGGCATACGTGCTTCGCAGAAGCTTGTAACGGAACGCTTCGTATGGCCCAACGTCAATCGCGCTGTCCGCCTTTGGGCACGTGCATGCTTACATTGTCAGAGCGCCAAGGTATACAGACACCAAAACCCACTTGGCGTCTTCTCCGCTCCTGACTCTCGTTTTGCACACGTCCATGTCGACCTGGTCGGACCTTTGCCTCCATGCGAAGACTACGTGTACCTCCTCACTTGTGTCGACCGATGCACCCGTTAGCCACAAGCGATTCCGATAGTCAACTGCTCAGCTGAGACAGTCGCGCAAGCTTTCCTAGAACGTTGGGTAGCTCAATTGGATTGCCAAAGCGTAGCCATCGCTGACAGAGGATCGCACTTTAAAGGATCCTTCAGCAAATTGCTCAACGTTCTTGGTTGCCAACATAACCGAACCACTGCATCCCATCCGGCGGCTAATGGGATGGTAGAAAGGTTCCACCGGCAAGTCAAAGCCTCACTCTGTGCCCACGCTAGCACACACTGGCACGAAGCACTTCCGCTCGTTCACTTAGGCATAAGGAACACGAATAAAGTGTATTTGCACGCCACTCAATCGTTGCTAATCTTTGGATACACACAACGCTTACCTGGTGAACTCATCTCACCAAAAGCGCCGAGAATCTTCGACTAATGTGACTACGCAGACCGCCAACCTCATCACATGCAACAGCTTCAGCCTGTGTAACCCAGAGCACAGTGCTTGCGCACCAAAGTGGACGAACGCTTAACTATTTGAACGCACGTGTTCGTTCGCACTGACAGCGTACACCGACCACTTCAACCTCCTTATTCTGGTCCGTACCGTGTCGTACGCAGAAGCGAGAAAAGGTTTACCATTGATTACAAGGGTAAGACTGAGACGATCAACGTCGTTCGACGCAACCCAGCATTCCTCGATAAGTCTGACTCTTCGGTGCAACAAGCACCTTCACAGCCTGTGCCATCACAGCTCGCGCCGCAACCTCAGACGAGTCAGTCCGCTCCAGCAGAACCGACAACCTCAACCGACAGCACTCCTCCTCGCCCTACACTCAATCGACGCGGTAGGAAGCCCAAAACTCCAGTTCGTTTTTCAGACAACGTTAGCACACACTATTTTAGATAGATCAAAACGTTTTGAAACTACCAAAAAGAGCAAAACCTTTAGAAAACTCAAAAACAAGTTCGCACGTTTTTCGCTTTGCACTTCTTTGTGTATTGCTATGCATTTACGCTGCTTTTTCGTTTTGCTTTCCATATACACCGCCGGTTGGTTGCACCTCGGTTTCACTTTTCGCTGGATCTGCGCACGTCAACTGGAAGTGGAACGAACTTCCTGCTCAACCACTTACGTGAACTTTACTAATTGTCCCCCAAAAACGGTTCATTTTACCATTTCGACACCGTAGGGTGGACACGTCTGCGAGCCCGCTAGGGTCTGATTGCATGGTTCTCCCCCAGCAGCTGCACCAGGTTTCACAACGTGGTCTCGCAGAAGGCTGGCCCGCGAAGGACAGTCCTCACGTAGGTCGAAGGACTGCTTACATAGTCCCTTCTGGGAGAGGGTTATGTAGCAGTCTGGAGATTCCCCGGGTTGCCTGTGTAACGTCCCGGCTAAAATTATTTCATTGTACACCTAGGAAAACGGTGTGGTTTGTTGAACTGATTGCTGAGTTCGAATGCTTGACTCGCTCATCGCCATTTTTGCTTGGCGCTCTTTTCGGTTGCAACTCGCAACTGCCCTGCGTGCTGTGCATTCTCCGTTCCCCTAGCTAGAGCGTCCACGGTGTAGTTCCTTTATAGCTAGATAGCAGGGAATCTTTTACTGTACCAATAAAAGTTTCTCTGCAACTCGATCTGCCTTCTCGAATCGCCTTCTGGGCTCCCGGCACAGGCGACTCTCTAAAGGACCCATGGAATGTTCCATAACTTGAGAAAAGTGTCTGAAAAACCTTAGGTACCTGGGTCTTTTGTTCGAAAGCAGAGACGTAAGTACGCCTTATCATTGAAATACTTACAGGTCAACCATTTGTCTGCTGTGCACGTAACGTGCCACTCGTCGTCCGGGGTACCATGGGGCAGCTAATGCTAAGATCAGTTGCCTCGGCGATGAATTACTCAGGTGCGGGCGGTTCGTGTACATGAAGGCGAACAACTACGGACGTCAATGTTCAAGTAGGTTGACTTACACTAATCCATAAAAACTACAAAGACCTCATTTGGCAACGCATGGGCGATGCAACCTCAGATGTTGACATAACACGCTACATTAAAATGTGGTTGCACGCTGCACAACACAAGAGGCCGTCAGTTGAGCAAAATAAAGAGTGGAAGGCAAACGAGGTGAGTCCACTGCTTCCTAATGAACATCTTTAGCCTCCTACGTTGTCAATCGTCGAAACCGACGAACCATTTTGACAACGCCGCTTTTTGCAGCAAACTCTATTTTTTGTACTACACACCTTCATGTAATAAAGCATTCTTGCACTTCGGTTGTCATGTTCGTTAAACTTGTGGTGTTATCATGTGCGCAGTAAGCTTCCTATCGCTTTCTGACCAGCAGCATGAAGCGCCGCTTATGTGTGTTCCCACGTCCAGCAACTAAGCCAACACGTACTGCGTCTAACTTAGGTCCGAACCGTCAAGTTATTAGTTAGGCACTAAATGAGTAATGGTGTGATGTCCGTATTCGGATATCAATGGTAGGCAAGCAAGGTTTCTGGAGCTGCCGAATTGTCACGCACAGCGGTGAATTTCCATTGGTCAACGCCAGGATCATTTGCATTGTTCCGCCGTAAGCTGGACAATATCCAATTTTGCCGTCTCACGGTACAAGATCCTGTCCACTTGAGCGTAATACTCTCATAGGAACGTTTATGAGGTTAGTCTGGACAGGAGCTGGACGTGTGCCACCAGGGCTGGGCACCTTGGTGGGACTAAATACCCAGGAAAAGCTGGACCGATCTTACGGGTTAAGATACCGTAAGTGAGGATCAAGTCTCCTCTAATTTTGCGGTAGGACATTGTGTGCATACCAAAGCTAAGCAATTTTTGGAGATACGTTTGCCCCCGCAATCTTTGCACAGACCTTAAACCCACTAAAAAGCCCTCTCCAGTTCCATTTTGTCCATTACAAGACAAGGTGGACAAGCCTGTATACACTATTCCAAGCGGGGTCACACAAAAGTTGAGAACAGTATCACAAAAATATTGGCCGCTAGGACCTCGAAGGAGCGGCAAATAAACCACCCCGACCTTCAGCGTCTAGCAAACGAGGTTGCTTTGTGAGTACTACGCGGAACTCGATTTTATGGCGTGCCATACTGAGCGAGCTTCCTAGCTAAAATAACGTGGAAAACGGTGTTTGAATAAACAATTGTAACAAAATTTGACGATAGAATTGAAGACTGGTAGCTCAGGTTGTTCAGATGGCAGTTGAACTGTTCGCTGAGCTTGGCAATTTGGTTGCAAACGTTTCGTCACCAATCGAGGTGACATCATCAGTGCGTAGTTGAGTAGCGTGCAGTAGCGTAGAATAGCGTAGAGGAGCCTCGGGAGCCTCACCGAGGCTCCCCTACGCTATTCTACGCTACTGCACGCTACTCAACTACGCACTGATGATGTCACCTCGATTGGTGACGAAACGTTTGCAACCAAATTGCCAAGCTCAGCGAACGGTTCAACTGCCAAAATTTGACGTTTAGCAAAGTTCCTCTGAGCCAAGGTACAGGCTCGATTAAAGTGGTACTGGCCAAACCGTCTCCCTGACGCTTACTACTAATTTTGTAGTTGTTCCCTTTTTAAGCCAGTTTTACAGTCTTTTTTCTTTTTATTGTAGTTTTTATGGTTGTAAACGTGTTTTTGCATTTTGCTATTTCTTCTAATTTAACATGGTCGTCTCGCTAAAAACCGAGGTGGAAGAACCCATTGCGTCTTCGTTTGATGAGTCAAATGCAGCTTGCAGCAATTCTGCCTGTTCAGGGCCGGTTACGGATTCAACCGGTGGTAGGCAGGGTGATGTTTACTGCGGCTGGTATCACAACAGTTGTGCCGGCCGCCGAGAGGTTCAGTACAATGTGCTATCCTCCAGCAAAAACCTTCTGTTTGGTTGTACTGATTGTTGCGCTCAGAAAGCGAAGATCCCGGCGTCCACATGCGCCGAATTCAAAGCACTAGCGTCCAGGTTCAAAGTCGTTAAGGATGCGTTAGCCTCTCCGGCCTCGCTTGCCTCGCTCAGCTATAAAGTGGCTTTAATTATGCAAGCACTGGATATTGCGAAGGTGGAGGTTGTACCGGCTTGTCCTTCTGCTGTGAGTCCAACTGTTGACGAGGGGTTCCTCCAACCGGAAGCTCCAGTTCACATGCATAAAACTGACACTTAACCCTCGGGAGTCATTGGTGATCCGTCCAAAATGGAATGCGAGTCACGGGCATGTAGGTTGGAGGTTGTCCTGCTTGGCTACGTAAAATATGAAAATATAGTATCATTCTGCAGATAGACAACTTGGAAAGCTTGCCTGTTCGAACGATGACTGCGTACGTTTGAGTCATCCAGGGAATGGCATTCGCGCGCTGCTGGCTTTTCTGCTTCGAAGGGCGTTTGTTGCGTCTCCGTTGGCGACTACACCTTTGCCCTAGCTAAAACCTTGTTGCGGTGCCTTTAGCTAGCGGGATTGTGCGTTTCGACAATAAACGTCTATCTCGCCTATATACTCATCTTTTTCCGACTTTTCCTTGAGGCGGGAAGAACCTGATATATGACGACCGAGCGATGCCGCTATAACTGTTGACCCCGACCAAAAATTTGGTAGGTCACGTACTAACTTTTCTTTCCAGGTTCGTTCAATTTTTCGGTACGTCCATCTATTTTCATATTGTCGTGCATATTTTATGTTCCATATCGGGTACCTTGTATCATTTTTCTGCCATGGATACGGGTCACGCATTCCTCGACGGCCAGGTTGAAAATGTAACCATCGCCACTCCGTCCTTTGCGAAAGCAATGCAAAACATTGGTTTGCTCAGTCGGAGGCCTTTTACGATATTCGTGGCATTTGATCCTAAAAAATCCAATAGCTCCAGGTCGTCTCCGCGCTTCCTCCGCACGTCACCGATGATAGCGACGATATCCTCGAGTCGCCAGCAGAGAGGAAAACGTACGCCGCAATTAAAGCCCCGGTTCTCAAAAGGACAAGCTGTTCGGGTGGTCAACGTATCACGAAGCTTTTGAGCGAAACAGTGTTGGGTGACCTCATGCCATCGCAGCTATAGCGAAACATGCAAAGTTTAGTCAAACACAACACGATAGAGGACACACTTCTCAAGGAAACGTGGCTGTTTAGATAGCCGTGTAAAATGTGCAACCTCCTCTACGCAAAGGCTGTCGCTTCCGTAATGCTGCTAGCGGATCTCGCAGACCCAGTAGGGGAATCCTGCGGCCAGATTTCGCAAGTTCAATCTACACCGATAGACGATATCGCCGAGATGAAAGCGCCGTCTGCCGATGTCGTTCTTCATCTCGCCAACGTCCATCTCTATCATAATCGCCGTTAAAATCACCGCGCCGCAGGTCTTCCTACTGCTGGTACCATCAGCGATTTGGCCCGCAGTCCAAGTCGTGCCGCCCACGGTGTTCCTTCAAACGCAACTCCCAAAGGAAACGGGCCTACCAGCACATAGAGGCGACGGACGTAGCTGATCAACACAGGCACCTATTCTTCCTCACAGATCCAGAAACGGGATTACTCTATCTCGTCGGCACTGGCACAGAAGTCAGGTCAGTTCAGGTAGGACGGACGATAGAGGCCTATGCTCATCGAGCGTGCAGTTTCTTGCGCCGGTAAGTGAAGCGTCTCCGGCACTCCGAGGTTGGGTTGAATTTTTGCTTCTACAAAGGAATGTAGCAAGAAAAAGAGCGATCTTTGCAGTTTCGTGTGCCAGCATCAGTTACAATATCTCTGGAAAAAGAAATGACCAACACTCATCTAAGCCCCTTTTGCGGGCTCCTAGAGACGCACATTGCACTAAATCGGTAGGAAGTTCATTCCAGAGGTTATTTACTCGGTTGATAAAGGTAGTATGCCCCGATGGCACAACCATCTCTATGTTGTTTTATCTTAAGGCGATGCCCGCGCAGATGGCCCGACATAGCTAACTCAAACAGTTGAATGGGACTAATACCACTAGGTCAATTAATGATTTTAAACGTCTCTAACAAATACTCTCTCAACCTACGCCGTCCCAAGGAAAATAATCCAAGCTACTTAGTCGATCTTCATACGAATTCCCTTGTTGACCTTCGAACAACCTGGTCGCAAGTTTCTGGCTCTTTTCTACATACATGGCGTTACTACGGAGGTATGGTGCCCAGGCCTGAGCACAATACTTCAGCTGGGGCCTAACCACTACTTTGTAGAGCGGCAAGAGTACTTATGCTTTAGTATTAAGCAGCGCCCTCTTAAGACGAAACACCTCTTATCATGCTTTATTGACAACGTGTCGACGCTGTGCAGAAGGCTTAAAGTCGTTCACCATGATGACAACTAGGTCGCGGGCTTCAGCAGTGCACCGCAATGATAGAGGTCCCGCAGGAGACTGCAGGGCAATTCTGCTGCCACTATTGGTCAATAGTTTAGGTTTGTTCGCTTGCAGAAGTGGATCGCATTTGCTCGACCAATTCGCCAGTGGTTATAAATAAATAAATAAATTTTTATTCTCGACAATGCCAGGCACACCTTTACGGGCATGATCATATTTAGCTAACAAAGTGTGATCAAAATGCACAAAAGGACATGTTTAGCATAACAGTGTAAGTATGTGGGTGTATACACATATGTAATTATGTAGGTATGTAGCTTGTGTTTTTGAATGCGCCGCAGGATTTTTGACTGTTTGCTATCGTCAGGAATGTGCGAATAAGCGATTGATTTTCGTGGGTTGGATAGCATTTTCCGTATATCCACGGACCAGTGACTTTAGTTTGTGGCTAGTCACATCCGCCACGTCGCAGTGTTGTTAAACAGACATTTGTGGCTTTTTATAGGGAGAACGCTTGCCAGGCGAAAACCCACCACATCCTGGAACACTTCCGCCGAACTATTTGCTGGGACGGGTTAAACCCGATCCACCCAGCTGGCACCACGAGGAGGTTGTTCGGCTAGCCAGCCAATGTCGCTCGGTTTACCCTACCGACTAGCTTTAACTCATCTGCGTTGTCATAGCTGGAATCTTCAAGTAGAGGAGCCAAGTCATTTATAAACATAAGAGACAAAAGTCGACCAAGTACCGAACTTTGGGAGACACTGTTATGGGCCTGACCCACACCAGGACTCGCTTCTTCAACCCTGACTCTGAATGTCCTTCTGTGTAATAATTCAGAGAGCGACAGGAGTAGTTGGGGCTACAACCCAAAACATGTCAGCTTCTCATTTAAGAATCGATGATTCACTGATTCAAAGGCTTTACTGAAGTCCAAATAGCACACCTCTACCGACATCCCACTACTAATACCTAGGGTAAGCTCATCTAGTACGCACAATAAATCGGTAAGACATCATTTTAAGAAAACCATGCTGTTCCGATTTAATTAGGTTGCGCTGAGACAAGTGCACACAGATCCTGTTTCTTATAAGTTTTTCAACCACTTCAGTGAGACGCAGGTCAAACTAACAGGTCAATAGTTAAGGGGCACCGAGTTAGAACCCTTGTGGATGGCAACAATGGTCGCCTCCATCCAACCTCGTGACAGCTTGCCGTCATGAAATGACTAGTTAAATAACTCCTCGACAGGATATTGAAGGATATCAGCCAGCAGCTAAACTACGGCGGAATGTACACTGTCAGGACCATCTGATTTATAAGGGTTCAAACTGGCCAGCACTGTGAAGACTTCGGGCACATAGAGAACAATTTCCCGTATTGTATAGCTATTAAACAGTGCGGTTGTGATGGCAAACCTGACCCACTATCCTGCCGATGCAGGTTGAGCTAGACCCGTAGATGCGCTTCCACTTTATCGACGTCGTCTACCGCCTGGCTGCCTTCCTCCATGGGTAGAAAGACGACTGCCGCTCTTAGAGAAGCGTTTGACTAGGCAAAACTGTAATAACACTTAAGATTTGTTTTCGAAAATTTGGCTAACCTCAGTTCCTATGTGTATTTCGCCTTCCGCCGCAACTTAACAGCCATGTTTCGACATTCCTTGATGGCAATCAACGTCGGAAGCCCCGAGTTTGTTGATATTTTTCCACAGCGAACCTTAAGCCCAGGTTGCGCAGTTCCAATCGACCTCTGATACTGCGTTGGCAAAGTCCCAGCTCAGAAGCCCGACCTTAATAAACGACTTGAAGACCTTTCAATTTCCGGACCTAATCGCCGATATAGTCCGAAGAGCCGCACACCTTTTTGATCCTCTTTTGACTCTTCGCCTAGACCATCCTATTGCTGATACCACGAGCGATTTACTCCGTAAGTCAGATCGTGCCATTCCCCTTGTTCTTCTATGCGCCAAACAGGGAAACGGACCGACCGGCTCGTAAGGGCGACGGACGTCGCTGGTCATTGCACTTGCCTTTTCTTCGGTATCGACCGGAAAACTGGAATACACTACCTCTGTGGTACAGGCGCAAAGTTAGCATTATCCCACGTGATCTCACTGACGTTACTGAGAAGGTGATCAGCTCATTACGCGCAGCTATAGGAGCCATCATTCGTGTGCATGGTAAAGGCTTGCGCACGGTGAACCTTGGAATACGACGAGCTTTTAAATGGGTATTCCTAGTCATGGACAAGCAAACATCCATCCTCGTACTCGATGTTCTACATCACTATGGCTTGCTTGTCGATGAAATGCAACGTCGTCTCGTCGACCGTTTAACGAGTCTCTCTGTCATGGGTACTTGAACGCTACTGCTTAAATCAGTCCAGTATATGCTACTCAGCTGAGCACACCCATCGAGCCAATGCTCCTCAACCGCCTTCCATAGGTTTTTCGTGCTGTTAATCCGATAACAGCCGCAACCGATGCCTTGGACCATCATTTCCTTACGAAAGGGCCGCCTGGTTTCGCTAAGGCATGACGACTTACACCGGATAAACGCCGTCTCGCTAAAGCCCAATTCGAGCATTGCTCAGACTAAGTATACTTAGACCTTCAAAGCGCCCGTGAACGTCACCGCTTCACAGTATGCCTAAAATGCCAGGAGACTGGCGTCCACTTGGCGACTACGGCGCTCAGAACAACGTGAATTTTCCAGACCGATTTCCCCTACCGCACATTCAAAACATAGCGGTTAACCTACTAGGTGCCCGTGTGCTCTAGAAAATTGATCGGGTACGCGCTTATCATCAGCTCCCGGTAGATGACGAACATAGATAAAACCGCTGTCATTAGACCTGTTGGTTTGTTCGAATTTCTTTGCAGAGCATTTCGTGTGCGCAACGCAGCGCAAGTAGATCAGGTTTTTATAGCTTCCGTCATCCGTCGGTTAGATCTTGTTTATTCCTATATCGACGATATAATAGTAGCCAGCACATCCAAGGAAGCTCATCGAAAGCACCTCAAAATCCTCTTTGAAAGCCACGCTGCCAATAGTATCACTGTCAGTCCAGAGAAATATACCGTTTAGCAGCCGTCTATAGAGTTCTTTGGTCATCGCACGGATCAACCTAGCATATGGTCTTTGGACCACAAGGTCCAAGTTGTCCACAGCTCTCGGTTTCTCAACACGGTAGCTACTATTCGCCGTCGTACCAGCATGCACAACTACTATCGACTACTTCTACGCATTGCGCTGATTTACTCAGCCAGCTGATCGACCTACTCCTTGGTTGCAAGAACAAGGATGTAGAACTTACCCTAGCGCTAGTGAAACTTTTATTACCAGTAGAGATGCTTTAGCAGCCTCAGTTATGTTTTATCATTTTGACGCCAAAGCACCGCTTAGCATGGCCGTCGTTGCGTCGAGCACCGCTGATGGCGCGGTCTTACAGCAGAAGACGAACGGATGTTAGAAACCACTTGTTTTCTATTCGAGACGCTTGCAACAGGCAGAACTTGAGTTCAGCACACTCAGCCAAGAACTGCTGGCTGTTTACTCGACGAACAGGCACTTCCAACACGTCCTCGAGGGTTAGCATTTTGCCATCTTTATCAACCATGAGCCCTTAACTTTTGGCTTTCGAAATCAATCATCCCGACACTCACGGCGTGAGGTTCGTCAGCTGGTTTTCATCACCCAATTTTCTACCGATATTCAACACATTTCTGGTTAACGGAATGTTGTCACTGATGAGCTGTCAAGCTTGGCTGCAATTAGCCCTACCCAGCAGGTAATTGATCTATTTGCCATGGCAGCTGCGCACTCAAATGACTAGAGTTCTACAGAGCTTTCCGTTGATTACTTGAAGATATCCCCACACCCCTGTCATTATCCGATGGCACCAGCTTATGTGCCACTTCTACAGGACGACCCCGACTCGTCATTCCCGAAACCTTTCGCCATCTTATTTTTGATGCGCTTTACAGCAAGGTCCTCCAAGCATTCGAGCATTGTCAAGCTTATCTCCGATCTATATGTTTGGCCTGGGATGCAACGGGCGCTTACGCTTTGGGCACGCACGTGCCGCGCATGACAAAAAGCCATGGTCCAGCGGCACGTGTCCGCTCCAATTGATAGCTTGCCGCCCCATGTAACCCGAGTTCAATGAATCACGGACAATGCTGATCTTCAGCAAAGCAAAGATTCCCATTTCATTAATATGAATCAATATCAGAAATCATTTCAGGGTAAAGAATTCTTTTCGGTAAATCTCATCAGACCCAAACATTTACATAACAGTGATTGTGGAGATAGCGTCAACTGGGGCTAAGATTGACCTCTTGACGGTTCGAATGACTAAAATCGATAACCTGAGACAGAGATAGAGATGTTAAACCAAGTAAACTAAATAAACATGTGTACACAAGGCTCATTTGTACAAGGTAATTTAGTAGGTAAGCTGACAGCCAAATAAGTAAGTAACGGTGTCCGTTGGCCAATGTAGTAATATCGGCCGTATAAATCGTTTATGGACACGTAATTCCGGCTTTAGATGGTGAATGTACATAGCCTCGGCGATGGATAAGAGCTGTTTGCGGAATCCTTGGATTCGCAAATAGCTCTTATCCATTGATCCATCCGATCCATCCGATCTGCATACGTCCAGCGCTGAACTGGTATATAGACAAGCATCACGTTTACCTGATGAGTTCCTTACAATGAGTCACAGAATTCCCCGTTACTACGCGAAGTACGCTCGGCAGATAGCCACAAGCATGCGTCAGGTCAACTTAACTGACACCACGGAGTAACAACCTAAAGCATTCGTGCCTCACGGTCAGCAGCACTGCCGTTGGTTTTTCTCCGTGTTGATGGTATCCGTGGATTACTTGAGCGACCGTACGAATGAAGTTTCAAGTTTCTACAACGTAAGGATAGTGTAGTTGTCATCGACCGTTATGGCAAATGCGAAGCCGTTAACATTGGCTGCCTCAAGTTTGCCCACGTGGAACCTGTGTTCGGCGATTAGGTCGGCTCACTTCCGACAAAGCAACGCCACCTATGACGGAAGCTAGCACTTCTCTTAGCACTACGGACTCCACGGAGAACAATCCGTATAAATAAATATAATAAATATGTAAATTTTCTATGCTCGGTGTTGAACGAGGCACGCCGACAAGGTATGATCAAATAGGTACAAGCAACGCTACAACGATCAAATGTGCTCAACTTTGCGCTTGACATTGGAAAGTGTAAGATGTGATATAAAGTTTTGATAATTTTTCGACCTCACAACTATAATAGATTGTTAATGCAAATGGAAAAATATTTGATACCGGAAATGGTTCCAAGTAATCTTAGTGCCTGAAGCAGGTCTCATGTACTGTTACTCGCAGTCAGCTGTATACCACTTTCAATTCTCTAGCTCATGGTGCGTTCTGTTTCAGCGTTGGGATAAATATCATTCAAGCGATGTTCTTTATGAGCGTAAATATCGAAGAAGCTAATTATGGACGATTCGGTGGCTAAAGAATCGCTGCAGTCCAGTGGACGTATCTGTGGTAAACTTGGAAGGAGACGCAACGGAGAAGAGCAAGTCAAGGAGCAATGCAATGAAGCTGCATACGAGGAAGTGCATAGAATGCAACAAAACTCGGTGACTTGAAATGTCATGCAAACTGTAGAATCGTCTTTCTACATCATATACATTGTTATAGTATGAATAAAGGAAGCGAAAACGTGGAGGTTCGAGGTGGGTTTGGTGGCCGTTTGCAGCAGCCTACTGCTATCGTGCTGCGTCCCGCAAAGATATTACTTCTAACCTCGTTGCGAGTTCTTAGCAGCACGGACAACTTATTTAACGGCAGGTCAGTAGCAACCTGGGCCATGAATATGGGTACTGCTAAAATGAACGTTAGTAGCCAAACGGCCAGTGCCATGCGCGGAACTGATGGGGAGCCAGTAGCAAGCGGAGCACCAATATAAGGTTAAAGCCAGAGAAGGTGGACAATGGTTAGGAAACTGAAGTTAGATGAAGGAAGTTGCAGGTTGAGCGGCAATTCCCCAGGGTAGAATCATGCTGTCAGAAGCTTTAGCGGCCATGTGCGGCTAAGATATTAAGTCGTGGAAGAAAGTGAGTAGGAAACCAGAAGCTGTATGGGTACTGCGCTGCGTGGAGTAGTGTATTGGTCTTCGTGATAGACTAACGGGATGCAGCTAACACAATTTTGTTGGTCAGAACCGGCAGGCTGTAGACATGGGATGGGAATGAGCCGCAGTCTAGGTGGCTACTCCGGGCTTACCAGTCATACTGGAGGTAAAAAGATTATAAAGGGAGGCAGCGGATAACGACGTTCGTAGGCCGGAAGGTGATGATGATAAGAGTGCATGACCAAAGTGACGTCTAGCATGAGGTGAGGGGTCAAAAGTTACGCAAGTCGGTTGGTTGTGAGAAAGGCGGCATTACGATCTAAATGGAGGAATATAAATTTTAAAATAGGTCTGTTAGGGGCTGGGTGGCTAACTAAAGCTGAGCAGACATACTAACTTGAAACAGGCGGATATTAGAAGCAGCGGACAACGGCATTCAGACTCAGGAAGGAGATACAACTAAGCATATATAGCCGAAGTAGCGGCACCCATGAAGTGAAGGGAAGAAAATGTTCGCAAAGCAGATGGTTGCCTGCTCTGCGCCACCATAGTCTTAAGGGACCTGTTAAATGAATTGCGCCGCGTGCTCGGCTATGCACCGGGACCTAGCAATCGCACTAGGTATAACTTGATAGAGCTAGACGGCGACTGGTGTCAACATTCGGAGATGGAAATGAAAAGTTAAGGCCACAGAGACCTCAAGCATAAGATAAAGAAATGGAAACGTTGGTAATTCGGATGGCTGTGTGTGGTGCGGCATCACAATGAGAAGTGTAGCCAGCAAAGATGAAATCGGAATCAGCCGTAATCTAGGTGGCTCTTCGGGCGTATCGGCCATACTAGAGATAACCAGATAGAGGTGGGAAGTAGCGGCTAACGACATTAGGACTCCAGATGACAAGTGTCTAATGTCGGGTTATCAGCAAGCGTGAGCTGAAAATATGAAGCATTTGACAAGTCGGATGACCGTGAGTTATGCGATATCACAATTCGAAGCATAGCCTGCTAAAATAAAATGGGAGTGAGCCACAGACTAGGGGGTTTTTCAGCTCTTATCCGTAGTACTAGCGTTAAACAGACAGGGCTAGGAAGTGACAAGCATCAACACGCGGAAACCCTAAGTTGAGCGTAGTAAGGTCACAGGGACCTTAACCGCTAGCCCCAGCGCAAAACCCCAATCTTTGCTAGATTCCCTTCGCTACTGTGGCTGTCATCTTAAATCTTTTGGACTAGTCCGGCATCTGAGGCACCAAACGCCCAGAGGTCTCAAGCCAATGCCTCTTTTCTTTTGCGCATCGGCTGTTATTGACTAAGAGGCTCACTGGTTGAAGTAAAAGCCTCAGACCAACTTTCGTCTGATTCATTGTCTGTAGGCTTAGTCCCAAACTGAAATTTCCGGCCTCTGATTGAGGTTTGCCTCTCGGCTCCACTATCAAGCTTTTTAGCTCACATTAACGTTATTTCTCTCTTCCCTTCGCTATTGTAATTCTCATTCTTTCACCTTGTGGACCAGTCCGATCTCTGTGGATACAAACGCCCATAGGTCTCAAAACAATACTTCGCTTATTTTGCGCATCGGCTGCCAATGACTAAGGTACTCATTGGTAAAAGTGGCAGCCGTATTTTACTTGTCGCTGTCTGCTTCAATACCGGTATGCTTGTTCACTGATAGCGAAATTGAAACTTCCGGTCTCTGCTTGAGTTTTGCCCCTCGGCTCCATTACCAAGTTATTTCGCTCACACTAACGTCTCTCTCGCCTTCGGCATCTGCTGCGGTCCTTATAGCAACACTTCTCTCCACAGCTGTTGCAAGTATTTCTGTCTGTTCTCTCTCTTGTATTCAACACTGTACACCTCTCAGTTTGTACCGAGCCTAATAAATCGTGCCGCGCCTGTATACTAATTAATTAGGCTGCCAGCAACTCAATAACCAGCATTCTATCTGACTTTAATGTTCCACGGTGGATGTCTACCTTAGAGTGGCGCACAGCACCTTTTGGAGCTGCTGCCACACTGCAGCTACTCCTGGTCCCTTGCTGTGCTGGCTCCAAAACCATTTTCTTGCTGCAGCCGTAGTCTTCAAGCCCTTCTCGCTCCTGTTTTTAATGTTGTATGCCTATCAGCGGGAAGGTTCTTCCACATAATTAACCTTACTCCCAATATCACCCTTCCCTGCCGTATAGCTGACTTGTTTGCCGCACTTTAGAAGTCCCTGTCTTTTTCCGCTATTTCAGGTCCTTCAGAGCTGGCTTTGCAACCGTATTCTCGCTACGGCTGTAGTATATAATGCTCATTCTCATCATAACTTTGATATTCCGTCTCACTCCTTCACGCAGCTGCTTCTCTAGCATTATCTACTGAACATTTCATCAGTATTTTCATGGGTCTCGAACCCGGTGTAGCAATTCCACTGGCTCTCATACATGTAGAATGATAAGCTCTACCACTGCAAGCCGATCGCTCAACCTATACCTTGAGCGCATATTAAACAACGTACTATGCTCTTCTGACTCCTTTAACTTATTTACCGGTTAACAAAGCCTGATATCTCCTGGTTCCACACAGGACGACTTTTGCGTATGTTAAGTCACTTCGGACAGCATTTGTCTTCCACATTCAGCAAATATGGGGTCTCGCGTTTGCACGTAAAACTACGGATATGATGTATAACATATTCGGACATGCCACTGCTTGTAAGCAACACAACGTTACCACAAATTTCATATTTATACATTAACATAGTCCTATTCCATTTCCTTGGCAGTTTGCTCGGTCCGTTTTTCTTTTCTTCCTTGTTTTAAAAGATGACATTACCGGCGCGGCGCACCTGAAGACATGTCTGCGAAGCTCACCTGGACACGGCATCAACACAGAACAAATAACGCACCTGCACTTTGTGATCCTGACAAGCTAAAGGAACCCATAAAACGAAGCAAACCAATACAAATCTCCTGAGTCATCCGACTTGGACAGCTCTAGTCACCTGCGGTCGACTCCGAAGGAGACCACACAACCAGTTCAGTTCAGATGGGAAAGAAAAATTTGAGAAACTTGACTGCAAATATCAGCGAGGGTAATCGGGCAGATGCAATCTTGTCAATGTCATATCACTAGTCGGCAGCGTTTCAGGACGTGGTGGGTCTTCGTCTAACAAGCGTTTTGCCTAATAAACTCACAAATGTCTGTTTACCAACACTGCGACGTGGCGGCGGTGACGCGCCACTCAATAAAGTCACCGCCCAAATCTCTCGTTGGCAAGTTGACCGACATCACATTTACATATTCTGTGCATAAATCGGCTCCCGTAGAACACGCCTACATATTTGATCAGCCACGTGCCAATATCCTTAAATATTCCTGCAGCTCTTTCCTCTTGCTTCACTCAATTGACCCGCATTGTGTACACAGCCCCATCGGACTAGTTCCTCATAAATATACTCCACATTTGTGATCTGATTTCTTATCTCTACACCTCGCATTCTGTGAACATAGGCTTCGTACAGCCTTTGGGCCATATGGACCCACACTACTGACTCCATGTGGACTACTCCCGCTCACGGTGCTTCTAATCATGCTATCATGTACAATATTGCAATATGCTGATCATCCCCAACAGGCGTGCCTCGCTTTGTCGAGAATAAAATATTAATTTATTTATTTAAATAAAAAAGCGGTAGGGAATTCCAATGCTTGTGAGCGATGCGACAGCACCATCTAAATGGAGGTTTGGAAAGATTCAAGGAGAGCGTGTCACAATCTAGGCGGTTCTTAGAAGCTTAGCAGTAAGCTGGAGGTTTGAAGTGGCAGACCATAGCATTTAGAATATAGAAGTAAGTGTACTTCGAATGTACGAACAAGGAGAACCCAAGCTTGAGGTGGAGGGGTCAAAATGTCGGTAAGTCGGATGGTCGTGAGCAATGGGACATCACAGTCTACATGGAAGTATCTTAAGATGAATTGGGAATGGGCCACTGGCTAGTGAGTGCTCTAGACTTTAACTGACCTACTGGTTGGGACTGGATGTTGCTAGGGAGCAGCAAGCGTCAACGGTCAGCATCCGGAAGTAGGTGATAATTAGAATGTAAGACAAAGGGCCTCAAACAGGAGACGGTGGAATGGATATGCTAGGATAGCGAATGATAGTGGGCGATGCAGCGTCACAATCCATACGAAAGAAAGCGGATTTGGAATGAAAATCAGTTAGGGCCAAGGTGGCTAACCAAATCCTAACAGATAAACTAGTGAAATCGGTGGAGATTGGAAGCCTTGGACAACGAGGTTCGGAACTCGGAAGATATTGCTAGTAAGGTAAGGTGGAGATATCATCCAGCATGAGGTGAAGGGAGGAGAATATTATTGATTCGGGTGGTTGTGTGTGCTACACCAGCACAGTCCTAAAGGAAGGCTATTAAAAGGAAATGGAATTGGGCCACGTGTTGAGTGGCTCTTCGACGCCTAGTGGTCATACTAGAGAAAACCGTCGGAGCTAGTAAGCGATGGGCATTATCATTAGGATGCTAGAATAAGGCAATGGTAAGAAGGCACGACCCATGTTACCTGAAGCATAAGTGAAGCAAGGGATTTATTTTCAATTCAGATAGTTGTGAAAGATGTCTTATGGCGGTCCAAATGGAAGTCCGTAAGACGTAGCAGACATACTATAGGTGAACAGACGGAGCTAAGGAAGCCGGAGAGGATAATAAGTAACCATGTAACGTCAGAGAGACTCCGAGCGTAAGAGCATATGTGCCTTTTAAAGCGGCTCCAGCGACTTCCACCGAGCCGGGCGCTAAAGCTTCATCCACTCCCCCAACCACGCAATCCGACATACCACCTAAGTTGAAAACGTCGACACCCGAATCGCAAAAGTCGACTAGGTCAGGTACCCAAGTTCACTGGCCAACGCGTTTGAAAGATTAGCTATCCTTTCGCTTCTCATTTTCCGCTTTCCTTGTCTTACTGGTAAACCCCGTACAACATTGGTCAAAAACGTTTTAAAAACATAAAAAAGGAATAAAACGTTTTGAAAACCCAACAAATATTTTCGTCGTTGCTCCGCCATTCGGTAGGGGCCACTTTCCTGTTTGCTAGCCATCGTGGTCACGATATATAATTTTGTTTATGTTTCAGGTGCAATCCGGAAAGGATCAGCTGAAAGCTAACATTTGGCGTTTTTTATAGAACATTTGACTTTCGCGAGGTTGCGAACAATTGACTCTCACGAACTTCCCTCTAATTTGTGCTTTCGGCACGTTTATTGAGGACGCGGGTGGGAGACCGCTAAGGGCAGATCGCACTGGTGTCCCCAGCAGCTGCAGCTGGCCTCACCAACTGGTCCGCGGAATGCTGGCTGGCGACCGAGGTCTTCACTTAGATTAAAGGGCCAGCCACTGTTTCCCTTCGAGGAAAGTGGATGTGAATTGACCTGGAGATTCCGTTTGCCTGATGTGTAAAACAATCCTAAATACTATGAGATCATCGTTTTCTAAGGTATTAGGAAGGTAAGTGCTTTGCATGTTCGTACGGTGCATGTGTTGGTATGAGACACATAAATAACATCCGGACTTTGTTCGTGGGCTTCAAAAAGAACCGGGGTTCTTCCAGCGCACTAACCTTCCGGTGTCATAGTTTTAGTCTTAAGATTTAGCAACCTACTAATGAACATTTTGCTAGCGTATTTCAGTGGGTTCTGCCGAACGCCTTTGTTTGGCCATTCAAATCTGCTTATCGGATATACCGTTGGATCAACGCGATATATATGGGCGAGATCATCTGATTTAGGTTCACGGGACTGAATGACGCAATATCAGTCAAAGTCCCAGTGACGGTGATGCGCATTAAACGGTCGACAGGCCGTGTAGCTTTTTATCCAAAGGCAACTCCTAGTGCTGTAGAAAATCGAGCCAAAGAATGAGAGTCTGAACGTCAGCGATAAGGAATGACCAGTTAAAATGTCGTCGTAGGTAACTGTTTAACGTGCGCGGGCGTTGACCTTTCACACAAACGTTGGTTCCGTTGGCTGCGTTCATTGAGCTAGCCAAGTTCTCAGCAACGTCAATGGGATCAGGTGGGACAACGCTAACTTCTGCGCATGTGTCAACTCGCTAGCGCGGTCCCGATTTCCGGTCAGTAACGTAGAAAATATGCCTGTGTTTGTTAGCGACGTCTGCCGCCCCTAATTGCTGGTCGGTCCTTTTCCCTTTACCTGTCGCTTAAAAGAACAATGAATACGGCGCGATCGAACTTACAGACTAAATTGCTTGTGGTTCCAGCAACAAGCTGATCTCGGCGGGGAATCATAACGCTACAGTAATCAAGTTCGGCCTCTTGAACAAGATCGGCGATTAGAAACTGAAACTACAATATCCACTAGTCGGTTGTTAACCTCGGCCATTTTCGCTAATGTGTGCCTCTAACAGCATTATAAGTCGATTGAGCCTGAGAAACTTGAAGTAAAATTCCCAGATCCGGTCGGCGGTATCATCCAACAAGGAGAGTGGAGCAGCACTACTAGCACAAAGCCCCTGACACCTTTTAAGGGGGCAATCATTGCAACTACATCACCCAATGTTAACAAATCCACAGACGTCAAGCTTCACTTCAGCAACGGGCGGCGCAATCTGGCGCATGTACAAGGACAGCAACACGTTTACAAACAAAAGCTGCACACGTTTGCTACATACTTATAATTATAGATCCACATAGATGGAAAATCCTATTAGACTATTTCATCTTTCTTGCTCAATTCTTGTACTATTAATATGATCATGCCTTCCACAGTGTGCCTGCCTTAGCCGAAAAGAAAATATATGCTACGATCGTCTACAGCCGTGGGTTTTGCTAGGCTTTGCATATTTCTTAACGAATGTGACGACTTACCGTCATCGATTTCAAGTTCGCTCAAGTGTTGCAATCCTTTTGCGCTTAGACAAGCCTGTGCTTTTCCGAACTGCGGCTTTAATCGTTTCATAAGTTTGCTAATTGTCAGGCAGATATGTAATGTCATCGAGGTCGTCCACACCAGGCGGAGGAAGTGCGCTTACAACGTGGTGGAACTTAATGTAAGCGGACCAAATACTATGTAAATGAAATGAGATTCTAGCTGCCCGAACCAGGGCGTTTGATTAGTCTCGTTAAACGGAGGTGTAGGAAAACTTTAGTGCTGCGATTAGCAAACTTCGGTTGCGTTTTCGTATTGTTGTTGGCTATCGCGACACCTTAGTACTATTTGGTAGAATAGTTAAATTGCATTTGTTGCATTAAATTAACGATCACTCCCTCGCTTAACTACCAATTCTTCTTGCTATTTCCTAATGGATACAAGAAACGGAGTGCAAGTTAATACCGTCCTTGTGAAGATCCGGGCTAAATGTAGGACTGCTACGCCGAATAAGCATTCTTCCACCAACGACTGTTCAGTTCCCCGAGAGGGTGTTGTAATAACAACTTCAGCTGTTGTATCCTCGAAGAATGAGACACAGGCTCTTACCTCTATAAAGGATTCATCTCCTGCAATGCAGAGAAATTACAGTGTGGTATTGTTTGCCTAACCAAGCGAAGTATACACAGGTACAGCTCTTAGAAGAACAGCTGAACTTAGTAAAACAAGAAGTTGTCTGTGGCAACGGGACACTGGCCTTAATCGCCCCATTCGTCTGTCTCATGCACCCACAAGAATCTTTTAAGCCCACTACACTTAAACCTGCCGGAAATTTATTGTCCACTATCGCAGCAGAAGTTACTAAACGCGGTAAGCGGTCGAATAATGTACTAAGCTTCAATGCCCTGGTAGACTTCCGATGGATAAACTCAACCGCCTGTTACTTAATTGCTGCAACTATCACCTGAAGCCTACACATGCAAGCGTCTAAGGGAGCGGAGCAGCAATCGAAGCTGCCCAATTCTCCTTACCTTTCGTAGCCAAGGATTTGCTGAGCACATATCTGTGGCACTTACCTCACTAAGACTAAACGCTTCCAACCTGCTCTGTTCCGACACTACTGCATAAGCTGACAACCAGACGATAAGACTCTGAGGATACTACTCGTATACCTACTTGCTCCTCAATGCACGATGGATTAAAAATGAAATGCACCTCATAGACCTCCTTCTACTGTCCTGCCCGCATCTGGTTTTGATCACGGAAGCATGATAATCGGCAGATGCTTCTGATACAATATTACACCTTCCAGGGTGCACCATCGTCTGTAAGGGACGCTTTGATCACCTTGGCGGCGGATGCCTCATATACGTAAAGAAGGAGTTTCAAGCATATCTTCCAAGCTGTACCCTTGGCAACTCAGAAGATTAACTAAACAAATAACTAAATAAATATTTTATTCTCGACAAAACGAGGCATGCCTTTTGGGCATGATCAGCATATTGCAATATTGTACATGATAGCATGATTAGTAGCACCATTAGAGGGAGTAGTACACATGGAGTCAGTAGTGTGGGCCCATTTGAACCAAAGGTTGTGCGAAGTCCACGTCCACAGAATGCGAGATGTAGAGATAAGGAGCAGATCACAAGGGTGGAGTATGTTGATGAGGAACTAGTCCGATGGGGCTGTGTACACAGTGCGGGTCAGGTGAGTGAAGCATGGGGAAAAGCTGAAAAAATATTTAGGAATAGTGGCATGTCACTAACCAAATATTTAGGCGTGTTCGTGGGTGAGCCGATATATGCACAGACTTGAGAAAATTGGTATCGGTCAAGGTGCCAATACGTGTTGGGGTCGGTGAATTTATTGAGTGGCGAGTCACCGCCGCCACGTCGCAATGTTGGTAAACAGACCTATGTGGATTTTTGTAGGGAATACGCTTGCCAGACGAAGACCCACCACGTCCTGGAACCCTGCCGACTTGCGATATGATATTGAAAAGGTTGCAGGTCGCGGATATTCGCAGTCACGTTTCGCCAATTCATTTCCATTGGTTGTGTAGTCTCCATCGGAGTCCACCGCAAGTGGTTGGAGCTGTTGAAGTCGGACGACACCCGTGACTTGTATTGATTTGATTAGTTTTCTGGGTTCCTTTAGTGTGGATACAGTCAACTGTAAGTCCACGTGGCCACTTGATAGGCCGCTTGTCCGCCCCACCGCTAATCACCTGTGCTAACGTTGACAAAATGGTCAAGCTCTTCCAAAGCGTCACATGCCTTCCTGCACGCTATAAAATTATTGCTGAAGATTTCCATATGCCTCAGTTCCCGTGGCTGAATCGGTTAGCCGCACCCAACTATAGTGCCCTTGTAGATACTATTTTCACGCATCACTGGACTCAGACTGAGAAAACACCAATTAGACAATCTAACGTACTGAACCCAACCTTCACCAACGGCATTCCCCCGCATGCGTCAGCGTATTAGACAACCTACTAGACAGCGCCCACAAGGTGGTAAAGTTGTCTTTTGCACTGCCTAAAGTCCATCACCATGAAGCTAAAACGTATGAGGTATCTCGCCTTCTCCAGCGCAGCAACTAGGGAAACCTTTCTTCCCTCTCCGAGCATCACCTTGGGACGACTTCCTCTATGCCAATATAGATACTGCGATCAGGGAGCTTTGTAACATCTTCACGAACTTCTTAGACGTCCTTGCGCCCAAAAGAGGGATAAGATGGCGTCCGACGCTTGATGATGCCTCCACACGCAAGCTGGTTTGTGGCTTTACGAAAACGCGCTCCTGCTACAGCACGACCAAAGCTTTCCTCTGATACTTCACATGAACGCATTACTAGTCGACTGGATAGGTTCACAAAGCGGTGCGCGTATATCAGCTGAGCACACAGCGCTTTGCGTTGACAACAAGGCAGTCACTTATCCGACTAATGAAGCAGCGGGTGGCAGTAAAAATATGCCGATCAATACCTTTCCGCTTCCTGATAACATATAGTCACTGATGCGGTAGGGCTCTGCGAGTTCATTAAAATGCACTTCTATAACTCCAGCACCAGCAGTGCCTTGGTATCGTTCAATAAGATCCACAAGTTCACTGCAGATCAAGTACACGCTACTGACTTTGATTTGAACAACATCAAGCGAGCAGTTTGCTCGTTGTAAAGGTCACACTATCCAGGTTCTGATGGTGTCCCTTCTTACGTCTTACTACTTGCAGCACAGGACTTTCTAGCCCTTCTCCTCAATATCTTCGCCATCTCTTGGAAGAGCGGACACTACCCGTTTAAACGGAAGTGCGCAACCGTCATAACACAGCACAAACGAGGCTGCCGGTAAACTATTGACGATTACCGTCCTGTTAGCCAAATATCCATTGCGTCTAGACTCATGGAAAAAATAACAAAGGGCGAGATGATTCCTTTGCTACTAAAACGCAACATTATTAATAAATAAATACATAGTTTATTCTTGTCATTGCGAGGCACACCATCAAGGGCGTGATCATAATAATACAGATATGTATGATCGGCAATGGCACAAGATAGTACATTTTGACAAATAGCATAGGAATTTATGTGTGTGTTGACATGTAAATGTATGTTTAAATGTGTATTTGGAAGGGGTCATGTTGTGTGAGCAGGTAAATGTGACTTAGTGTGCTTTTGTTCGTTGTGTTCGCCATCAAAGGGGAGTGTCAATGGAACGCTTTGAAGCGGATGACGTTCGTGATGTGTGAATGATCCTCCGGAAAAGGGAAGAGGCAGTGAATTTATTTAGTGGCGAGTCATATCCGCCACGTCACAGTGTTGTTAAACGGATATCTGTGGTTTTTTATAGAGTGAACGCTTGCCAGGCGCAATCCCACCACATCCTGGAACCGTGCCGCTGAACGATTTGCTGGAGCAGGATTTACCCGAACCACCCAGCTGGCACCACGAGGAGGTTGGTCGGCTCGGGAATGTGCCTACTAAATGTTGTCAATCCTGCCAGTTTGAGCACTTAACGTACTTTACATACTCCATAGACCTGGGTCAGTCACTAGTCATCGTTTGCCTGGACCGGGTTCCACATAATAATTTGCTGACAAAATTAGCGGCATTCAGTGCTGCTGGCGGCCGCCTTTCTTGCTTTTCTTCTTAACTTCCTAACCAAACGCAGTCAATGCTATTGGGCGATATCTCCGCAAATTAACACCTATAACCAGCGGAGCGTTCCAAAACATCGTCCTAGGTACTCTGCTGCTTCTACTGTGTATCAATGGTGTATTCCAGGTCTTACGACAGGACACTCCCAAACGCTTAATTGCGGATAGAAAAGTGATATGCTCATTTGCTCCTAGCTGCCTACGCAATGGCCGCTGCAGCATTCAAAGCGATATCGACTCTCTTGATTATGGTGTGACGTGTGGAAGCTAGATTTCTCACCAACGGAATGTATCGTCCGTCTTGCCGGTGCTCTATCCCCCAACCTATTAACTCTTAACGGAATACCACCAGACACCAGGTTCAACGTGCGCCCTCTCCCCGTGCACTACTCCAGCTCATTGGATTTTGCGGCACTAACAAGTTATAGCTCTGCAAACGACAAGTTACTCGTTGGCTATACCCTAAAGTTAATAAGGTTGTTAGAATCTCTACTCATACTTTATAACATGTGTGCGCGACCTATAGTAGTGCCCTGCTCAATAGTTGCTACTGACGCACACAAATGTGTTATGATGGTAATCGAGAAAATCCAGCGTTTGTTCACCAAGCGCCTTGTAGAATCACCTACGTTCAGTTATTAAGGCCGCTGTAAGCAGCCGGGTCTGGAACCACTTTGGCTGCGGAGACTTGAAACCAACCTTGTTTTTCTATATAAGCTAATCAAAACCTCGGACTCGCAGTGCGATACACGGTATCATGTACGCAAAAAACCACACTTCTTCTCCCTACCCAAAACAAGTTGCTCAATAATTTATAAGTTTTTCCTCCATAGATATGCGCATGCGTGGAATAAGTTTCCTGATGCCATCCGAGCATTTCTTGGTAGCATGCAATTCTCCACGGCCATAAGAAGACTACTGGGTGTACACAAACTAGCAGACATCTTGGGCACCTGCATCCTTGCGGAAGAGCTCTGGGATAACAGCCCCGCTCATATATAGAATTTCATACAATACCACCATAATTGTGCGGAACAATCCCAATGACCCAAGAGCCTTGTTAGCCTATACACCCAGCACCAATAAAGGCGCTTTCAAACCTACCCTGCTCTCTGCTTATTGCGCTCTTTGCTTTAAATTCCTCTTCTATCCGACTGCCATTTGTCAGTGCCCTGCCCTGACGTAGTCCCAGGTGACCAGTCTGCTTCTCTCTGACTTACTCCAGACTACCGAAATATAAACGGTCACGAGGCTGTAGACTTAAGGCTATGCCCCCTTTGCTTGAGAGCCTGTCCATTTCTGCTGGCCCTCTGAATATTGTGTCGGTACCGGCCATTGTTCGGTAGACTGTAACCTCTTTGCCCCTCTAACGCAAGAGCCTCGTTGCTTCCCCCCGTCTTACCCGTAACGCAGGGCTGTGTGCTGACCTGGTCTCATCTAACCAGTCTTCTACATCCTGACTGCCTGCAGATTACCGTGCTGTAAACGGTGTATGCTCGGCACAATCAAGGCACTATTTCCCGCAACTCGAGAGCCTCCTAGGCTTGCTTATAGTTAACCAATTTAACCACTTCAATACCTAACATGTTCATTTTATCTAACCCACTCTATACGTCAGCCCACCATATCTGTACGACTAAATCTCAAGGGGTTGGCTACCACAGTCTCGGGTGCTTGGTCCATTGCTTTCTGACCTCTTTCAGAAAACGGTGCCGTTACCGGCCTACTTTGAGAACACCAAACGCCATGTCCACATTACCCCGAGAGCCTTGTTGGCCATTTTAATCCTAAGCAGTACAGCTTTCTCTATTCTGACCCTGTCCCTTCCTTAATACGTTCTCTGTCTTCCTTCCTCCTTCCATCGGACCGTTAACTCCCAGTACTTTGTCTTAAGCAAGTTTCATCTAATTCCTCCGCCTGCCTTAAAAACTACGTAGACGCAAACGGGATGGGCTCTGCCGACTCAATGCAATGTTTCCCCACCTCAAGGGTCTGCAAGAAATATTCAACCTTTATTAACTTATTAACTGCTCTTCCTTACTTCATGAGCCTTCTAGACTTGTTATAGCCCTTTTCTCATCATTAATGTACGCCATACTCCTAACGAGACTGCTAATCCAGTCTTGCGCGATCGGCTTCCTGCTCTTCGGGTGCATTCAGACTGCTGAGACATTACCTCCTATGGTCCGGCTGACCTAATGCACTGTTCCCATTACCTTAGGAGCCTCGTTAACTTTTACACCATTTATCAATAAAGCCTTTCTCATCCCAACCCTGCCCCATCCTTATCATGCTATCTGATAGTATTTTTTAAACTAGACATCAAACACTGTGCCATGCCATAATCTAGTCTTATCTGACCAGTCTTCTGCTTTCTGACTGCAGCCATACTACTGAGACCTAAATGAGCTAGGCATTACACACCCAACGCACCGCTTTCATCACCCGAGAACTTTGCTGGATTAGGTCGCGCTTTATTAGCATAGTTTCTTTCATCCCTTAACCTGTTCAGCTCCGATGCCCCTCTCGCTTCGTCCGCAAACTTTAACTGAACAACTTAATCTTGATCCGCTAACTAACTAAGTCTCAGCTGATCGGTCTCCAGCTGT
Organism: Dicrocoelium dendriticum; assembly: GCA_944474145.2. Classification (NCBI taxonomy): domain Eukaryota; kingdom Metazoa; phylum Platyhelminthes; class Trematoda; order Plagiorchiida; family Dicrocoeliidae; genus Dicrocoelium; species Dicrocoelium dendriticum. The sequence goes on along the minus strand of OX104069.1, from coordinate 92,227,040 downwards.
ACGGCTTCTCCCCGACTACTGTGACGTAACCGGCCAATGTTGAGAAGACCAAACACCCTGTCCACCTTATCTCGAGAGCCTGGTTGGCTTTCTTACTCTTATTCACCAAATCTTTCCACTCTGCTATTGTCTTTTCCTTACTGCGCTCTCTATGTTCATTCATTCTAACACCGGACTACTAACTCTAAGTGCCCTGCAATGTCCGAGCCTTATCAGACCGGTCTATTCCCCTCTCCTGCGTTCCGACTTCTCTCAGATCACTGATAAGTTATCTGTCCATGTTTGCATGACAGAACGCTTTGCATGCACGTTGGCTTACTCACCATTCTTCTTGACCCAGTACTTTGGTTATTATGCCCACTGTATTCATTAAGGTCTCAGTCGGACGGCAGCTGCTCAGTGTCCGGCCAAGACCCCATATCCCACTCCTTGTTTGCTTCTTTTCTACAGGGAGGCAAACGGTCTAGACTCTACTTATTCGACGATATGTTTTCAGGCTATGTTGCTCAGGCTGTCTTCACCTGTTGAGTCCAAACCAGGACGAAACCGCGGTCATGGGGTGCCAGTGTTGGGATGCGCAACACCAGACAAATTCCATTTTACCTACGGTCCTTGTACTCGGAATGGCCGAGGTCCACCTCAAGTGAACCGAGGTCTCAATAGAGGTTGCTTGTAACAACCCAACCACACAGCGGATTCCCCAAGTCCAACTTCGACGGTATGTTTTCCCTATCTCAACAACCTGGTGAACTTGTTCACCCTTTATTCTTATAGCCACCACTCCCACGTTCACCGTAGTTCCCAATCCGACGCGCCGACTAATCCAGCCTCTCCAGCTCGGCCTCTTGCGATCCGATTACTTATTTATAATTATTTCAGTTAGACTGTTCAGATTACCTAGAAAGCCTCGTGGGCTATTCCCCTCGTTATCAATAAATCTTTCTCACGCAAACCCTGACCATTTTTTATCACCCTCACCATTTTCAGCTATTCCTCCATCAGACTACCAGCTCTCACTGTTTTACCGTGGTCTAAACAGCTTTGACCAGTCCATTATTCACTGACGGTTCCCAGGCTACAAAAAATAAGGCGGTATTTGTTCCGCGGGCTAAACCATATGTTTTCCTTACTTCTACAACCTGTTAGGGTAGTCCACCCTTTATTGTTATAGCACTTTTCTCACCTTTATTGTACGTCCTAATCCTAACGAAACAGATCGGCCTCCTGCTCTCCGTGTTCACTCAAGGTTCTTTGAGTTTACAAATCTTGGTTGGGCTGGCTCAACTATCAGTTCAAATTAACTGGTGGACCGCAAGGGTTTTCCACCTTTTAACCATAAACTTCCTCATCCTGACCATAACCATTTCTTATCGAGCTGTTTTCATTTCTTCTTCAACGGAGGGACGGCTCCCGCTGCCTTGCGGTGACCTTGTCTCACCGTCCAGTCCATTTCTCTCTTGGTGCTCTTTAGCTATCGGGACTTAAAACGTATCGGTCCTACAGACTCAACGGCCTTTTCCCCATACATCGACATGCTGCAAGACTCGTTCACCCTCGGTACAAGTTGACAGGATGGCCATAAGGAGAAGCAAATTCCCAGCTCCAATCAAAGCGAGAACAGACCATAATAGAATTTTGCGCAATATAATATAGCATCCTGAACAACTTCGCAACCATACCAAGTCAATGCAATTGTGTTCCGGCTCACCAAGACGGCTCCTGCCGAACTATACCCCAGATGCCATTGAGGCGGCACCGCGCACACCCCCGCAAGCACATCGACTACTACAAGCACTACACTTGAAAACCTACACAACTCAACTCACCTTCACGCGCATCCGGGTTGCTGACCTCTCGCTAAAACCCACAGGTTTCTGCCGCCGGTCCAGGTACATAGGCCAAATAGTCCGCTGCTTCCTACCCCGCAATCTGCGCAATTTTTAGACCAGGTGGGGGTGAGCCGTGACAGTTCCATCTCGGCAAAAACAACTCGTAGCCGAACTACCCACTGCAATGTCTTCTTACTCGCTTCCTACAACTACTGCAGATAACGAAGTAGCTAGCAACGGTTTCATTTCGTCTTCCGTAAAGCTGGTATACCTTAAGTGCTCTTTCTCCTTCCTACTTATAAATTCGAGGTCAATAAACAATAAACTGCATATCTTGCATCCTCTCTCTTACCTCAACAACGATGACGCGCTATTTGTCGCGGACACATGCCTTTCCCCTTATGCTTCAAAAGAGGTTTACTCAATTCCTGACTAGCTGATGTTTATGCAATCTGGTGGGCGTAAACGAGGGGTCGGGTGCACAAAGTATGTTAAAATAACTACCCAGGAAAAATGTGAAAGACCACAAACGCCGCTGAGGCGATGGATGCCGTATGGATAACTGCCGATATCCTGGAATCGACGGTATTATTTGGATATGTTTACAGACCAACTGATACCTCAACTAAGGGTGACTACGCACTTATGTATACTTTTGCGCAGGCATCAAATTTTTTGTTTGAATCCAAACTGGTCGCAGGAGATTTCAACCTGCTTGACTTAAACCGGTAACCACCTGCTGCAACGACGAAGTAGACAAGTCTACTAGCATGTATTAAGTTAAGGGCTGGACGCAGCATATATCTGTTCCAACCAGGGCGAAACATACTCCTTTCGGCCTCCCATCAACGCGAGTGTCTGTCGGCCGGGAGTTTCCGGGTAGTGATCACAGGTAAGTGCTTTACTCGGATTACTTAAAGCGACATAGTACCTACCCAACAGAAACAGGCGCAGCCGTAGTATACTGCCCTATGCACTTCGCTAATTGGGCAACTCTTGCTGTGCCCGTCAGATCCAGAATTTGGGATGAATTCTTTATATCTGATTCTGTGGATCGGCCGGCTGAGTTGCTTTATGAAGAAATACTTTATTGTCTCGACGTAATAAATAAATAAATAATAAATAAATAGGTATATCTCTAGACCGACTACAGGCTGCACCCTTAATGGTTCAGATCAATCTTTACATTAATCCAATGCTCTTGCATGGAAGTAGGCAAAATACGAGTATATGGGCCAAGATGGCAATTAAAAATGCATTCGCCTTGTTTAGTGTACAGTTGATGGGGTCGCAGGCGCCCACCTCGAAAATTTTCTGGTTCCTACAGGCGGTATTGAGCTCCGTGTTCCTCTGTTGTAACAGTTGCTCGCAGCTGTAGTTGTGACACTTTGATTTGGAACAGAATCCAATTCACCACAAATTCACGTTAAATTGCTTGGACCTTGTTGGCCCGCTCAGTCACCACAATTACTGGCTCGCATATAGACGAAATGAGAGTGGCGGAATTATAAGGGATAGGAAAAGTGAAAGACTGATTTTGAGAAATTCAGGTGAAAATAAAATGAATTTGTTAAGAGACATACTAAGGCGGCGTGCTGCACCAGAAAAATACAAATTAACAAAAAATACATGGGCAAGATTTTCTTGCGCTGGTATTACTTTCTGGCGCAAAATTTTAACCTGAGTAAATCTCAGAAAAAAGAAAAATCTTTCCTAAGGCTGGAATACTGCGTACAGTAGCAAAAGTATAGGCTAATCAGGACAAGTTTTAACCGCTGATTACTTTGAAAGTAAAAACAATGCAATATGTGCAGTAGTTTGCGAGTTATTCGCAATTGAGTGGTGGTCTACGAACAAGCCCACCATACTTTTCGCTAGGAATGGCTTTCTTCCTTGCAAGCAGATAGCAGATAAACGAGAAAATGTAAAAGGTAGCGAAGCGGTATACGTTCTAAATAGGCAGAACTATCTAATAATGCTCTAAATAGCCCCAATACCCTGCAATAACTAGGGACTTCGTCGGTAGCCAAATGGTACACTTTGCAGGCATGCATGACTAATATACGCAACTAAACTATAATTTTGTGTGAAAACCCTAGAATTGCAGTAAGGAATGTTATGCTGCATGGGAATTCAGGAGAGCTTATGATTAACCCACGGTTAGCAGGCATCAGCATACAATTTTCAGTGGGTACTGAACAACATAAATCACTGGGAATATAGAGGTTAGTATTTTATATGCCTCCAAGTGGTTTTGAAGTTTATTTCAAGGCCGCATGAGCCAGGTCTGTCTGAGTAACACAGGAGACCTTCCGGATCAATTGACACATTTTGGCCTGGAAAATAGGCACAGTGCTTAGGTAAATATGGCAGGTTTTATACCTTAGGGTCGATGTTCTATATGCATGAGGCTATGTCTTCAACCTCAGTGACCTAGAGGAGCCTGGCGCTAAAAATAAAGAAATGATTAAGGGAAAAGTTAGTAAAAGCTAGCAAATTGTTTCGGGGAGTGAACTCCATTTTGGTCTGCGTTGGTTGGGTATTACCAACTCTAATTCTGGGGATGGAGCTCGCTTGAACATGAGAGATTGTTATGCCACATGTGTTGAAGCAATCTACTGTGCAGCTGTTTTCTTAGTTTTGAGCTATTTCTCTTCAATTTTAAGTTCCGAAGCAAGTGCCAGCGGTGTTCATCCAGGTGGCAATGTTAACTAGTACTATACTGTCGCACCGGCCATTTCTATTGTGGTTCTCCTGGCAAGAGTTGTCCTAGCACCCGGAGCAAAGAGTGATAAAGTAAATAAGGAGTAGGATAGTAGCGGAAACCAGTGGGATCTGGTCGTTCACCCGCCATTATGCCTAACGCATTGTAGGCTTTGAAGCCAGCTAGAAGATAAATAATACAGGGGCGGCCAAGATACGAAAATTGGTGATGGATAGTTTCTGCTGGTCCAGCCAGCCATTGTGACCGGGGCCTCACTGTCGTTGGTTAGCTTTCGTGCAAGTGAAATGGAATCTGGCAATGCGAGTGTTGTACCAGCAAAAGCAATTAAAGAAGAGGATCTGGTTTTCATTATGCCTGTCTACTAGTGTTGCCAATAGCGAAAGGCATATGTATCCAAGATAACGCTAAGTAAATGGGGCCAACAGAGGAATGTGGATAGCAAACGGTCTGCGCCTTGGGTCTAGAACTTTTAATATGCTCCCTTTATCGACAATAGGAAAGGTATATATTATTTTGCTGTTTACATACTGAGAGTAGTTGGAAACGGGGGATTTCAGTAGCTAGTGATCAGGCTTAATGAAAACGCATCAATAAGGGCCAGATAGCAACCGACATCTACGAAGGCACATTTAGGTTCATCTAAAGCAGACGTTTAGGCGGTTTTGGACAATTCTAGTGCTAAGCTTAGGTGAATCAGCAGAAACAAACGCTTTCAATATCTAACGCAAGGCTTAGGTCTAGTAGGATCCTTTACTAGGAGTACCTCAAAGGTCATAAGCTTAATATTTTTTCTACTTACCCAGTAATCTAAGAAGTTGGAAAGTAATAAATATAAAGCTGAAGACAAGGAATAAAGATGTAGATAAGATGTAAGGATTGAAATTCGCCCGCATGGATGGCTTCATCTTTGCACTGCAATACCCTGTATTAGGAATAACTACGGGTTTGGGAACCTGCCAGTCAGTAGGCTAGGCCGTACTGTTTGTTGAAATTTTTAAACACTGACGAAGTGACCATTGAAAAAGAGAAGCCGGAGGATTGTGGATAGCAAATGGTCCATGCAGCCTTTGGATCAGCGCGTTAGTGAGAGGGCCGAAGCACGTCAGGCAGTAATAAGTAGTGGCTAAGTAGCACTTGCATTCAGAATTCCGATGTCAGCACCTGTACAATGCGTGCGACTGATCAGAATGAGACCTCCTGTGTCTTGTGATTGCGGTAATGGATAAGTTAAAAGCACAACAGCCACTGATGGAGAAAATTCATGGGAGAGGTATATCTTGTTATCCTTTAACGGATGCCACCGTGCTGGCGTCTATGCTTTCTATAGTGCAACCATAAGGCGGAATTGCTCGCAGGAGAACTCAAGTAGGGCAGAAAAAGGTCTTTGAAGACGAAAGTCATCTTGTACTCAGATTGCTATTATTAAAACCTAGAAAATGTGTGCGAAGGATACCTTTAAAGTCTCCTAGGCGCTAAGACGGTAACGACAATGAACGTAGATGAGTTGTGAGATCAAGGTGCTAAGATGCCATACTAGCTCCCGGGTTACCATTGATAATGCACTCATCTAAAGCACTAACCTAACAAAATATGCACAACAGAATGATTCAGCATAGACGATCTTACAACGAAGCTAAATTTGCCCAAATAATGAGAGCATATGGGAGTATAAATCAGCTTTCGGCCAGATCTAAGCGGCACATTGATCAAGAAAAAACTGCACTAAATAATGCAAACAAAGCCACCAAGCTCAGCTGGTTGCTGCGTCCTCGGACCCCTAACTACGAACGAAAGATCTCTATCCTAGAGATTGGTCCTAAAGACACTTCTGTGACACAAGAATTTTATCCAAAGCCTTCAGCCTATACTATAAAGAATCACGGTGGCTAGAAATAGGTTCAACGCTTCAGGCCCTACAAGCACCTAGTAGCTGGTCCCTATCTGTACAGTTTGACATAACTAAGTTCCGTTCTGGGCTATTAACCATGAAGTCATCCTTGAACCCTGGTTCAAAAGGAAGACCGCCCAGTCTAATTAATAATGGTGGCAAGGATATCCCCATTCTGCTTCTAAAAATTTGCTATAGCGATGCAGAAAGGTCAGTACACGACCGCTTGGAAACATTCTACCATAATGCCACGGCATAATGGTGGAAGCTTACAGGAAGTTGGTAACTATCGCTCTATTGACTACACTGCTATTACTTTGCGCGTGATGAAGATGATTAAAAGGCCCCTCATGAGTTTGTTTTATGCAGGCGCGACCCTAAATGCATCACAGAAAGGATATCTAGGGGATCGTTCTTGTGTACCCTGACAGCTAGGCTTCCTCAACATCGTCACCGAGGCTATTGACTCTAGTCTTTCAGTAATCAATCTTTACCTTGATACGCAAAAGGCGTTTGACAGGGCATCACGCATGCGCCTGATACACAAGGTAAAAGCTTACGGGCTAGGCAGCCCGCTATTAGACTGACTGGGTTCCTATCTAATAGCAATCACCCAGTCTGTTAAGATTGAGCAAACTGTATCCACCACGACTTTTGTCCCAAGTGGTGTGGTGCAGGGGATCGTACTTGGTTCTGCTCTATTTTCGATTTATACCGATGACCTTAGCAGGAGTTTGCAGCACGGTCGCTTTTTCACCTTCGCTGACAACGTAAAAGTTGTATACGACTTTCCCCTGGTCATGAAATATCCGCATCTACTAGTATCTGTGAGGATCTTAAAGCAGTTTAAAGGTGGTACGAACGCTAGCAAATGAAGTTTTCCGCTCAAGTTTCTAATGACATCACCCACAAATTTTCTATGCCTGCTGGGTCCTTAACAGAAAACGGTATTGTATGCAAGCAGAATGCCATGAAAACGGACCACAGCTTGCGCTACCCTAAGAGCCTTAAGGTTGCAGAGCCAGTTCCCTATCATATGGCAAGCATACGTGGATTCATTTTCCACCTACGCCTGCAGAGGAGCTTTATCTAAGGAGTTCGAAAGCGGGGACAAAATACGAGCTTAGGCAAAACCAGAAACTAGAAAAAAAGCAAGCACACCCGCGTTATAGTTCTTCTTTCTGCCTATGTTATTCCGACGTCGAGTAGCGGCCCGAAGATATAAAACCGACTAATGGGCAGACGTGACAGCGGCACAAGCAGAGGCATCAGCATACGAAAGCAACAAGGAGCAAGCGCGTAGAACATGTCTTCTGCAAACTTTTGAATTTAAACAAATGGTACAAAAGGATTGGTGACGGAAATGATGAAACAATGAGAAAATATAGTGTACTCACAACCACTACATAATTCCCGTAGAGCTTGCGCTGGTAAGCAACGCTTGAAACGGCGTTCATGGAACATATTGAATGTGGACGAAGACAGTGTGACGATCAAACAAGTAATCCGACTTGGCCAGAAAAATAAGCAATCATGTCGACCTCTGAAAAGCACATTTGCAAATCCCAATATGCCACAGCTCCTAATAGCTCGTCTGTCAAGGCTGCATGGCATAAACTTTCACAGCCGCCAAGATTTAGAACCGGAAGACAAGGAGCCTTTGAAGACTGCGCTCATTGAACTCAAAAGCCGTAGAGAGGAAGGTGAGACTGACTTACAAATCGTAAATTCTCCAGTGGTCAAGAAGGGTGTATGAACTCATATCAACCGGGTGTTCAACATAACTTCACCCTGGCAGGTCAACTAGCGTCACAATTCTAGATAGGTTAGTCACACTGGGACTTCTACATCTGCATATACTATCGTCTTTTACTTTCTACGATACGTTGACCTTTGCGTTACTTGTGTACCAACTCACTCTATTGGCATATATATAGAGCGTGCTCTTCCATTACCTTCCAATGGATCATACAGGATTCTCAGTCTATGATTAGCTGAGGTCCCGTATCTCATGACAGCCGAATTATTGTTTCGCATTTTCACCATTGTACTGTTCCAATCATGGACATATGAACAATTTTCTACTGTCACTCTTACAGTTGCCATAAAATGTTTGTACTGTTGTAATTATCTGATCATGCCTCCGTGGGCGTGCCTCGCATAGTCGAGAATATACCATTTATTTATTTATTTACATCCAGGCACGTCCCGCAGTACCTCCTAGGACCTCCGTGTTGCAGTCGCCAACGTGTATGGCCTAATGAACCATCGTGACGAACTGTGCAATTTCGCCTGCTCGGAGCAGCCGGCCCTTTGAGGACTTGCAGAGATTTGGCTGAGCTCCGTCGTCCTACTCCAAGACGTCTTGTTTTCAGGATACTCCCGTTTCTGCTGCGACCGAAAATCAAAGGCTCATGGTGGTGTTTCTTTGTACACAAAATCGTCACCATCTGGCAAACTTACCAGCACCTATCGGAGCGAGGATAGTTTGTGCAAGCAGTTGTTGCGCACAATCCGCCTCAGGCGCGCAGAACTAATAGTGAAGGTTATCTACCGGAGCCCAGTAAACCGTTGTTGCGATTGGCTACCACACGTACAGAAGCACGTGAGCCACCCTCAGTTCTTACGGCTGGGGATCTAAATTTACCTAAGATATTTTGGCCAGCTGTTTGACTTCTTCCCTGTCATGGCAACGTTGAGGCTCAATTCACTAAAAGGACTATGGTAATCGGGACAACGCAAAATGGCCTTCAACCGACGCGCGTAACCGTACTCGGCATCGTGTCTGGATGTAATGTTTACGAGCTGCGAGCAGAAGCTGAACGACAGCAGAGGCATCAAACATCTGGCGAACAGTGACCACTGCTCCAATGTGGCAAGCCTAGAACTGTCGTTACTATATAACTAACAACGCAAGCCGAACTTCAACTATTGGAAGACGGATTTCAACGGACTCCTCCAGGCCGCAAGTCAGACTGTTTAAACCCTACCACAGGATGCGTCACTTGAGGCACGGTGGTCATTAAAGAAGGGGAAGCTTAACTCGCTATGTACTCGGTTCGCTCCCCTTATGTATGCAAAACTCGGACCTGCCAAACCGCATTGGTTTGATGCGGAATACAGACAGTTAGCGCGAAGGCGTCGCAAACTTTGGGACAGATATATCAGCTCGGGTTATGATGAAGATTACACGGTGTACAAGGAAAAGCGTGACTTATGTGACGCCGCAAAGATGAAGAAACGCCGGCAGTTGGAAGAGGAGCTAGCATCCTCGGCCACAACCGCACTCAAAAATACTTACCTACTCGAAACGTCAACTGAAACATTTGGGCGACCTACCGGTCTTGCAGAGCTTAGACGGGATGACGCTCATTTCAAGCGCGAAGCGCGCAGACGCATCCGCTGCGCACTTCCTAACTGCCGGCTGCGATTTCAGTACCGGCACAAGTTGCGCCAGTCTTGCTCGACCAGAGCATACATATGGTGTTTGAAAAGACGAATACGAAACCCAGTGAACATCGTGCCACAGCTATTGCGGCGTTTAATGGAGTTGCAGGGAAACGTCCCCAAGGGCAATAGGCCTTCCAACGTAAATGCCACTGTAAGCTAGGTTCAAATAAGTAGGCACTTGGGCTTTAAGTTAAATAGGTCGGTGCTCTTCCCATGCTAGCCGAACAACCTCCTCGTGGTGCCAGCTGGGCGGTTCGGGTTAAACCCGTTCCAGCTAATAGTTCGGCGGTGACGTGGTGGGTTTTCGCCTGGCAGGCCTTCTCCCTAGAAAAGCCACAAATGTCTGCTTAACAACATTGTGGTGTGTCGGTCGTGGCTCGCAACAAAATAAAGTCACTGCCCCGTGGATACCTGGATAATCCTTTCCAACCCACGGACACCAATCTTCCACTCGCACCCTACTGACGAGAGCAAACATTCAAGAATGGAACAGCACGGTTACAAGCGCAAACTACACAGCTATATAAACGCATACAAAATTAAATAGTTACATACCGCCTGCACAAACAAGCACTGTTATGGCAAACATATCGGATTTTTGCACATTCTTGGTCACGCATAGTTTTAGCAAAAGGATCATGTCTGTAACGGCGTGCCTTGTCTTGTTGAGAACAAAAGCTTTATTTATTTATTTATTTATTTACAATGTGATGCAGTCGAAGTGTATCAGCCACTTGTCAACCTCGATAATGCAAAGCTCCCGGACCAGGCGGACTTCACCCACTAATACTCAAGTCCCCATCGATTATCATCTCACCTGCCGTGGTAAAACTTTTCAATTAATTGCTCTCTGAAGGACCTGTCCCGAACGACTGGAAATGCTCGATAGTGAGACCGCTTCCCAAGGGTGATAATCCGAATAAAATAGAGAAATATAGACCGATCTGTTTGGCTTCGGTATTAACCAAAGTTCTCGAGAAGGTTGTGAAAAGTGTCTGCAGTTGTTCTTCGAATCGATGGACGTATTGACGCCAGCGCAGCACGGCTTTACGAAAGGGCGAACCTGCAGCACCAACTTGATGTACGCAAACCACCGGTGGGTAAGTGCTCTCAACGAACGGAAGGCGGTTGACCTAGTGTACACTGACTTTAGTAAGGCGTTTGACAGAGTGAACCACGAAATACTCCTTCGTAAACGGAGGACATACGGAATCGGTGGCCCGTTACTTCAGTGGTTCCACGAGTTTATTGTGGGACGAAAGTTTAGCGCACACGTCAACGACTACCTGATAGCCTGGTTCACCTCGACCAATGGCGTGCCTCAAGGAACTGTACTTGGGCCAGTATTATTTCTTATTCATATGAACGATCTTCCGCAGCAGCTCCAGTCACCATTTGCCCTATTTTTGGAAAATTTAAAAACCCTTATAATCATTGAGAACCAGGACGACTTCGCTCGCCTCCAGCATGACTTAGAGCGACTGGTAACCTGGACCACTGAAATGCAACTCCCCCTTAACGCATGCAAGTCGAAGTTCATCAGTATCACCAGACGTCCAGCCCGTCGATCATACACCTTGGACGGCCAGTTGCTCTATCCCAAAACTTCGGTCAGCGATGTAGGAGTTCCCTCACGACATGATATGGGATCACTAGAAAATACAGAGCAGTTCTATCGTGCGGGATTTTGTATGCTCTGGGCATTAAGACGCAGTTTCTCCACTTGGTCCGGAGAAAGCTTTCCTTGCCTATTCACCTCGCTCATTAGACCAATCCTTGAATACGGTGCCCCAGCTTACCATCCGATAACCCAATGGGAAACTGAAAAACTGGAGAAAATACAGCATATCGCAACTAGAATGATACCGAGTCTACAATAGCTTCCGTATGAAAAATGTTGTGAAAGGCTCGGAGACTATACACTATCCTATCGCCGAGTAAGAATTGACTTTATTATGTCCCATCGAGTACAACACTTAAATCACTTCCCCATACTGAGGCCAATATTTCACCTGCGGGAACCCTGTAACACCCGAGGACACCGTTACAAACTAAGGGTCCCCAGCATAAACAAAGTATCACCTCAGCTTTGTATCAAACAAAGAATCGTAAACTTATGGAATACACTACCAGAAGGATTAATAGAGGTTGATTCCGTGAAGTGTTTTTAAACCCGTATCGACGATTATTTCGGAAAACTTGCTTTCATGAAAAGATGCACGTACAATACCAAACGACGACATTGTATGGCCGGAAATAATGACACTAGTATTAATGCCTAACCGGCCAAAGATAAATGATTAACGGGGCAGACACAACTGATTATTGACAACTAAATGTTTCTGAGTTTTGGTAATGCAATAGAGTTATGCAGAAACCTTTCTACTTGCTCTTAAATACAGTCTCATTCAGAGTCTATTGTGCTAATTTAGAGGGGTAGGAAACAACACGACCTAAAAGTATGTCGATAGGCTCGCTTGTTGGGTGCACAGGAATTCCGAGGTTTGGAGATCGGTTATGCGTTTGTCATTGGGCTACGTCCCAAGCACCTGAGGGTTATGAGTGGTAGTGGTTGTTTCTGAACCATCCAAGATTGACACGACCTATGCGGCTTTAAGAAGATCAAAGCTCACAGACCCTTTGGATCCATTCTTATCTACAACGAAGTATTTCGTTTTCTTCGATAAAATGTTGAATGGACCATCAAAAGGCGGTGTCAAGGGTCCTCGAATAGCAGCTATTCGGATAAGGACGAATGGACAGGTGTGTAAGTCAGTATGTATACGCGGATCGTGCGTGCTTAGTCGAGGTGGAGTAGGTTTAGTGGATCGAATATTGTGCTGCAGGCGTTCAGTATAGGACGTAGGCTCCAGTTTGCTGGTGAGTCGGGAGTCCAGTATCATTTTCGCCTGGGAGAATGAGAGTTGTACCAAAGACAAGTTCGGCTGGGCAGCATGTGATACCTCCTTTGACAGTATTGCAAATACAGTGAAGAATAGCTGCAAAGCTTTTTTGACCAAGGGGCATCAAACGAACGAGCTGTGGTGGTAGCCTTCAGTTGTCGATGACATCGTTCGCCTAGGCCAATGACAGAAGAAGAATAGGCATTCGTCTGGAAATGTGTAATACCGAGTAGGCGATTAAATTCACTGAAATGGGTGAAACTGAATTGTGCTCCTCTGTCAGTAGTGACAGTGGCTGGAACACCAAGGGATGAACTGCCCGATGCAATGAATCCACGTGCAAGAGTTTCCGTGGGTACAGCACGTAAGGGAATTGAGTTTGGTAAAGATGTACAGCGACCAACGCAAGTTGACAGATAAGTGACACCGTTAGAAGGTGCTAACGGTCCTACAACATAATGGTGAATGTATTTAACACGGGCTTCGGGGAGTAAAATCTAAGAGGAGTTGTAACTGTGTCTGTGAAACTTGCTGGTTTGACAACTAAGACAGGTTTTGGCCCTTGTTGACCACATACTTCTTTGTAGCTTGGAAGCAGACACATCTTTACTCTTCAATCTTTATTCTCCTGGAATGGATGTCGCTAATCTTCGCTCTCTTGTTGATTTAATCATTGAACTTGTAGGTACCTACTAGTGACCAAACTTCTTTATGATATGGCTACACCGACTACTGATACTACCTTCCCATAAACGCTAACTCTGCTTAGCTGCAGCTAGTGGCCATATGCTCCATTCAACTCTCCGGACACCCGGAGCTATCTAGCAGTCCTACCTTCCCTAAAATTTTATGCTTTTGGACTGTTTGCGTCACAGCTCAGCTGTTTGGTTGACCTATTCTGTGCCACCGTAGGTTCCACCTGTAACTAAAGTCTTAATCGGAATGCCATTGCTGGCCACTGATCTCTTTCTCCTACTGCCGTTATCTGTGGTTCGCTACCCTCGTCAGTTCTTCTTGGCAGCAGCTAGTCGTCTTTGACTTTATGCAAACCTACAGCTTGCTTAGCGCCACCACTTTTTCCAAACTTTATTCTTTTGGACCGTTGGCATCACAAATCAACTGGTTCACTGACTTATTCTAAAATTGTAGGTATCCACTAGTGTCCAAGTCTTAATCGAGTAGCACTACCCGCTTACTGGTACTCACTATCCTAGCGCCATTTTCTCTGTCCAGCGGCTAGTCGCCATGGTCTCCATACAACGCTGCGGCTATCCGGAGCTCGCTAGGAATCACTTCTTCCTTACAACATTTATGCACTTGGACTGTTTGCATCACAGCTCAGCTGGTATGTTGAGCCGTTCGGTGCCACCGTAGGTCTCCACTAGTACCTGAAAGCTTAATCCGGATGCCATTGTCGGCCACTGAACTCTCCTAGCGCCCTTATTTGCCGCTCGCGTTATTCTCTCGTCAGCTGTTCTTGGCAGCAGTTAGGCCTTGTTGGCTCCATGCATGTCTTCAGCTTGGAAGGAGCCAATCTTTTCCTCTCCAACCTACATGTTCCTCAAACGTATGTCTCTCTACCCTTCGCTCGTACGTTGGTTTATTCATTTTACGTTGTAGGTATCTATTAGTGACAAAACGTCTTAAGGATATGGCTACACCGGCCACTCGTATAGCGAAAGCTCAAAGTGCTTTTACTAACCTTCGCCGCCTATGGCGGCGGCGCGACATCACTCACGCCCTGAAGGGTAGAGTGTACAATGCAGCGGTACCTTCGACCTTACCTTGCGGTTGCGAAACCTAACCCCTAAGATCGGCGGACATGAAGAGTCTTGTTATGTTTAACCCTCGGTGTCTTCGCAGTTTGGCTCACATCTCGTGGGAACACCGCGTGAGTAGCGAGCGTGTTGGACGCCTAGTTTACGGCCCAGGAAAAGGGAATGAACCGCTCAGCACCGCCATTTCACACACCAGGCTCCGATGGCTGGGCCACGTGTTGCGCATGCCAGCCCACCGACTCCCCCGACGTGCGTTCTTTGCTCACTGGGGATGTGGGTGGAAGAAGAGGAGAGGTGGCCAAGCAATGACTTGGTCCAGAGGAATGAAGACCCTCACGTCGGAGCTGGCCTCGGTTGGAGCGCCACGGCTCCCTGGTTGGGGTCAAAAAGATGGTGAACACGTTTGACTGGATACACTTGCTGACATGGCATGGAACAGACCTCAGGGGCGTTCCTGCTGTGCGTTTCTTTGTCCCACCCATCCTTTTTAGCCTCCCCTCTATCCACGATCTCATTTCGTGGAGTAAAACAAGGTAACTTTTTTGCCTAGTAGCTGGCTGGTAGCTTACCGGAACGATGCCTATCCGTTGCTGGCAACTCAGCTGGCATGCAACTGTCGTATTTATTTTTCTTTTATGTATTGTAGGTATGTATGTATTTCCTGTATGTATTGCGGTACAATAGCTGAGGTGTTTTACCACCTCTAGCTGACATGTATAATGATGATGACGATGATGACACCGGCCACTGATACTATCTTTCCTCGAGCCATTATCTCTGCTTAGTTACAGCTAGTCGCCATAGGCTCCATTCAAATTTGCGGATATCCGGAGCACGCTTGGAGTCACTCCTTCCCTATAACGTTTATTCACTTGGAATGTTTGCGTCACAGTTCAATTGGTTTGTTGACCTATTCTCTACCACCGTAGAATCCGCCAGCAACTGAAGGCTTTATCCGAATTTTATTGCTGGCCACTGCTCTCTCTCCTATCGCGCCGTTATCCATCATTCGCCCTCGACTAGCTATTATCCTGTATCTGACTGCACCCCGACATCCGAGACGTTCTCTCTCTGGACTCTACATTCCAAACACTCTGTTCCCCTCATCCTGAGACCTTTCCTCGATATGCTAACTGGCACGTCTTATAGCCGCTGTCGTCCCGAAAGTTGCTTTTCCTATGACCCTCATTACTGCTATTTACACCTTCTCTCCATTGTTCTACAGGATAACATTACCTGCACGGAACAACGCTGAGGACATACCTGCGACGCTCCAATGGGCACGGAATCAATAAAGAACAAAGAAAAAACCCGCACTTCATAATCATGACACACTATAGAACCTATAAAACTGATTAACTCAATACAAGTCACCTAAGTCGTCCGACTTCAACAGCTCTAACCACTAGCACTCGATTCCGAAGGCGACTACACGGCCATGGGAAACAAGTTGACGTTACGTGGCTGCGAATATCCGCGAAAGTAATCTGTCAGAGGCAATCTTTTCAATGTTATATCACCAGCCGGCAGTGTTCCAGGACGTGGTGGGTCTTCGTCTGGCGAGCGTTTTCTCTACAAAAAGCCACAAATGTCTGTTTAACAACACTGCAACGTGGCGGATGTTACTCGCCACACAAGAAAGTCACCGCTCCTAACACATTGGCAAGTTGACCGACATCATAGTTGTAAGTTCTGCGCATATATCTGCCCTCGCACGAACACGCCTACATATCTGATTAGTGACATGCCACTATTCTTAAGTATTTTTCACCCGTTTTCTCATACTTCACTCATCTGACCCACACTGCGTACGGGACCTCATTGGACTTGTTCCTCATCAACATACCACATTATTGGTCTGATTATTATCTCTACCTCTCGCATTCTGTGTACATAGACTTCATACAACCTTTGGGCCATATGGGCCCACACTACTGCCTCCAACTCTACTACTCCCGCAGTTGGTGCTGCTTATTCTTCTATCATGTACAATATTGCAATATGCTGATCATGGCCAAAAGGCGGGTCTCGCTTTGTCGAGAATAAAATATTTATTTATTTATTTAAGTTGGCTGCCTAGCTTCATCTTACTGGCTTATCCGGACTCGTCTGAACGGGCTACTACATTCTGACTCACCTCAGACTTCTGAGATCTAAAGACCTAAGGTCTACCGACGTAACATCATGTAACGCTTAACGGAAATGCATTGTTGGCCATGGTTCATCCTTATTGCTATGTTCCCCTTCTTCCTGTACAAGTCCATCTTGCCGATGCTCACCTTTAGTACATAGACCTAAATTCTACGGCTTTCACTCTTTAAGCTGATATTCTAATCTGGTCGCAGTGGTCTCTTTGCTTCCGACTACTGTGACCGTAATGATCAGAGATGGGCAGAATTAACGGGCTGCACACATCACCCCAGAAATATGACTGGCTTTTTCCCTTCTCCTCAATAGAGCGTTTACATTTTCGCGCTCTGTACGCATTACTTTTTCAATTGGAAGGATATCCCTTCGGATGTGGTTCTACTTTACCCTTGGCTGACCATTCCCCTGTTTCTGACTGTTCCCCGACATCCGATACGTTACTACTCTAGGCTCTACATTCCAAACACCCTGTTCTCCGCATTCGAGACCTTTCCTTGGCATGCTAACTGGCTTTCCGTATAGCCGCTTCCGTCCCGAAAGCTTCTTATGACACACATTACTGTTATTTACACCTTAAGTTGGCGGCCTATCTTCATTTTGCTGGCTTGTCCGGAATCGTTTGAACGGTCTACTACCTTCTGACCAACCTCGGACTTTTGAGATCAAAGTGACTTATGCACCGCCAACACCGCCTTGTATTCTTCACTTCAAAAGCATGGTTGGTCGTGATGCACCATTATTATTATATCCCCTTTCATCCTTAACATATATCTTTATGCCGATACTCTCTTTCAGCCTTTAGATCTAAATTATACGGCTTGCTTTCTATACGCTGACACTCTATTCTCGTCTTGGTGATCTCCTTTTATTTGGACTACTATGCCCCTTACGATCAGGTTTTAACAGACCCAACGGCCTGTGCACATCACTCGGAGGCTAACTGCCGTTTCGTTTAACCACTTTCGTCCTAAACTGCTTCTTTTATGATGACACTCATTAACTTATACTTGGCTATATTTGGCGGCCTAGCTTCATCTTGCTGACTTACCTGGTTTTGTCTGAATGGTCTCTTGGTTTCTAACCTCTCTCGGCATTCTGAGATGTAACTGATCTAGTTACAGCTGACGCAAAGCTCCGTTACCCTCACCTTAATTGCATCACTAGGCATTATTCATCCTTCTTTCTATTAATAAGGATGAACCATCACTTGCAGAAGGCTGGAGGCTTTTCCACTTCTCCTCAATAGAACCTGTTTTACCGACCCTTTTTTCCTTCCTGTGCTTTTTGTTGCATTCCTTTTTCATTCGAAGCTAACTTACTTGCGTCTGTCCTCTTTGACTTCACAACTTCCTACCAATTTATGACTAAAGCAAAGCGTCCCTGTCGCTTTTTCTGAGTGATATTCTTTCCCATAACCTGCACACCTCGTCCTCCCCTCTCTGGTTCCAACCGATTGAGCATATGCGCATTAGGACTCCTCAAACTCTCTTTTATTCATCTTCATTCCTATTTTGGAACAATCTTTCATTCTCTACTGATCCGTGTTCTGCTTGCTTTTCGTCGTTTTCTGCCACTTATGTTACACCTGTATTTGCGATAGTTAGGTAACAATTACATGTATAGGGATGCAATAGTTCAGTCATCACCGCAATTGATAGATTGCACTTCAGACGCACCCCTCTCTTCTGTCTTGGTGGTTGTTTCTGTTCGTTTCCTTCTTTTCCCCAGTTTGTCACAGGTACGGCGACATGCAGCCAAGGAATTGTCCATCGTGGCGACAACAATACAAGCCACGAAGTTCCTTTATCTGGACATGAGCGGAAGATTATCAACCCTGAAATGAGTTAGAATATTGGTAGCTTGGTAGGCTTTCTCAGTTGTTGTGGAGTTCTCCGAGCTGGGCAACTTGGTTGCAAACGTTTCGCCACCATCCGAGGTAGCATCTTCAGTGCGGGATCGATGGCAGTTAAGTAGAAGTAGCTGGTAGAAAGCAAACCCATTATTGGGTTTTGCGAATCTTTCTTGGGAACCATATGCTATCCTTCAAGACGTCAACAACAATTCAACATATTTCAATGCAAATCCCTCAGACTTTCACGTGGTTCTGCAGAGGATCAACACGTCATATTCAAAAAGTAGGTACAGTTCCCCACCTACCAAGCGAGCACAGGACAATACCCAGAAACGCAATAGGCACCTGGCTAACGCATCCGCCGGCAGAAAAATGGGACGCAACCTGACTGCGAATAACCAAGCGAACAAATCTTCCATCAGAAATATAGCCAGTTACAACATGCCATTCAATGGGTTGGAGGCAGTGTTTCAGAACGTGGTGGGTTTTCGCCTGGCAAGCGTTCTCCCCATAAAAGCAACAAATATCCGTTTAACAACACTGCAACGTGGCGAAGGTGACTCGCCACCGAATAAAGTCACAGCCCGTAACTTCCCAATGGCAAGTCAACTGGCGTCACCATTCTAGATAGATTTGTTAGACTAAAACTTCTATATCTGCATATACTGTCGTCTTTTTGCTTTCTACGATATCACCGTTGACCTTTGCGTTACTCGTGCACGAACTCACTGTATTGTCATATCTCTCTTGAGCATGCTCTCCAATTATCTTCCAATGGATCATTCAGGATTCTCAATCTATTATTAGCCGAGGTCTCGGTTTCACGAAAGCAAAATTATCATTTCGCATTTTCACCATTGTACAGTTCCAATCATAGACATACGAACAATTTTCTACTGTCACTGTTACAGTTGCCATAAAATGGCTGCACTGTTGTACGTATCAGATCATGCCTCCATGGGCGTGCCTAGCAAAGTCGAGAATAAAATATTTATTTATCTATTTCTTTACTCGCGTCAACTCTTCTTGGCAGCAGCTAGTCGTTGTTGGCCCCATGCACCTTTGTAGCTTGGAAGGAGCTACTTCTTTACTCTCCAACATTTATGTTCCTGGAATTTGTGCCTCTCTACTCTTTGCTCACTTGTTGATTTATTCATTGAAACTCTAGATATCTACCAGGGGGCAAACGTCTTAAGGTTATGACGATCAGGTGAGCAATATAATACATGACTACTACTTGGTGCGCGACGTATTGCCAATGAGCTCACAGTATCTCCTCCGGTGTTGCAGCTTGGCTGAATCACTCGCCACTTCCCAATGGACCGAAGTAACTATCCTTCTGATTTCCAATGGGCGATGGTAGATTACTTGTGGCCTTTTGTGAGAAGTGTAAGGTTCGGAGAAAGTAGAAGTCACGATTATACTGCACACAATAATCTGCCTCGACGGGGAATCGAACACTACTCACCAAGAGCCACAAATAATCTACAACTACCCTTTGGAAATCCGAAGGACAGTTACTTCGGTCCATTAAGAAGTGACGAGTGAGTCGTCCAATCTGCAACACCAGGACAGATACGGTGAACTCATTGGCAACACGTCGCGCAACAAGAAAAAGCCATGTATTAAATTGCGCAAAAAATCGTCAGCCCTCGGTAGATCAGTGGTAGAGCAGCGGACCAGTAATTCATGGGACCGGGGTTCAATCCCCCGTCGAGGCAGATTATTGTGTGCAGTATAATCGTGCTTGCTACTTTCTACGAACACAACACTATTCACAAAATGACACAAGTAATCTACCATCGCAATTTAGAAATCAGACGGACAGCTATTCGGTCCATTGAGGAGTGACGAGGGAGTGAGCGAATCTGCAACACCAGAAGCGATACTGTGAGCTCGTTGGCAACACGTCGCGCACCAAACAGAAGCCTTTATGTTATGGCCACACCAGAAATTAATCCTACCTTTCCTAAAGCCACTATCTCTGCTTAGCAACAGCTAATCACCATGGACTCCATTCAACTCTGCGGATATCCGAAGCTCGCTAACCGTCACTCCTTCCTTACAAAGTTTATGCTTTTGGACTGTTTGCATCCCAGCTCAG
Source organism: Dicrocoelium dendriticum (assembly GCA_944474145.2). NCBI lineage: Eukaryota > Metazoa > Platyhelminthes > Trematoda > Plagiorchiida > Dicrocoeliidae > Dicrocoelium > Dicrocoelium dendriticum. The sequence continues at coordinate 92,206,363 of OX104069.1, read as the reverse complement.
CTGGTTTGTTGACCTGTTCTGTGCCACCGTAGATTCCACCAGTACCTGAAGGCTTAATCCGAATGTCATTGCTGGCCACTGCTCTATCTTTTAGCGCCTCTATGTCGTTCGCCTTACTCTGGTCAACTCCTCTTGGCAGCAGCTAGTCGTCGGTGGCTCCATGCATCTCTATGCAAGTCTGTAGCGTCCTTGGAGCCACCAGTTATCTCCAAAATTATTCGCTTTGACCGTTTGCATCACAACTTAGCAGGTTCAGTGACTTATTCAGTAAAACTGTAGGTATCCACTAGTGACCAAGTCTTTATCGAATATCTCTACTCGTCCACTATTCCGTTCTATTCTAGCGCCATTTTCTCTGTTCAGAAGCAGCTAGTCGCCATAGGCTCCATGCAACTCTGCGGATATCCGGTGCTTGCTAGGAATCACTCCTCCCTTACAGCGTTTATTCTCTTGCTTTCCAACGCAGCTGGTTTGGTGTTTTATTCTGTGACGCTGTAGGTATCCGAATCGAGTGGCTACAGTTGGATACTGATGAGCTGTCCACCAACAATTTTAGCTCGGTTGTTTCACCTACAACACCTCTAGCTACCGTGAATTTGCGCACGCTCCGCCCTTCTCTGCGCATTTCCGGGGTTCGTTAGGTCCTACTCCTTATCTTTCCAACTGTATTCTTGTAGACTGCTTGCATCACATACTTTTGCTGCCTTTTTTCCTATTCTTCGAGACTGTAGTTATTCATAAGTAACTAGATTTATTCACATAACAGGCACTTTTGCCACGGAAACCAAGTCTATTAGCGCTATCTCTCGATCACCTTACATTCGACACTAAATCTCCCGTTCCTATCCATTTAATTCTAGCCCGCTTCTAGTATGCTCAGCGTCCTATCCTACTTTACCGATGTACATAATAGTTATTATTTGGTCTCAGATAATCCTCATCCCGTGGAGTATATATAAATATGGCCACATCATCACTGTATCTTCTGGTTTCCGGTTGCAACCAATCGTGGCTACATACCCACTTCTTGGTCTCCGGCTGAATCCTAATGCCGAAATTTACTACCTCAGGAATTTCTTACCGGAACCCTGCTCTTCATCCTCAAGTACATGAAAGTAAGTTACCCATTGGGCCATGCCCTCTGCATAATCAAAATCATTTTCAGCGTACGTTCTGTTACACTTTGTACACCAGTTGTCACAAGTAACGGTCCTGAAGTGGGATTTCACCAATGCTTGGTACCATGATTATCATTTTTGATCTTTACTCGGCCTGTTACTTATTTTCTTTTCTCTCTGGGTTCGTGAACATCTGAGAGGTCCGGGACTGAACTAAAGACCTGCCTACATCTGATATGAGACGAAATAACCAACAAGGACATACCCGGACAGTGACTTCACTTCCAAACCTACCCTCTGCACCTAACAACTTAACCACCGATATCCAGCCAGGGTAGGTGGACACGAATTCTTCGCATCCAGAAACTATACATAATCAGAGGAGGTGAGACCCCATACATAGTAAGTGCTACTTTCCCGCAAAACCATACTTCCTTCTCGGCTGACCTCGAAGTCCAGGTTGGACTCTGACTGTTTCATTCATCTAGCCCGCGGAGGAATCACTCGACTGCGAATAACTGAAGGAACAAATACCTCATAAGAAGCATTGCCAGTTGCACAAGACCGAGCGTAGCAACCGCCGACAGTGTTCCAAGACGTGGTGGGTTTTCCCCTGGCAAGTGTCCCTTTAAAAAGCCAACAAAGTCTGTTCACCAACACTGTGACTTGGCGGATGTGACTCACCACCGAATGAAGTCACTGCCCACTGTTACACAGTGGAATACCGGCCAGTCATTCCTCAATATTCAACTGACACGTACAACAAAGTTACCCTGTCTTCTTATGCTGTCCCAGCTCCACTTTTTGTGCTAATTTTACTTAATCTACGCACACTTGAAACCATTTTACTGTCACTTCACTTTTGATTTTGCTTTTCATGACAGCTTTAACTGTTTTTGCAAATTGTACAAATTTGTCCACGGTCAATTACGTGCGTTGTAATGCATCTGTTGCGCTACATACTTGCTTGTAAATTTTGAGCATACCTGTGTTGGTATGGCTCGCTGAATTCGAGAATAAAATATTTATTTTTTGTCGGATGTCTGTGGGCCTATTGGCTTAGATGTGACGGTCGGTAATTAGCTTCACATTACATTGTATACTGTGCTGCGATAAGCCTTGAAGATGGACAAAATCCACTCGCCGTCAGGATTGTGGACCCAGCGGTCTAGGTTTATCAGTGAAGGTATCGCAGTAGATCGTTGCGTCAGAATTGAGCACGGGCAATTGCAAAAGTTTTACTGAAGTGTTTGATCGAAGCTGTGTTAATTTTGGGTCACTGGCTTGTGCAACGGACATTCCTCTGGATCGACGCAAAAGCCAGGTACCTGATGGATATGCGCACGGGATATTGCGTCGGCGACAAGGTTTTTAGGACCGTCTATATAGCGAATAGCAACACAAAGTTACAAAAGCTAAACAAGGTGTCGAGTCTCTCTAGCAGAGGAGGGGTCCGAAATTGCAAGAAAAGCTTACACAATCAGCTTAGGGTCTATCAAGATGGCAAAGCTTCGATCCTCAAGAAGGTGAAGAAACTGCTTTACAGCCAGGTAACTGACAATGAGTTCTCGACCAAACGTGCTGTACCTAGTCCGGGCAGGTAGAAGTTTCCGTGAGAATCAAGACAAGGGTTGCATTGTGATGCTGCATAGCTTACAACCACCCGAATTACCAGAAGCTTCAGCTTCTCAACTCATGCTTGCTGATAAATACACCTTACATTCTTAACACCTTCCGGATTATGGATGTCATTGGCAGCTGCTTCTCATTATCTGCTTAACTCTAGCATGGCTGACACGCCTTGAAGACGCACCTAGGTTGCGGCTCATACCAATTTCATCTTTACCGGCTAATATCATATTTTGATGCCACACCGCTCACAGCCATCCAAGTCAGCAACCTGTTTATTTCTTCATCCTATGTACGAGGTCTCTGTGACGTTATATTCTCATTGCTATCTTCAAGGTTGGTGTCCGTCATTGTCTAGCTTTAGCTCTTCACCTTTTGTATGAATGGCACGTCTCATAAAATGCCAAGCACGCGGCTCATTTCCACTTTATTTTCACAGACTTCCTTTAGGACTATGGTGGCGCAGCGCACACAACCACCCCACTTGCAAACGTTTTCGTCCCTTCCCCTCAAGCCCGTTGCTACTTTGGCCTTACATACTTAGTGATGTCTCCCTCATAAGTCAGCCTGTTGTCTGCTGCATCTCATCTCCACCTGTTTCTCTTCAGTATGCTTGCTAAGCCTTAGCTAGCCATTAAACACCTGGCGGACTCCCATTCCAAATTCACTTCCTCCCATTTGGTATAGTAGGTTGTATTGTTCATAGCCATCTGACTTGCTAACCATTTTCCCCCCATCTCAAACCTGAGATCACTTTGATCTAACATTCCTAGTATCACTTCCTTCCGTATTTTAAATGCCATTGTCTTCTGTTACTAAACATCATTTGTTTCTTTCTGGTATGACTGCTAAGCCAGGACGGACTACCTAGCTTGTGACATATTCTCAATTCATCTTTATTGGCGTCCAGTTAGATTAGGCTGCCGCATCGCTTACAACCTTTGGAACTCCGAATTGCTTCCGTACCTCATCTTATGGTTGAGGTCTCTGTAGCCTTACATTCCTGCTATCCTCAACAATGGGTTTTCGGATGTTGATGTTTGTCACTCCCTAGGTCGGTCTGCTTAAGGTTAACGCGGCTGATGGACCGCGACGAAAAAACAAGCCTGTGATTCACTCTTATTCTATTTTTAACTGGCTATCCTTTGAATTGTGATGTCTCAAAGCTCGCAATCACCCGACTTTCCACTATCTTCATCTTCTCACCTCACGTTTGCTGATGCCTAGACGTCACTTTCTTCTTAGCTTCCGCTTTATGAAGGTCGTTGGAGGCTGCTTCCTAGTATCTGCTTATCTCTAGTATGGCTGACACGCAGCTCATCCCCTTTTCAGGTTTACTGGCTACGATTCTCATAGCAATGCCAAATCGATTTACCAACTAGCTAGCAAGGCATTCCAGAAATGACCGGCGCAGGTTTTAGACGAATTACCAAGAACGTTCTGTGAAGCAGATTACCTTTTGGTTTTTGGCGTAACACGTGAGGAGCAGGACCAGAACCTTCAATAATTGTTGCAATGCTGTTTTGAAAGGCTCATCAGGCTGAAACGAGTGATGGTCGGGTTGCGTAGGACGGAAGTGGTGTTCCATGGACACGTGCTAAGCTCCAGAGGACTTAAATCAGACCCAGCGGAAGTCAGGGCCGTCAAACAGTTCCCTCCTGCTAAGGACGTGAAAACCTTTATCAGGCTGAATGGGATGTTGCATTAACTAATTCGTCTCTTTCCTAGGTTAGCCGAAGTAACTGTACCGATACGAAAACTGACACATAAGAGTGAGAAGTTGCATTGGGAAGCGGAGCAGAAGAGAGCATTTCAGAAAATACAAGAAATGATCCAAAGGGGCTCTCGTTCTTGCTTACTATAACACAGCACTCCCGCCCGAGATCCAGTGTGACAGCAGTCAGTATGGTATCGTAGCAATACTCATACAGAAGTGTGTGCCTATGGATTTTTGTAGTCGGACGCTGAAACAGACCGAGCATCCTTATACGCAAATAGAGAAAAATGATGCTTGCATTGGTTTAGGCCGCGGATCGTTTCCATGACTCTACGTTTGGTTGCAATTCCACCTCCTTTATTGACCACAAGCCCCTAGTGTCTATCGCCAGCTAGCCGCTCCATGTTGTTCCACGCCGCCTGCAACGAAAGCTTAACCGTTTGAAGAAGTATGAGTTAGTGATTGCCTACCGGCCACGATCCCAGGTGCACATGGCGGACAAACTGTCAAGGGTGTACTCGTCAGAACCGCCATAAAAGGAAGAACATCCAGCTTTTGTCTATTAAAAAAGCTGATCGCCATCACCACTTAACGCTTGCACCAGCTCCAAACATACACTGCGGAGGCCAACTTGTGTAGCTTATTGAAGCACTCGATCACAGAAGGATGGTTTGAAGACAAGGCAAGTTACCAAAGGAGCTGACTTCCGTCTTCCATTTTCGTGATGAACGCATTACTCAGGATGGATTATTATGCAATGGCAACAGGATAATTGTTTCAAAGCACTGCAGCTTTTGAGGCTGGAGCTGATACATTGTGCACACCTAGGAACCAACTGCTGCGTGGCAAGGACTAGAGAGCTGTTGTTCTGGCCCTGAACGGCTAGCCAAATACGTGACTATGTCTCCACTGGTATAGTTTGCAGAGCACACGATGTACGTAGGCCAAATGAACCGAGGATGCTACGTGACGTTCCTGACATAACCTGGCAGATGGTTGCACTAGCCATTTTTGTTCACGATGGAAGTAACTATTTGCTTGTGGTGGATTATTTTAGTAACCAATTCGAGCGCGATGCGCATACGACGACTAGTACGCCGTCCGTGTTGAACAAGTTGCGGGGCCAATCCGCGCCGCAAGTTAAAAGTGCAGCGTTTCGTGCATTTGCAAGAAGTGGGATTATTGTCATCGGCTAACCAGCTCATACCATAGCCGATCAACCGGTACGGCTGAGTCCGCGGTAAAGGAGGCGACAAAGTGCTTACAAAAGCAAAGGAGACCCCCTGCAGTTCCATACAAAATGCTACTGGATCGAGCGAGTACGCCATCTACTGCGAGCGGAGGCAGTCTTGCACATGTCTATTCAGTCGCCAAACAAGGACGCTAATACCAACCGCTAAAACTGTACCGCAGTCAGAGATAGCGTCATCCAATGTTCTACACAACTGACTACGGAACAGAATGCTGACCCAAAAAAGTAATATGATCGCGGATCGAAAGGCCTCCCACCCCTAGGCACAGGGAAATAAGTATGAGTGCATCCATTACGGGAATCCCGTGGATGCTGGCGGAAAGGAGTGCTCGAAAGCCGGAAGGGAGGGAGGAGCTATGAGGCCAAGACTGAGGCCACCTCATTAGACGGAATCAGGTGCAACTGAAAAGTATGCGTCAGGAGTGGCCCCTGCAGAGATAGGGTCAGCAACAACAACCGGAGAAAATACTGCTACACAAGCGCAGAATATTACACACACAGTGCTAGGCAAGAAATATAAATAAGTACATATTTTTAATCTCGAATTTCTCGAGCCATACCAAACCAGGTACGATCAAAAGTTACAAGCAATTAGGTGGCGCGACATATATGTTACGACGCGCGTAATTGGCTGTGGCCAATTTCGTACAATTTGCAGAAACATTCGAAGCACTCATGAGGAGCAAAGTTCAGAGTGAGTGACAATAAAATGGTTGCAGTTGTGCGTAGAGTAAATGAAAATGACACAGTAGTTAGAGCGGGGACAGTATGTGAAGAAAAAGTAACTTTGTTATACGTGTCAGTAGAATATGGCAAACTGACTAGTCGATATTCCGGTGTGTAACAGTGGGCAGTGACTTTATTCAGTGGCGAGTCACATCCGTCACGTCATAGTGTTGATAAACGGACTTTTGTGGCTTTTTATAGGGAGAACGCTTGCCAGGTGAACACTGTCGTTGATGGTTATTACCGGTCATGTGCGACTGACAAAGCTGGTTAAAAGCATTAATTCCCTTAGTTATTCGCAGTCGAGTGACACCCAGGTTTGCCAGACAAGTGGCGCAGTCAGGTTCCAACATGAGCGTTGGGGTCAGTCGAGGAGAATGTATGATTTTGCAGGTAAGTAAAATTTCCAGAGTATGGGGTCTCATCTTCTCTGATTATGTATATTTGCCGGAGTGCGAAGAATTGGTGTCCAGCTACCTTCACTGGACATCGGTTGCTGAGCTGTTGGGTTCAGATGGTTAATATGGTAGTGGAGCCATGGTCCAAGTAAGTCCTTGTTGGTTATTTCCTCCCATCCCAGATGGAGGCAGCTCCTCAGTACCATCACGGATCCTTCCGATGTTCACGACCTCAGAGAAAAGGGAAAGTGAGGAACAGGCGGGACATGTTGTAACGCCATCCTAAAAAACTAATAAAGAATGTGACAGGGCTGGAAATGCCGGTGAGTAAAAATGCCGTAATGCCCATAGAACGTCGATAGGAACGAGCAGGTTGTTAGAAGCAGATTGTCCAACAAATCAGGAAATCGACTCATTAGGTCAAGTTACATAGTTAATTAACGAGGGTGGCTAAAAGTTGACCATTGATCTGACAGGTCGATTGCATATTATCGAGCTTGATCTGTGGCATTCGACCTCAGTATCGTTCGTTCTAGCAGGCCAGGAAAGCCGCAAGGCATGGAGCAACTTCTTTCGCGAGCGTAATGTAGGTTGAAACAACCGAATGCAAATCGATTTAGCTGTCACGAGCGCACGGAGGCGCAAACATCTTGTTTAATGACGACAGCTGAATCGATTTGCATTCGGTTGTTTCAACCTTCATTATGCTCGCAAAGGAAGTTGCTCCATGCCTTACAGCTTCCCTGGCCTACTAGAACGAACGAGACTGCGGCCGATTGTCACAGATCAAGTTCGCTAACATGCAATCGACCTGTCAGCTCAATGGTCAACTTTTAGCCTCCCTCACTGCTCCGTTAATGAACTATGTAACTTGACCTAATGAGTCGATTTCAGTTCAGTATTTTACCCTCAAATATGACTGTAATGGTCTAAAGAGAATCATCGAAAACAATTGTTCACCTATGGTCTTGTGTTCTTTTGACTTTAAATGGGAATTTTCAAGTTGCTTAAATCTGGAAATAGTTGGTCCATGATAACGTCCAGCCTGCAGCCCTTTACTGAACGTGCAAGTGACCAATCATGCGCTAGTAGGTGGAATAGCGCATACACGTGCACGCTTGAGCCTGGGCTGGTGGCAATGGACCGAGGGTAGAAGCGCGCGGACCCAATCCCGCCAATGGTACATCCACGAAGAAAAGCAAGATGATTTTAGACAGGGTAAACGTAGCGAGCAAGCATAAGCCATTGGGTAAAGCGACAGCGACACGATGCAAATAACGTGGATGGGCTATTGAAACGGACTGTTATAAGTAATGTATATACTCTACAAATACTTGAGTGTAATTTTACTAAGAAACTTAGTTTCCGCGGCCCAGTCCTTTTGCTTTCCGGAATGTGAGACGACAATATATGGAACAAAATTGCATAGTAGGAGGAACTAGGTATCGGGGTGTGCAACCATCTACTTAATGGTGTTTATCGCTGCATTCTAGGCTGTGCGTCCGCTTGGTTGCCTCTTGTTTCTTGCTTGTTTTTGTAGGTTTACTACAGATACGGCGGCCGGCGCATGACGGTTCGACATTGGAAATTACCGATCCAGCCAGCCGATTTGAAACATTTGCTGTCTTCCCTTTGACCTTAACAGACAAATTATTATTCCGGTGATTCCAAGTGCCCTCCGCATGGACCATCATTTTAACAAATTGGTGAGAAGCCGCACAGGCCGGGTCTAAACAAACGGGGTTTACCACCCGCGCAATCACAATACCGCAGCTTACTTGCTGAAATCGCCTATACACGGATTGTTTGTTTCACTTTGGAAACAATTATTTACTTTTCACGGACAGCTTTGCTGCCGTTCACTGATGGTCGAGGAATAGGGTTCGGCACCTTACAAGAACATTTTACTACTTCGTATCTGGAGCTTTTATGATGGCACAACATAAGAGCTATCCATAGACATAGACAATTTGTGTTGACAATAACACATGTGGATGGACGTTGCTCCCTTTTTGTGGAAATCCCGTGCTGTTTTGTGGCCAGAATTCAGGGGTTCTGCCCTAGTACGCTGATGTTCCACTCATGTTCTAAAAAGCCTAAATTTGCCCTTTTTATATATCCTGAATTTTTATGAGGAACCTCACTTTCGCCTGATGAGACGAATTTAGTCACAAGGATCAACTGCACTCTTCTCTTGCGATGTCCAATGTAAATACCTGTACACGAAGCTTTCAGGTTTAGGACATGTGTACCACAAATGGAAAGCCAACTTTTATTAATTCGAAGGCCGTACACATCTGCGCCCTTCTTCCCACGACTTTCCTGGACCTTTCACCTCTTCGCTGGCTTTAACGAGGTATGCGGGCTCTGCTATAGGCAATTCGGTTAGCCAGCGCAATAATTGGAGCGCACATGACTGCCAATAATTGAGTGTACACTCGGCCTGTAAGCTACATTGCCATTTATACATTACTGTCTTAACGGACTGACGGCATTTTTCCAGGACGTGGTGGATTTTCGCCTGCCAAGCCTTCGCATTATAAAATGCCACAAATGTCCGATTAGCAACACTGTGACGTGGAGGATGTGCCTCGCCACCGAATAAAGTCCCTGCCCAAAAACGCACACTGGCAAGTTATCAGAGCGACCAGTCACATCACATTAGTATATTTTGGACATTAATATAAAAAATACACGTCCCTTTTTCTGCCAGGCGTCTCCACGCTATTTATTACGCTGCTACACAGTTTTGAACCTAGAACTTCGCCATTTCATTAAAGGTTCCGTTCCTGACCAGTGCAACCGCCATTTTGGTAGCGGCTGTATATTGTGCGAACAGCGCATTTCGCACAAAGCAACGTGCCTGTTGCGGAACAATTCTTCTTAAAGTCTTGATCACGCCAGATGTAGTGTGCCTGGAAACATTTGAGAATATATTATTTACTAATTCATTTACCATTATGACTCCACACAGATGAATATCCTATTATACTATTCCACCTTTCTTGCTCAATCCTTGTACTATTACTTCGATCATTCCTTCCACAGTGTGCCACGCGTAGCCGAAAATAAAATATATGCTACGGCCGCCTACAGCCGTGGGTTTTGCTAGGCTTTGCATATTTCTTAACAAATGTGACTGCTTACCGTCATCGATTTCAAGTTCGCTCAAGTGTTGCAATTCTTTTGCGCTTAGACAAGCCTGTGCTTTTCCGAACTGCGGCTTCACTCGTTGCATAAGTTTGCTAATTGTCAGGCAGATATGGAATGTCATCGAGGTCGTCCAACCAAATGGAGGGAGTGCGTTTACAACGCGGTGGAACCTAATGTAAATGGACCAAATACGATGTAAAAGCAATGAGATTCTAACTGCGCGGACCAGGTCGTTATTTTGGTCTCGTTAAACGGAGGTGAAGGAAAACTTTAGTGCTGCGAATAGCAAACCTCGGTTGCGTTTTCGTGTTGTTGTCGGCTATCTCGACACCTTGGTAATATTTGGTAGAATAGTTAGATTGCATCTGTTGTATTAAATTAACGATCACTCCCTCCCTTAACTACCAATTCTTCTTTCTATTCCCTACTGGCTACAAGCAACGGGGTGCCAGTCAATACCGTCCTTGCGAAGGTCCGGGCTAAATGTAGGACTGCTACGCCGAATAAGTATTCTTCCAAAAACGACGGTTCAGTTCCCCTAAAGGGTGCTTTAATAACAACTTCAGCTGTTGTATTCTCGATGAATGCGACACAGTCTCTTACTCATATAATGGATTCATCCTCTGCAATGCAGAGAAATTGTAGTGTAGTATTTTCTGACCAAACGATAGAATTGTACCCAACGGTGCAGCTCTTAGAAGATCATGCTGAACACGCACAACGTGTCACTAGCTTTAGTTGCCCCATTCGTCCGTCCAATGCACATTCAAAAATATTTTAAGCCCACTACACTTAAAGCTGCCGGCAGGTTATTGTCCAATATCGCATCAGAACTTACTGAATAATGTACTATGCTTCAGTGCCCCTGATAGACTTCCGTTGGACAAACTCAAACGTCTGTTACTTAATAGATGCAACCTGTACCCGTATATTTACACATGCAAGCTTCTGAAGAAGTGGAGCAGCAAGCAAAGCTGACAGGTGCTATTTACCTTTCGTAGCCAAGGGCTTGCTGAAAGTTTTCTCATGATAAAAAGCGAAATTAGACTCCGCCTTACAGTTGGACCGATCCTAATGAAGCTAGGTGGAACTCCTATACATAGAGCATCTGCGTTACCAAAAGTGCCAAAAGTCATATCAGACAAAACCCGCGAAAAGGCCCTACAATGCACGACTATTCACTCCGCGACGCTACCTAGAGTCGACCTTGACTTGTCTCCTATACAGCTCTCACCTTAAGTTCCTTGTGTAACAAACGGAAGCAAACCGACATGCAAAAGTCAATATAGGAAAGAAATTGGCCTTACGCTCCGGGGTTCCTGCAATTCCACGACTTCCCCCAAGGGATCAGGAATAAGCATGCCTACCTGTGCGGAGCGTGAAAATGGTCACATGAATTTAAGCGCGTCTTTACCTTGTGCTCTTGACGTGCTGGGTGTACCACCACCCATACCAACTCGCTCTGTACGTGGCTATTAACTGACATAGGACGTCACACGGCTTCTGCTGTCTAAACACATGCAGCGCGTACAGCAAATCCATGACTCTGCCTGCTTCGGGTATGCTGACTTAACGCCGGCTAATTGATCACCTATACGACATTCCCCAATGGTACGTTATCATTCCGTACTACCCACAATTCCCTTTGCGTTGCGACTTGCTTCGTCAACTGCTGGGGAATCTATCAAGACCCGCCGTCCGCAGATAAGCGAGTCGCTTAAAGTGCCCAAACGTTATGCAGCACAAATGCAGGTGTTTACTACAAAGGAACTGTCAGCCCCGGGCGCTACATTTCATTCTGCTGGCGCCTAACAGTTCTCTTCAGGTTATAGACACTGAGAGCCCGTTTCTGCTGTTATCAAACGCCCAGACTTCGAGTAACAACACATCAATGACAACAGTAACAGGGGTAAGTAGTTAACTCCTACGCATAGAGCTGGCGCTGAAGACTCGCTGAACAAGCACCAGTACCTACTTCAACGTAAATCATCACCCTCTCTCCGTGCTTCTATACACAAACCACTATAATCTCAGGCACAACTGTTTCCGGGGCAACAAACTGCCCTTTCCATTCTATAGTCGCCCTAATAAAAGACGTTTAGAAGTCGCGGCATCTACGAAACGGATCTTGTCCAGAAGAAACAGTGAAAATGATGCGTAATAAATAAATAAACAAATATGTTATTCTCGCATTCATCTAGCCATAACAACTCAGGTGTGCTCAAAACTGGAAAGCAAGTATGTGGAGCAACGGTTAGGTTATAGCGTACGCACTTGACTGTGGCCAAATTGCTACAGGCTGCAGGAACAGTCAAAGATCTCATAAGGAGCGAAGTCAAGGGTGGAGTGCTAATAAAATGCTTTCAAGTGTACGAAGAGTAAATAAAAATGGCACAGTAGGTAGAGCGGGCAACCTGTATGAAGACGGAGTAACTTTGTTGTATGTATCAGTAGAATTTTGAAAATGCCTGTTTGGCTTTCCAGTGTGTAACAGTGGGCAGTGACTTCATTCGGTGGTGAGTCACATCCGCCACGTCACAGTGTTGATAAACAGACTTTGTTGGCTTTTTAAAAGGAGGACACTTGCAAGTGGAAAACCCACCACGTCCTGGAACACTGTCCGCTGTTGCTACGCTCGGTCTTGTGCAACTGGCAATGCTTCTTGTGAAGTATTTGTTCCTTCAGTTATTCGCAGTCGAGTGATTCCTCCGCGGGCTAGATGAATGAAACAGTCAGGGTCCAACCTGGACTTTGAGGTCAGCCGAGGAGGAAGTATGGTTTTGCGGGAAAGTAGCACTTACAATGTATGGGGTCTCACCTCCTCTGATTATGTATAGTTTCTGGGATGCGAAGAATTCGTGTCCATCTACCCTGGCTGGATATCGGTGGTTAAGTTGTTAGGTGCAGAGGGTAGGTTTGGAAGTAAAGTCACTGTCCGGGTATGTCCTTGTTGGTTATTTCGTCTCATATCAGATGGAGGCAGGTCTTTAGTTTAGTCCCGGACCTCTCAGATGTTCACGAACCCAGAGAGAAAGGAAAATGAGTAACCGGCCGAGTAAAGATCAAAGATGACAATCATGGTACCAAGCATTGGTGAAATCCCACTTCAGGACCGTTACTTGTGACAACTGGTATACAAAGTGTAACAGAACTTACACTGAAAATGATTTTGATTATGCAGAGGGCATGGCCCAATGGGTAACTTACATTCATGTACTTGAGGATGAAGAGCAGGGTTCCGGTAAGAAATTCCTGAGGTATTAAATTTCGGCATTAGGATTCAGCCGGAGAGCAAGAAGTGGGTATGTAGCCACGATTGGTTGCAACCGGAAACCAGAAGATACAGTGATGATGTGGCCATATTTATATATACTCCACGGGATGAGGATTATCTGAGACCAAATAATAACTATTATGTACAGGTTT
>OX104069.1:92174372-92192452 GCA_944474145.2 Dicrocoelium dendriticum | reverse complement strand
TTCTCCGTGGGACGAGGGTCGTTTTCGCGCAGGGCGTGGTGCGGCGGAGCGAGAGACCACTCCCAAGCTCCGTTCGGCAGCAGCGGAGGTTGAGGTCCTGTCGAGCTTTTTCTGGGCTAGCCAGTTTTTGTAGTCCGACAAGCCCGCACCAACGGCTCGCCGAGATGCACCCCGCCCTGCAATCAATAAATAACAAATCATAAACGGCACAGCGTACTCCGACTTCCGACGAACCTTTATTTACGCAAACGCACGCTCATTTTTACTCGGCACGATTTTGCCTTACGAACCCCATTCCAAAATTCCTTTTCGATTTCGAATGCTTGCCATGTTCAGCATTCTAGGAAGGAGTTCTGTAGCGCCCTAAAAGATAACTCTTATCTTTCATGTACAATTTACTTGTTGACCGATTGTACATTACTCCTTCTTGTTTTAATGTTACAACCGGCTCGACACACAACTGCCTTGTAAGTTCCCGCGCTCACGTGTAGGCTCTCGTCTCGCTTTATCCGTCCGTTTCTCGTTTTAGCCCATCAAATACAGTCCGCTGTGCCTGAATCCAACTGACTTCTGGTATCCGCGCACCGTCTCGGACTAGTATTAACTAGTCCTACATTAGCAACAGCTAGTCGCCATAGCCTAAATTACACTTTGCGGATATCCGGAGCTCGGTTGGAGTCGCTCCTTTCTTACAATGTTCATTCTCTCTTAGTGTTTGCGTCACAGCTCAGCTGGTTTGTGACCTATTATGTGCCACCGTAGGATCCACTAGTAACTGAAGGCTTAATCCGAACTCCATTGCTCGTCACTCTTCTCTCTCCTAGCGCGCCGTTATGTGTCGTTCCTCCTACTGCATCAACTCCTCTTGACAGCAGATGGTCATTGTTGGCTCCATGTAGCTTGCAAGCAGCCACTCCCTGACTCTCCAACCTTTATTTTCTTCTGCCGTCTGTCTCTCTAAGCTTTGCTCGCTTGTTGATTTCTTCAGCGAAACTGTAGGTATCCAATAGTTGTCAAACTTCCAAATGAGTTGGCTACACCAGACACTGATACATTCTTTTCTAGCGCAACTATCTCTGCTTAGCAGCAGCTAGTCGCAATAGCTTTTATTTCATTTTGCGGATATCCGGAGCTCGCTCACTTCTTACAATGTTAATTCTCTCGGATTGTTTGCGTCACAGTTCAGCTTGTCTGTTGACCTATCACTTACCTTCACTGGCCCGTTGATAAACTCAACGACCCTGTAGGCATACACTAGTAACCAAGCGTCTGATTGGAATGGCTACATCTGGCCAGTGAATCTCTCCTAGCGCCACCATCTGTCAATCGTCGTAAGTTCGGCAGCTCTGTTCAAAAGTAGCCAGTCGCCATTGGCCCCATGCATATGCGATGATCCAGCGCTTGTCAGGAGCCACTCCGTATCTCAATAACCTTTATTCCTTTAGAATATCTGCATTCAATCTTTCCGCTGCCCTGCCACCAATTAATCTTTAGGACTCTCTCGCGGCAACCTATTTATTTTCGCTTATGATGCGCTCCCTCTCCGAGTACGCTAACTACGTGCTGTTCATGCACATGACAATCACTGCCAATATTCTAACTCTCTTCGCTCTCTCCCCACCCAACGATTGGCTCTTACTAAACCGATACTTCGTACTTTACTTACTGGAACAACGCCCTTGTCTCTACGTGGGCTTTAGCAATCCACTCATACGGCTAATGATTCTATAGGATATACAAAAGACATTTTTAGCATAACTTTTGTTGCACAGTGTACATGCTTTTGTCACAGGCCCAAATGTTGTAACACAAGACGTTAACAATGTTCAACTCCATGCCTTTTCTTGCGGTATTCTCTCGGTTGTCTCTCACTTTCCCTTTTCTCCGAGGTCCGGGTCTTCTTGGAGATCTAGGATTAGACTGAGGAACAGTTTTGGCCTAAGACGGACGTAACAACCCACAAGGACTTACATGGAGCATGGTAGAACTCCGAAAGGACCGAACTACAATCAACATAACCCTTGTCCAGTATGGAGAACTGGACATATCCTCATACTCCCATACATTATACATACGAAAAATCTGGACAGCGGAAAAGTTGAACTTTTGCCCACCTGGACATAGAACAAGATGAATAATCGCGCTATCTCTCTCCTCCACCGACCTCAAAAATCATGGCGACACCGGTCAAATTACCTGTCCAACTAACAGAGGAAATTAGAAGCCATTACTTTGCGAAAAACCGAAAGTAAAACTAGTCGTCAAGCGGCTTTGCCAGTTCAACATTAATGTCCAAAATGCTTTACAGCAATGTTGCAGGACGTGGTGGGTTTTCGCCTGGCAAGCGTTCCCCTTATAAAAAGCCATAAATATCTGTTTAACAACTCTGCGACGGGGCGGATGTGACTCGCCACTGAATAAAGTCACTGCCCACAATTACATACTGGCAAGTCGACTAGACTCACATATCAACTCTTCCCGACATCTTTTTAACTACACACGATTGAACTCGAGGTATCGTCGTGATACACATCTGTTTTTAAACCTTGATCATGCCTGAGTTGGTGTGTCTCTATGAAACAGAGAATAAACTATTTATTTATTTAGTTAGTTATTTAACATCATCGGCATTTAACATCATCAACGTACTCCACACTTGTGATCTGGTTACTTATCTCTACATTTCGCATGCTATGGACTTAAACTTCGTACAGCCTTTGGGCCCTATGGGCCCACACTACTGACTCCAAGTGTACTACTCCCGCTCGCGGTGCTTCTAATAATGCTAGCATGTACAATATTGCATAAATGCTGATCATGCCCAAAATGCGTGCCTCGCTTTGTCGAGAATAAGTTATTTTTTTATTTTTTTATTTTTTTTATTATTTATTTATGAAAGGAGGTGGCCCAGGAAATCTTCCGTTGATTTGCCGAGTTTGCACTTAGTCGAGTTGACTGTGACACCGTGTTGGGTCAAGCGCTGGAAGAGAGTTCGAGGGTGCTCGAAGTGCTCTTGTATCGATGAACTGGCTACTAAGGTATCATCGATGTATTATTAAGTGCATTCTAGGCCGGAAGTTACATCGTGGATGAAGGGTTGGTAGATACGTGCGCCGTTGCACCGTCCTGCTAACATTGTTAAAAATTCAAACAAGCCAAATGGGTGCTAACGGCTGTTTAAGAAATGCCATTTTCTTCAACAGGTATCCGGTGGTATGCGCGCACGTGCTCGAGCTGGCTGAATATCGTCTTACCTGTGAGGCAAGTGGTTAGGTCCTGCAGGAGCAGTTTGTGATACCGATCTGGAAAGGTTATCCTATTGCGTGCGCGGTAATCAATGCAAGGGCGCCGGATACCAGGTTCCTTGGGAACCGTCTGCTGAGGCGAGGATCAAGTGCTGTCAGAAGGACGGATTATTCCACGTTCAAGCAAGCGCTCCAACTCCGCCCAAGCTACCATTAGTTTCTCGGGCGCTAGTCGGCGTGGACAGCATGAGAAGGGTGCGCTGTTCATCCGTGTATGGTGTGTGACACCAGGTGCCAAGGGCATAGTTACTTTCCTTGACTGAACGAGCTTGTAATACGGAAAATCGGTTGTCGTAGTCTGGCTTGGGCTGAAAAAAGACTAGACCGGTAGTATAGGTGCGATATCAGCGGCGGTGCCACGTACACTAAGTTACTTTGCAGTGTCCGCTATGCTCTGACGTTTTGCGTCGTCCAAGTGGTCAAAACAACTGAGAAAGTCAATGCTGATGATGGCACAGAGGGCCGCAGCGACGGTGAATAAGCAGCGGAACGTGCGTCGAAGCCCCATGTCTAGGATAAGCGACCGATAACAGTAGGTGGCTATTGATGTGCCATTGGCGGCACTAAAGCTCGTCGACAAGGAAGCGATGGGTACAACTGACGCAAGGGCACTGACGTTCACTCCCGCCCCGGTATCAACTGAGAACTTGGTCTCGGAATCATAATCTCCAATGTAAGTAAGACGACTTTGTGCCTTGCCGACGTCGTTCATGATCATAACAGGCCGGCATGGCGGAGCATCTGTAGCGGCGTATCTACGCGGCTGTACGCACTTACAGGCCTTATTACCGAAACGCCAGTGCCAAAAGCAGTAACCTGGGGCACCGGGTTTTGTTCGACGGGGGGACGATCCAGAGCGGCTGAGGTGCTTGCGGGTAAAGTGTGCTTCAAGATTTGACGCTGATGCGACCATGTCTGCGACGATAATGTGTCGTTTGCTAACGGTTGGTTAGTCGCAGGTGTCGGTAGGGTTGCGCCAGCACAAAGCTGCTTAGGTGCTTTGATTTCTGTCGCTGGCTAGTGCCATTCGATGACGCGGACTTCTACATCCGCGACTGCTGTGTGGCAGGTCATTTACTACTGCAAGTGAGTGATTTAAGGAAAACGTTAGAACCAAAGCTCGCGTAGAACCATTACTACTAGGTTGGACGCGCCAATGATTTGTTGCATTTCGCGCAACTAGGCTGAGGGCATCCTACCGGCTAGTTGCCGATCACTAAGTAGTTGCTGCAGACGGATTTGTCAGAAGGCGTGATTCGCTGTATAATAGACTGTTTGACAGCCTCGTATATTATTACAAGATGGGGACAAATATGATGCCTGTCACCTGCAAGGATATACTCTGAAGAAGGCGAGCTATTAGCTGATAATACATAGCGCAATCAGAAGGAGTCCTACGAGGATACTAAACTGGTTCTAGGCGCAAAATGCATGACGAGGGATCATTCTCCTAAAATGGTGAGGGGCTAACGTAACAGAACTTATCATGCCGGGCTTAATAACGTTAAGCGTGTATGGCGATGGCTCATCATTTAAATAATCCATTGCAAAAAGCAGCAAAAATAGGTGGTAAGTGCGAAAACAATATATTCACAAGTAATGCAGCACAAACTCACTGGAATGAGCTCACCAGAGTGAAAATTCCAAATGGAGGACGGCGTGTTCTGTTGCAGATTCACCAATTGTTGTGTGGAACCTGTGATCCCCGTCGGTAACCAATGACACGTAAAAGCCGTGCGAAATTGGAGGCAATAAAGAAGTTGGCGACCGAACGCAACTTCTGTTGTTCAGGCTACAAACTAGGAGGCGAAGCAAGCAGAGCGAGGATGGGTGCTGCAATGCACTTACCAAAACGCTTCGTGTCAACGGATGTAAAACAAGTTGAGGGTTAAACGAACCGCGACGTCCAAGTTTGCAAATTACTGAAAGGGCGTGTTTTCCGGTACACAAGTAATAGTGCTTTTCTGATGTTTTGTACCGGTTTGATGTGACATGGCATTAACTTCGTGTAGGCCTTGGCGTTATACGTTATGCCTAGCGCAGCACTTTCGGCTGACAGGAGCGCTTTATCCTCGGTTTTCTTAAATGAGCCATGAGTTCGCGTTAGTATCAGTCGGAAAATCGTGCTTTCGCCTATATTGCAAGCACAACTGTTGAGTTTTGTAATGGATTTGTTTGCGCCAGGAGTGTCGTTTGGCCAGTTATTTCGTTTCCCTTGCATTGGGGTAACCACATTAAGACAGTAAGTAAAAGGGTTTTGAAGCTTCCATTTGGCTGTTTCAAAATCAGTAGCCAGGCAAAAGCCACCCCATTCGAAAGCTCGGGTGAGTAAAGAGAAACATTCCCAGTGTACTCGTTGGAATGGGCTGAAGGGCCGATTACATTTGTAAGACAGTGGGCCGTATAGACTTAAGGTGAGCTGGACCAAACTGTAATCACTACCAGCAATATTACCAATCACACTTATCACCGCATTAGTGAGGCCATTGGTAAAACTGAAATCAAGAATGTTGGAGCCCGTAGTGGATGTAAGGATATGCCAAGGCCAACCATAGGGGATAGTAGCATCGACGGCCCCTTGATACATTGTAGGTGCAGCGTGATCCCTCAGGGAGACGTGCGGCATGATAAAGTCTCCTCCAATTATCTTACAGCGTAACGAAATATTCGTGGCCTCAAGAGAACTTTGGGCTAACGCATCAACGTTAGCCATGGTGCTGTGCGGTGATCGTATATGTATCCAACAAGGATGTCAGGCCACCCATCTGTAGTGTGGATTCCTAATGCGTCACGGTGGTTACTAAAGCTAGGAACTTCAAACTGTGGTGCATTAAAGTCTTTAAGAACGTATATCGTACAACCACCACCACTCTGATGCGCGCCTCCCTTGCTAAGTACTACGCATTCGGGAATGTGGAACGAGGTATCAGATGCATGCTCTCTTACCCTTGTTGCTGAGATGAGTACTGCATGCGCAATAGATAAAGCACTCAGGGGGCCCAAAATTTGCACCTTGTTTACAATGCATCTAGCGTTACTGCGGGGCATGGGGTAGGTACCATGGCTACTCCGGCTGCTTAAGGTTCCTGACGTGGTTTGCAGATTAGCCGAGGCATCCAGAAATTGCGGTATCGCTGCAGGTTCATCAACTTCGACCATGTGGCTTAGGTCACGCTAACTTTGTGAGTTCTTATGTATCCTGCGTAATCAGTCGTGTCGGCAGGGGCGCCTAAAGCTGCAAATGAAAATGGTGCTTAGGCGTAATTAATGTTTGTAGAGCTGTCGGTTCCATATGGACATGCATTGCAGTTTTCGGTTTTGTGCTAATGAAGTCGGAGGTACTGGAATCTACCTGGGGTGCCATCGGAGGACGTCGCGGTAACGACGCTACGTTCAAAAAGTGGAAGAGGATTGGGAGGCGTGTGAAGCACATCGGTACAGGAAGGCGCATAAATGGCATATTGGTTATTGCTGTGCCTAGAGGGATGAGGCGCCATGAGGGGACACGACTGCGACAAAATGGCTTTAGCTCTGGGGCCGGCTAGAGCAACCTGGGGGCTGGAGATGGCCGCTCCTTGTCCGATGGCACTGCTGTGAATTGGTTGTAATTGTGGCGTTGTACCTGAGGTAGGAAGGAAATAGGAAATTTTGGAAGACACAGGTTCAGGGTGGGTTCGCAGGTTACCAACATGGAGTCGGCATGAGATACCAACGAGGCGGAGTCCAGCGGCGTTGTGTTGCCTGGGCTGGCTTTAAAAGATGCGTACATTGCATTTGTGGATGCTGATGCATGTGTTGGTATTGTGGGGGTTGGGCGAAATCCCGCAGTATTCCAGAAACAGGAGCTGGATTTTTGGCACCAGCATACCTGCTGTAGAGTTGGTGAGTTGACAATGAAATGCCAGTAGTCCGTGTGTTGTCAGTAAAGACTCGCGGTTGGGACTGTGCGTTTTCGTTTTTGTTGCTTATTTTGATATTTAGCTACTATTCATTTGTTGCCTTTTAGTAACATTCCGTCAAGCTGTTAACTACGTATTCCTTTTGCAGTTCCTTAATGGCAAAAAGAAGCGGAGTGCACGATACTAAACCCCTTGCGACGACCTTGGCTAAACGTAAGACTGCTATGACGAACCAGTCTGCATCCATCAGCAACTGTTCTGTCCTCCAAGCAGCCACTGTAATAAAAGCTTCAGCTGTCACGTCATCGGTCTTTTACCCATATAGACAAAGCATCCACTCTAACGTTGAGAAATTGTAGTATAGTTTTTCTGACCCAACGAAAGAATTACACTCAAAGGTACAGTCCAGTTAACCATATTAAAAGAACTTAACTCTCTCAACGAGACGCTGGAGATACTCGCCCCTTTCGCCTGCCTTATAAACCAGCACGAATATTGTAACCCCAGTACACTTAAAACTGTTGGCACTTTATTGTCCTCTATCCCACCAGAAGTTAGTGAACGAGCCAAGCGAGCAGATAACGTAATAGCCTTTAACGTCTCAGATAGACTTCCGTTGTAAAAACTCAAACACTTGTTGCTTACCAGCTGCAGCCTGTCACTTGAGTTTTACAATTGTAAGCGTCTGAGGAAGGGGAGTAGCAAACGCACCTGCCCAATTATCTTCATCTTTTGCATGCCATGAGCAGGCTGAAAGTTTTAACAGGATAAAACTAAAAATTAGACAATGTCTCAACCTTGGACCGATTTTACTGAAGGCAGATGAAACTCTTTTCCAATAAAATCTGCGTCACCAAAATATGTCAAAAGTCAAGTGATGGCAAACACGCGAAATGAATCTACAGTGGTTGCAACTGCATGCACTGCTATGCACTCCGCGACACTTCCTAAGGTAGACCTTGACCTGTCTCCAAAGCTCTCAACAAAAGTCCCATCA
This sequence comes from Dicrocoelium dendriticum, assembly GCA_944474145.2. Lineage (NCBI taxonomy): Eukaryota > Metazoa > Platyhelminthes > Trematoda > Plagiorchiida > Dicrocoeliidae > Dicrocoelium > Dicrocoelium dendriticum. The sequence goes on along the minus strand of OX104069.1, from coordinate 92,184,251 downwards.
GTAACAAGCTTCAGCCAATGAGCATACAAACGTCAACCTAGGAAAGTAAGTTGCCCTACCCATGGGGGTTTATTCGAGTTCACGACTTGCACCAATGGCTTAGAAACACCCATGATTACTTACGAAGCGTATGAAAATGGTCGCGCAAACTTAAGCGTGTCTGTACCTTGTGATCTTTACCTATGGTGCTTGCCACCACCCATGCCAACTCCCATCATTACGCTGCTATCCTCTAACCAACTACGCCATACGGCTCCTTCCGTCCGAACAAGTACAGCGGACGCACCGCAAATCCATAATTCTACCAGCTCTGGGATTACGGACCCAGCTCCGGCTAACAGAGTACCTGCAAGTCATCCCTCAACGGTAACTTATTCGGTACGACTCACACGTCACTGTTTTGCAACTTGCTTGCTTAACTGCCGATGAACCTAGTAAGACCTGCCGTTCGCGACTACACAATTCGCATGACGTGCACTACTGCTATGCAGCACGCCGTCAGGTGCTCACTGCAAGCAAACTGCTTTCACTGGACACTACCGTACTCCCTGATTATGCCCAGCCATCGTCTTCAGGTTACAGACAACAATCCCAGTTCCTGCTGTTATCAAACGCTCAAGCTTCAAGCCGCAACCTAGCCCCAATAACGGGAACAGGGTTAACGCGACAACGCCTACGCTAAGAGCTGGCGCTGAACACTCGCCGAATATGAGACAGTGCCCAATTCAACGCAAGCGTACACCCTCAATCCTTGCATCCATACAAAACCAACCTCATCCCCGGCACAGCTGTCTCCAAAGCAACACTATGCCGCTTGCAATTTTACAGTCGCCCGATCACATGGCCCGTGGAAGTCATGCCTCTGTAAGCCGAAGGCAGAAAGAGAATACAATGAAGATAGTTACGCGCCAGTGCTAATGCCGATGATACAAACCAACCAATCGAATTTCACTGGCAAATCATCAACGTTAGAACAATTTTGCTGGAACCCAACAACTACAGCTCATTTTTCTGGGACAATGTGAAAATTCGCCCACTCCCTCAATATCAACATATGAATCAAGTTGGGCAAATTCAACCTCCACCTCTCCTAAACCTATCCCAGGCAACACGACAATATTGGACGCCGTCAGGTCGACGCCACCTACCTACTCCGAGTTGGTAACAAGCAAACCCATTCTCAATATGCGTCTGCCAAATCTTGCTAACCCCACCCTACTTCAGGCGGAAAGTCACATCAACCACCAACTCACACCCGTGACAGCGGGCATTAAGCGGCAAAGTCAGGTTGCTCGCGTTAACTCCAAAGCCACAGCCACCTTTTCGGAGTCGGGCGCCTTCACTTTGCGTCATCCATCTAAGCACATTTAACCAATACGCCCTTTCTGCGTCTACCAGTACTGCTGCTCTTCACTCGCTTCCCAATCGATTTTTGCCTCCCAACAGCAAGTCCCTCATTCAATCAAATGTCACCCACCAGCTACGCCGCAGTGAAGCAAACACTAGTAGAATGAAAGACTTCTGAAAGCTAGTTGATGACGTGGCCCCCTGCGGTAACAACAGCCTCATCGGCGAATGCCCCGGCAGACTTTAATCCCACTCCCGACACATAGATGGCCAGTCAGTACCAGTAGCAAATCCTACCACTCCTTGAACACATACTTTCAAAGAATTCACCTGAAGAATGCGAACATCACCCTCCTAACATCGTCGCAATTCGCTTCTCGCCCACGAAAGCCCACTCTACACAAGGAAACGAGCATTTGACGCTCCCATACGGCGACCCCTCTAGTTACCTCAACCACAATGGGACTGCCTCTCCAAGTGAACCTAACGATCAGAGCTTCCGAACAATTTATCACGCTCTCCTCCTCAACGCGCTATCCATCCGACATAAAGTGCATCATGTAGCCCCCTCATACTTCTTTCCTCTCCACAGATGGTTCTTATGATGGAAACTTAGCATTCACACCTACTGCTTGATTCTCCTCTTCTTATTCCTAGATACCGAATGATTAGCAATGGCCGTGCTACTAAACATGGTGGTGGTTGCCTCATTTAGGTCAACGAAAATCTTGATGCTTCTGTCTTTATTATCCTTAATATTGGAAATCCTGAAGATTCCATCAGAATTCAGTCACACAATGGCTCTATTAGCCTCAATCTGCTTATTGGCTGAGTCTATAGTCCCCACATCCAACTAAGTCATGAGTTAACGAACTTGTTGAGCTCTTTACCCTTGTATCTGAACTCCCCTTTAGAGGTAACAACATGCCAAATATCCAATGACACAACCAGACAGCACCTGCCCATTACTCGTCATTCCTGCACATGGTCATAGCAAATGACTGAATTCAACACGTAAGGAAACCTACTAGACTGTCCAATATCCTTGACCTATACTTTACACGCGGCCTCCCCCCATCTCATGCGTATGCTGGTGTACAGGATGGCATCCCAGGTAGCGACCACAAAGTTGTACAACTCTCGTTCTGTCTAGCAGACCTAAAGGTCACTACGACTAATCAAGCTCCCGTGTCCAGACCAATGCAACGCGTTAACTGGAACAGCCTTTCAACGCTTCTAAGGTCGATGAATGGGAAGTGCTTCTTCCTGACCACTGATATCGTCGCTGCAGTATATGAACTCTACGGCAATATAGAACTCTGCGTAGATGTACTTACACCCAAACCATCCCGACGATTTACGAAACCATCACTGGGTGTAGCACCCACGCATGCAGCGGATGTCAAACTCCAGAAACTGTTAACTAAATATAGAAAGACGCATGACTTCTCACTTGGCATACATATTAATAAGTTCCAGACGGAATGGAGGAATAAGCAGTCAGATGCTAGGCTAGCTAAAGAACGCAGGGCACTCGCTGACAAAACCAGCTCTAGGGCTCTTATCAATCTGATGCAAGCAGGAGCAGAAGAACGTCAAAACTCCACATCGTTAATGAGGTCGTAAGACATAGCAGTTACTGACCCAGAAATCTTGTGCGAATTCGTTAACAGGCACTTCTGTGACTCATTCACTGACGTCCATACGACACATCCTAGAGCTATACCTCTGCTAACTAACGACAAGCTATCCACTGTCCTGTTTGACTATCGCTCGATTACTAGGACCGTCAAGGCACTCAAGTTGACTTATCACCCTGATCCCGATGGCCTGCCCTCTGCGCTTCTGAAACAAGGTGGTTCTGATATTTCAATTCCAGTCCTTAACATATGCACGTTATCTAAGAATACCGGCGCTTTCCCAACAGCCTGGATGCATACAAGCTTTCTACCAGGACACAAACGTGGTTGCCAGTTAGATATTAACGACCACCGCCCCATCTGTCATACGCCGTTTGCATCACGGGTGATGGAGAGGATGGTTAAGGAAAGAATGCTTGAATTCCTGCTAGGGCAAAAGCTTATCAACAGGCCACAAATGGTTCAGATCATGTCAGACCTGCCAGTTTGTGTTCTTGGACATGTTGACAAGTAACATTGCACTGGATCTGCGCTGATTAGCATCTTACTCGACATGAGGAAGGCCTTTGACCGAGTTCCAACCTCTGGCCATCTGACAAAATTTAGATCCTTTGGTGTCCCTAACCAACTGCTGCTTTAGTTCACATCGTATCTTGCCAATCGCACGCAGTCGGTCTGACTAGGATAAAAGAAATCATAACCCCGACCAGTAACAAGTGTTCAGGGCAGTGTCTTAGGACCATTGCTGTTCCTCCTCTAAAGCAACGATGTATTTGGCACCTTTTCACACGGTAAACCGTTTCTATTCGCAGACGACAACAAAGTTGTCTTCACAATTGACTCAGCTCACATACATAACGGAATCTACAGTGTACTGAGAGATCTTAAAGCGCTTGAACATTGGTGCAGCCTAAGGAAAATGGATTTCTCAATTGCAAAATGCAATGTCATATCACATCGTTGCAGCGTGACGCCCAGAGCACTGAAACTACATGAAGCACCACTTGCAGGATGCACTAAATTCAGGAACCTTGGCGTACATTACTCCAGTTCACTAAACTTCGCAGAACAGGCGAGCCATAGCTCTGCATAAGCTCGCTCAACTAGCGGTATGATTTGCAAATCGCTGTTACTTCTGGAATCGCGGCTAGTCCTATACAAATCCTGCGCCCGACCAATTTTGGAGTACTGTTCAATTGCATTCACCAGTTCTCGCAAGTGTGACCGTATAGAAATTGAGAGGGTGCAACGGAAGTTTACCAAACGTCTCCTTGCTTTGTCCAAGTTTAGTTATCGAGACAGATGCAAACAGCTTAAGCTGGAACCGTTTAATGTAACCGCTCTTTTACCAAGGTTTCTGAAATGATGACTTTCCGATCGGTGTTAAATATGTTCCAAGATTTTAAGCTGGAACCGCTTTGGCTACGCCGGCAAAAGAGCAATTTTGGGTTTTTGTTTCAGATGATAAATAACCCAGTGGTCAATACTGATTGCTCTGTTCTACAAGTAGACAATGCTGCTTGCCCCATCCGAGCCAGACCGTTTTCCACAACCCCGCCTAGGGCTTGATCCGGCATCCGTCCCAAGTTCTTTCTTCATACATACGCCATAGCATGGAATCGGCTGTTGATGGCCGTCCGGACGGCCAAGGTCACCCTAGAGTTTCGAACATTTTACACAGCTTGCTAAACACTACCTCAATAGTTGAATACCTAGGAATACGCATTCCTGTAGCTGAGCTGTGGGAGCATGGATCTGGTCGTTACCAAAAAATAACCCCACAAGACAGCCACAACGTTTGTCTCCACAAAATTGTTGGATATTCAGTCCCAGCTACAGTATCCCATTACTCCGACTGACTTAATTGTTATCTTCTAATGATCCAAGGCTTCTGAATCCCATTGTATGAGGCAGCTCACTTGCGTCGTTGGCATGCATTCTCTTCTACAAGCTTTTTCCTGAATACTACCTTTGCTTTTTGTGAAGGGCTGTGGACATAATGCACAAGCTTTCTCCTACTCAGCTTGCTTTAGCACCCATCCCACAACTAAGCAAATGTTAGTATCCAGCTATTTGCAGCGCTAAGCTAAGTAACTGCAGCAGCTAGCCGTCGTAGGCTCTGTGCACCTCTGCGCAAACGCGACGCTTGCTTGGAGCCACACATATTTCCAAGCTTTATTCTCTTGGACCGTTGACAGCACATCTCAGCAGTTAGGTGCCTTATACTTCGATACATTATATATCCACTAGTGACCTTTCTTAGCTTTTCAGTTTTTCACTCCTCTCATCTGGTCAACACCAGATGCCCGCTAGCTTCTCGTGTCGTCTTTCTGGCTTGATCCCCAGAAGAATTTCACTCAGTGCTTGAGTCTTATCCATCCGCTGACTTACCACCAATTGACCATTGCATTTCTTTCGTCGCAAGCCATTTATAACTTCACTTACTTATTCTGCGCTCCCTATCGAAGTAGGTAGGCTACCAGCAGTTTATCCCCCATACAAACGTCGCTGGCCTTTGAATACTGCTTTCTATCTTCCCAAGTAATAGTTGCATCATAGGAAACCGATACTGCGTTTTCTGCTCAATAGCGCAACGCTCTGTATTCATTGTAGATGGTTGCAACCAACCTATACGGCCATTGCTTACGTAGAACATTCAAAAGTCACTTTCAGCACAATCATTGTTGCACATTGTATTGTTCAGACGGGGCAAATGAGTTTTATGTTCCCTTGTCTTATCCATATGGACTCAGCTCATGCGGCTTTGGTATAAGTTTCGCATACACATCGGAGCATTAAAAACGTTGAATTCCACATTCATAGTGGATTCTGCGGCCCAATATACTCTGAAAATCGCACATGGTCGCATTCTGGCTGTGAGCTAGCTACACCATATCCTGTGCTTTTTTACCTAAATAATAATCCTTACAGCCTACCTAGTATTTCCCTAAAACCTTTTCGTCTCTTTTCCCAACTTTTACTACGTTTACTGAGAAAGTATGCTTTTCGGCCCACTGCGTCATACTTCGCTACTGCAGCGAATTACACGTTATCTCAGGCATTCCCAGTTACTACTCCATATTCGGAACTTATTACGCCTAGCCTTTTTTGTATTATTTCCTTCTTTTTTCTGTATCTGCTTCAAAAGCAGAATGTGAATTTAGCGGAGGCTCGAAAATGGCGCTATCCGCCGCCGATCGCTAAAATGCAAATGTCTCCATAACCACTGCACCTAGCATAATTATTTTACCTTTGTCGTAACCAGCGCCTAGGGTTTGTCCTATACCGCCCATTGCTGTTCCGTTTTAGTTAACATTTCGACTCTAAAACAGCGTTGATTCCGCTGTTTGGAGATTTACACTTTGAAATTCGAGCCAGGTTTGCGGTTTTGGTATGCTGTTTCTGGGCTAAATTTTGGCTCCATTTTCCAATATTAGTGTATTTTCTAGTTAAGTGGGCCGGCCTTTCAGTCGCACTTTTCTAAAAAAAGGCTAAATTATTAGCCACTACTGTTATTTCCCTTGTTTCCACCCGCCAATTTTACGATCTAATTTTGGCTTGCTTATTCTTTTCCATGAGCCCGCTACTAATGGATGCTCGAAATGCGGTGATGTGACCAAAGAAAATGGATCAAATTTCCTCTAGTGGGGCATTTTCCATCGAAAATAACACAATCCATTGGCATAATAGATTGATAGTTTACTAATAAATAAATAAATAAATAAATAGTATATTCTCGAATTTCCGAGACACACCTGACCAGGCATGATCAACGTTTACAAGCAATTTATGTTTCGCAACAAACACGTTGCTATGTATGTAATCGGCAATAAGCCGAAAGTTGTCCAAGCTTTGGAAATTGTAAAATTAATCTTGAGGTATAAATTCGTCAAAACATGACGACAAGTTGGGTTATAGTGGGCGTAGTGTAAACAGGCTGGGCATTCCGTTTGTAGAGAAAACTTGTCTGGAAAATATTACATTAGGATTCAGGTCCGCTTGCCAGTATGTAGTTGTGGGCAGTGACTTTATTCAGTGGCGAGTCACATCCGCCACGTCGCAGTGTTGTTAAGCGGACACTTGTGGCTTTTTATAGGGAGAACGCTTGCCAGGCGAAAACCCACCACGTCCTGAAACACTGTCAGAAATCCGTTTGTACACTAATGTAAAACTGGCAGAGCAGCTCGTCGACTGATTTAACACTCGGTTAACCGCCGTCAATTGCCTTCTAATTTCCTCTGTTAGCTGAACAGGTTATTTTTGCTCGCGGCGGCCATAATGGCTGAGGCCTATGGAGGGTTAGACCTTCGTCATCTTCGTGTCCAGGTGAGCAAAACTTCCGTTTCTTGCTTCTAGAATTTACAGGATTATGTATACTTCGCAGGAGTATAAAGGCGTCATGTCCAGCTACCATTACTGGACGACGGTCATGGTAGTGAGTGCATTTTTATCCACTTGTTGTACAGCCGTGTTCTATGTAGGTCCTTGGGGGTTTCTATGTCCTGTCCCAGGAGCAAGCTCTTTCACATTCCGATCCCAGATCTCCAAGAAGTTCCAGACCTCGGAGAAAGGGAAGGTGAGAGACAAACAGGGCCGCAAAGAACAGACGTGGAAACAAGCATTATTTACGTACTATGGTCTAACATTTAGAGGAAACATATGATGTACAATGTGTAACAATGATTATGCTAAAAGTGTCTTTTGAATATTCATCGGAAGCAAAGCCCTATAGGTTGGTTGCTACCGTATACCTTGGATGCAGAGCGTTGCGCCGTTAAGCAAAGAAAACACAGGATCCGTTTGCTATGATGCAACTGTTGCGTGGGAAGTTTCGCTGGGGAGCGTAGAATATGCTGACCCAGGGAAAGCCAGTGAGTCTTTTGGACTCATACATGGGTAAGTTTCGCAAAAATAGCAGCGAAGAATTGAGGAATGAAGACCTGTAGATGAGAAGCTAAGGGGCGTCTCTGTACTGACCAGGTGAGAGAGAGTGCCGAATTAAAAAGCTAAGAAGGGCTAATTGACGGAAGGACCGCGAATAGCCAGAATATATGCGTACATTAAGGTTGCTGTGGACATCAGAACCTGAGATCTAACCGCAGCAGCCAGAGTGCTAGGGTAATAGTGCCTAGCTGGATAGAGGCATGGACTGCTAGCCCGAGACTTGGAGTATTGCAGGTAAAAAATGCCTAAGACAATACAGCAAGTAGTGGGTAGATAAAGGTCTAGAAATGTGTGGCAGAAGAGCGGCTTATGCTGAATACCTGGATATGTTTGCACGACAGAAGAAAACTAAGAGTGGTTTCGTGGTAGAATGGCAGCGGACAAGTAAAGCGCAGGCATACAAAGAGGTTGTTAGATAGTTAGAGAATAATAGACTACGACGCGTCGACGTGCAGCTAATCAAATCATGTGGTGGTGTTAATGGAGTATAATTAAGGAGGCCTGAGTCGGGAGAAGCCCGCGAGAGAGCTGTACTACGGCCAATTAGGTGTCGCGGATGAGCAATGGCATTTAGGTGTGGCCTTATAATTGCTAGTGGACACCTAATTAGGGCAACAGACAGCAAGTGTATGTGATGCACGCAGTCCCAGGGATTAAAGCTTGGAGGGAAAAAGTTGGACCTTGGCAGCTCAGGATAAGCACAAAGATGATAGTAGCTTATGAAGAAGGACTGCTGCTAAACACGGGAGCCAGAGGTAAGACGAGGAACAGTTAGGGTCGCTGTAAGTGTGAGTATCAGTGATCAGCAATGGAATTTGCATGAAGCCTCTTAGTTGCTAGTATATGCCCTTAATTACCCATAGTAAGTCAGCAAAAAGCGGATGTATGTGACGCAGACAGCCACAAAGTATGTTCGAGATAGAAGAGAGCAGCTCTTAGCAAGCTTCAGAAATGCGTGGAGCCTACGATTACTAGTTGCTGCTAAGCAGAAGTGCTTAGGTTTAAGAGGATGGACAGAACATGGCGCTGCGAGAAACTTTCGGTGCCCTGATGTAGCCAGTCCATTAGGCTATTTGGTTACAAGTGGACTGCTACAGTGTCACAGAACACAACAACAAGCCAGCGATGGTAAGTGATACAGACAAACTGGATTACAGGATGAAGAAACGAGGAATGTCTCCTAGTATCTCCAGATAAGCTCGAAGATGTGTGGAGCCTACAATGAACATCTGCAATAAACGTAACGAAGATAAGAAGAACGAAGGGTAATTGTGCTAAGGGAGAGAACCGGCGGACAGCATCTGAATTCCGTTGAACCTTCTAGTTATTTATTAGATACAGTGACAGAAGAAGTCAGCAAACCAGTGAAGGTATGTGATGCTAACAATTCAAGAGAGTAAGTGGGAGTAATGGAATCAGGCACCTCAAGGTTTGGCAGCGGTTGCCGGGGAAAAGCGCAGAATTCGTACATAGGCTACGGAGACCCAAACTTCAAAAATGTCCATGCCTACGAAACGTTTGTATTTATCCCTGCTTAACTGTTCGGAAAGATAAACACGATCAAAAGCAGTTGTTAACAATATTTCTTCTCCATGCATGAGCATGGATGTTATGTACAATTTGATCTGATCCCACGCAGGAACAGCCTCTAGCGCTTGTCTAGAAATATACCTTTATTTATTTATTTATTTATTTGTTTCCACTCTAAATGTTATACCATAGGACTTTAACAATGTTTGTTTCCATGCCTGTTCTTTGCGGCCTTGTTTGTCTCTCACCTTCATATTTCTCCAAGGTCCGGAACTTCTTGGGGATCTGGGATTAGACCGAGAAAGTTTTTACCCGGGACAGGACGTAACCCACAAGGACCTACAAAGAACATGGCTGTACAACAAAGGTATACAACTGCACTCACCGCCACGACCGTTGCCCAGAATGATAGCTGGAC
>OX104069.1:92150397-92173907 GCA_944474145.2 Dicrocoelium dendriticum | reverse complement strand
GGTTGGGTACAACCGACCAGCTGGGGAAACCCTGATACCCAAGAACAAGCGAAGAGACCACAGAAAGGTCCGACATGTGCTTTCACAGCAGATTTTAAATAAGACAAACGTTCAGGAAGAGAACGAGTAGGTCACAGGAGGATTTAGTATCCCTAATTAACCGACGTAATTTAACTACACTCTATTAATATATAGTGTATACATGGTGCGTGTTTACAGCCTACTTGGTCGAACCGACTGTCGTTATAGCAAAATCGATGATCGGATGCCATTTGTGCAAAAACAGGTAACTGTTTTTAAAGAAGGAACATTGGAAATAAGATTAAGAATAAACATGGCATAGGTTTACTGCCCAAACGCATAATCTCACTAGACAGACAGGCGCCCAAAATTATCAAGCTGGGGAGAGGTTTGAAATTATGTTTCAGGAGAGCCAAGAGTAGCGTTCTTGTCTTTACCGGACGCTCAGTTATCCTGGGTACAAAGGGAAACCATAACTTTGTAGCCATTGAAACATCACACTAGTACCGTATGGGGAAAGCCCTAAGTGGTTTTACACGTCCCCCTAGGATACAACCTTGGACGGCAATCCGGTCCACTGAGGATTGGTTCTAACCAGCCGGGCTTATACGAGAATAGGTGATGAAACTTAATCACGTGCCGGGAAGCACCAAAGCGGGCGGACCCCAGCGAACTCCCACCGTATCCTGCATACAGCAGTTAAAAAGAGGAATACCGTTGCGCTCGATTACAGTGTTTTGCCACGAATGAACCGCTATGCTTGAGCGTTCGAGGGTTGGTGATATACTACTTTGAGACTCCATTTTGAACTTCGTAAATGTCGGGACTGCGAAGTGTCTGAATAGCTGTGAAACAGCAGATGACTTGTAGTCCGCTTCTGCCGGAACTGTTGAGGATACTGAAATCTGGTCAATGTCGAACTCGAACGAGCGACTTCGAGCCGATCGACGCTGAAGGTTCAGCGTTTGTCGTGATGTTTGTTAATAAATACTCGGCCTTTAAAATAGCCTTACAAGTGCGCACGTTAACGAACTGCAGGTGCCGTCAACACGAAGGAATAAGTGTGTTCAAACATATATGATTCAAAAGCGAAAACCGCATGCTATTGTTCCATAAGTTCCAACGATTGAGCCAAACACAGCTCAACGACTAACTGTTGAGCGTTGTTGTAACACGACTTTGGAAAACAAGAGAACCTTTATAAGAAATTGTACCGCCTGCTCGAAGCTAAATACAGTGTTAAAGCTTAGAAGCTTTAGGGGGTAACTGCTGAGCAGATTGGTATTATCTACCTCTGTCTGTGCGGTTCCGGTTGACCTGAACACGTTCCCTGCTAGCTCCTAGCCCCATCCGAAAATCAGAGGTCAACGCATGGAGGCAAATCGTGTTGCGGAACCAGCCACCGAAACTGCCACAAGTGGTACGGAAACCAGGGAATAATTATTGACCTACCCAGAAATGTCCGCGTTTCAGAACAGCTAGGTCAGCTGCCCTGATTGGCAATTCAGTTCCGCCATCCAATGAGGTGGTAGGTACGTACGTCGTGTAGGACGAAATGTTCCTAATGCGAATATTTCTGAAACTTCTTGATGCTTTTATTGTACATCATTGGTTTGGATCGTTTCCCACTGAATTACTGAGATTTCCTAGAAGATTTTACTTTCCCTGACATATATGATTTACCTTACCATCGGTAAGGCATCTGTCCTGTTATAGGTCTACACCGCTTGGATACACGTCTCGTGTTGCATTTGAAAACACTTGGTCATTATAATTGAAACAAGATGGTAAGCGGCACGGAGAGTGTGTAATTGCCTTGCAATTTTAATGTCTCTACGAAGTGCCTGATTTAAAGTGTGAGCATTTATCTGTAGTTACGTTTACGCGGCAACCTTGAACAGTGACCCAACGATCGAAGAAGCTCGTTTTATTGTTTCAGGTGCGAGGTCGGGAATCAGTGATCTATCATGGTTATGATGTATGCCATGCGCCCTAGACAGTGCCAATGGTCGTACTATGTAGAGATGGATGTGTGCAAAACAAGCGGAATTTGGGAAGCAGCGACCAACTGCAGCCGATACGTGTAGCTGAATCTTGGCCTTCAGACAGGCGAGACAACCACGTGCCTAGGGTCTAACGTCGCGCTGCTTGCCAGACCAGACATACTATACCAAAATATCCTAAGGATTGTTTTATTGTTTGTGTAAGCAATAATTTGGAAGGCTTCAAAAACATTTCGCCGAAATCTTTTGAAACTATTGGACTGGGAGTTCTGCGGAAGTGTCGCTGCGAATTGTACCATAGTATAACAGACGTTTTGTGCGACCCTAAATTTATAGAGGCTTCTAGTACGGTGGACTGTAAATGTTTAGCTGTTCTCGCGCCATGGCCATGGTAGGTACAACGATAGACTGTCCCCAATGAGAATAGCTGATACGCGAGGGTATTAACAACGTTGCTTCGAGCACCGATGTATCGTAGGCCATTAGCAATTTGATCCACAAGCTCAATCTGACAAATTTCACCAGTTGAATACTGATTTGATTAAGGTCGTAAAGTGTAACTGAACAGGCGGACTTCAGGGATGTGAAAGAGATGTTGAACAGTAAGTATACAGCTAGTATGTGATGACTAAATGTACTGCAGTTGATTTCCGTGCGTTGTTAGCGCCTCGAGTAGAAGGCGAAAAGCTTCGGATATCCTTCGGTAGACGGCTGTAAGATGGCATGTCCGTTGCATGAACAGGGAAACTGAGCAGGGTGCTTGTATAAATATGATGAAGCGTAACGGCTTCGGCCAAGGCCTCTTTGTCTGCCTTGGATGCTTTGGCAGCAGCCGCCACCAAATGAACCTTACGGCTTTTACGTTCACACAGTAGACCTGTCAAACATTTATCACATCAGCACCGTGTGGAGGACAACCCATGCAGTAGTTTGTCATGCCGTTCAAGTGACTAACGAGGACCATAATAATGGAGAGTGGAAAGTCTAAAGTGGCTGGGATTCCATTGTCCAATGACCCAATCGTTATGGAGTCGAAACTTCGACATGTGACTGCTGAAACCTGCACTTATCAGCCCTCACATTGGTGCCAGTGGCAGCTAATCTATCGAAAAGAATCTTGAGCTGCTACACGAGCCGTTATTTGTAAAAGCTGGACAGTAAGATATCGTCGATGTAAGGATGGGCGAAATCGGGACCTCTAGTCACAGGATCTATGAATCGTTGGAAGACCTGAGTTGCGTTAGGAAGATCGAAGGGCATACATAGGACTTAGAAGAGCATATACGGTAGGATTACGGCGGTCATCGGTGTGGCTTCCTCGGTGACTGGTATCCCTTGTTAAGCAAGAACCAGACCGATATCCGAGAGTAATTTGCTACCCCGTAAGATACCTGGGATGTCAGGAATAAGTGCATTGGGATAGCAATCGAGGACAATTACCTTATTGTCGTGCCCTGAAAAGACGGAAGACGAGGGTAGCAAGGAAATGTATATATGAGCCATTTTGCATTACACCCATTACAATAAAATAGACAGCTGTATACAAATACAACCACTCAGGTGTAAGAACACATGACCGGTCCAATTAATGCTCAGTAAGCAGCGTTGGTCGTATAAACGAATTAATAATACGAACAAATCAAATTAAGAACACACGGAAGTTAGTTCGCCCACTGCGGTCGCCCTATGTACGCCTCTGTCCATACTTTTTAAGCACCACGTGAAGCGGCGGAGCCCGCTGACTTTTGGACATGTGAACAGTGTCTAGCGCAAGGACATACTCAGAAGCTGGTCAGTGGTCAACCGCCTGGCTTCCGCAAATACAGGCTGATATTTGCTATTCATATGATACGTTAAAGCAGATGTAACACATAGCACTGTTACCGATGCATTAAAAGCCTTATGGAAAAGTGCCAAGAATCATCCGATTAATGGCTGACTTCGAATACTTGGCATACAGATATTGGTTAACCCAATTTAGCTGGAGTGTCTAGAGCTGCCAAGTCCACTTGGCGGTCGAACAGAGGATGGTGTTTCCTGTCCACTTGTAAACATTAGGGTTTAAGCAGGTGCGACGAGGATAATCCATTGAATGGAACATCATACTATTAAATTAGGTGTGTTCCGGCGTTGGCCATAAATTGAATGTCTATCAGGTTGTTTGCGCGCAATAAATTGCTCTCTTTCTCATTAGTTATACTAATAACGAGGAAGGACGCTAACTTTGACATCACTGTCCACCAAGCAGCACACTACGGTTTCTTAATCGGTGACTCAGAAAAGCCTACTTTGGCGAGCAACCACGTCTTTCCCCTCTATATGCTGGCGGGCCTGGTTTCCTGTATGCTGCGAGAAAAAGAGTGGGTATGGCGAGAGTTTATAGCGTTTTCGCCAAGTTGTCTTATTACAGTGGTAGGTGGATAACTTAGACGGAGATCTAGAGGGTGGTGTTGAACTATAGCATAAAATGTTATATTGGACCAGTGCTTTCTAGGATTACCCACAGCGATAATTGTGCGTATACATTTATTAGTGTTAATGTGGCTGACGTCAGTTGCAACAGACTGTCGTCTACGGTTGACCGAGTTCGTGAGGTTCGGCCGTGGGATATCAAAACACGTGCACGCGTGTCGGCTAGCTAAGTTGGAAGTTGGCGCACCGTACTTACCTCAAGAGGGAGGCGTCGATACCACATCTCTTTTAGAAGTAAGTTGTAACTCGTCGCGGGTTTAGCTTGTCTCTACGTCCTGCGCCGACGTGGCGATTGTGTTAGATAACCCAGATCGGTTTCGCTAAGTAAGTTCGTGACGCGTTCACGGTCTGACCTAACTATTCGCTTTAAAATGGCAATCTTCATCCTCCGGTTAGACTTCTGCTATTCGGGAGGCTCTAGGTTAGCATCGAGATGACCAGTGTTCTGGGGAGAAATGGCCGCAACGAGATGATGAAATTTACTATTTCTATACCTAACACCTCGCAACAAAGGTACGAACGCAACCTGAGCGAACGGACTTTTCGGATTACCCTCACGAAAATGACGGTATTGGAATCATAACACCGCTAACAGAGGCGCTGTGGTCAATGGCGCTAATAAAAATAACAACGGTATTTTTCATTAAATTGGGAAACAAGTTTCCAAAACAGGACCAGATTCTGTGTACATAAATGGTTGTGCTCTCGCATAAGCATATGTGAAAGCCTATTAACTTTTAAAAGTTTTTGGTTCATTTCGGAATATTTCATTATCTGTGTCCTCCGCTAATGACATGGATTTTACCATTTCCAGGTCAAAGAATCTATCCTATTTGGACAGGGAGTATTTTGGGTTTTCTAATAAGTTGAATGTCATCGGCATGCTGTTTTACATGCTGGCTCATGGGATCGAGGAGACTTTGCTTGCGCCGCAAGTGCGACAGTCTAACAAACGGTTTAAGAATACCCACGTGAAGGTTTGTGACACAAATGTGCTAAAAGATGGTTTAGTCGTTTGTAGGGAAAGAGTGAAAAATGACTCCTGGGTGATTTGCCTATGAGTTCGCGGAAGGCAATAATACTGTACTGTAGTAACTAAATTCCATTATGAAGTTGAGAGGCCAATGTTAAAGGCAGTATGAATGCTACGCTCTGCTTTGTAGAAAGTTTCAGGAACTGCATAGCAGTTGAAACTGATGCCTAATGTTATACTGTTGAATATTTATATGTAATAAGCCTAGCGTTTGATGATGTCGATCCTATAGTTATTTTTGTGCGCCTCAGAAAAGGACACGTCGATGATGACAGATTCATTGGATGCTTGTCGGAAAGCGGTCAGTCGAAAATGAATTAGATTCGCACGGAGCCATGCATGAATATTATAGAACATAGATACTTCGAGCAACGTGCGTAGATACCGCGGAGAAGTTTACGACTGAAGCGGCTAGTGGGATACCTGTCACGTAGGTTTCGTCCACATTCACATGGCTTCGGGAAAAGTGAGTAGGTTTTACAATGCGCAATCGGTAAATCGATCCAAGCGTTAATCTTATGGCGCACTCTTTATCAACGAGAACCAACTCCCATGTCTTAGGTCACATCATTCTACTTTTCATTTTACCCATGTGCTTTGCAGGCTAGCATAGTTCAAATCAGGGCGCCCCTTCAATCTCCGTCTGCCTTACAAATCAGCAACCAGGCGCGAAACATATTGAAAGCTCCTCAGACAACGCTACACCGGTCAACATCGTCTGGTTGGCAGATAAAAGGAGAGCAAGATGAACATTAAAATAAAGAGCGGCATTTCTTGCTGGAGTACTCGCAATGCAAGGAATCCACCTCCAAAAATGTTCCTTTTAAGTGATAGAATTCTTCTCGTATTATGTCTGTAATAAATGCTCTACGCAAAGCCAGGGCGATTTGGAAGCGCAACGAATTGACACACAGCGCGTAACAAGCGTTGGGCTATCTCAGGAGCCTTAACTAGTATAACCTAATAATTCAGTTCAGAAGTGCTTGAAACGATGATGGTATCTTCCGTAAAACAACCTCGGGGTACTGGATAGAACACTAACCTTTCGTCAAACCATTCAACGAGGAGTTCCATCAGCCTTTCAGTGTACAAAAGCGAACCCAATGAAGTCATCTGCTCACGTCGATGAATCCCGGTGCTGGAGCAAACGTGTTAAGAAGCAGATGGATTTTCGGGAACGTTGTGAAACGCACCAGATGTGAGCTCGGTATCCGGTTGATTAAATTCATCCTCCATGAAAAGAATAGAGCATCCATTTTGATTGAAAGAAGGGCTGAAGCAGTATGGTCGATTCGTGTTCTACAGCGGCCGTCCATTTTGAAAGAATCAGGATAGGGAGATACTTGACTGTTTCTGCTAACATAAGCATCTTCCATTCGGATGGGTATTTGAGGCAACATCTGCTTGTCAAAGTTATGTTCGTCTATAGTTGACAAACCTTAATTCTCACAGAACGCTCTGAATTCTTGTGCGTCCTGTGTGGCCGGCTGTCTTGTGCTTGTGCTCACCGGGCCCTACTTTTGATGCCCTGTGAAGGAGCAGACTGACCGAAACAATGCTTCAATGTATATTTGGACAATGGATCGATGCCCGACTAATAACATTAAGCAGCTGGCCTAGTGCGCAAGCAGAAAGGAGCTTATCTAATAGTACTCAAGGAACGAAGTACTTACGGGCACCACAAAGCAGCACGTAGCTGACAAAAGTAAGTAGCAATGGAGTTTCTCACGACAGTTAGTGCACCCCGGTCGTACAAAATAATTAGGCGCAAATGCGCTTGGAAATCAAGCGCACGGGGACAAAACTGCTGGGCCCTCTTTACCTACCCGCACAGTAGGACTGCAAGAAGTCCGCTGGCAGTCCGGCTTGGACTGTCAGCAGACTCAAGAAGTTTATCCGACATGACGTAATACCTATGTTTGTAATGGAATATAGTTTAACATATCTAAAAGGAAACGTTTGGTGCCGTATTTTAATATTACTCCATAGAACCGCTTGGTATTTATGCCGAATGGGTTCGTCTTTGTTGCGACTGTAGGATTTGCAACCAACCTGCAGCTTACTGTAAACGCCGACTTAGAGTCACTTACTTTCCCTTCGCACATCACAGAAGTAACCTATTTTGGATTAGATGGTACAGGAGAAAAGTTGGCAAAATAACTTTCCGTACTAAAGTAAACGTTTTGAAAAAATTTCAGGAGAAATAAATAACATGCATAAAGCCAATACTTGGTACGTATACATCTTTTGCTGTCGGCATCTTGGATGTTGGAGTTCAAATGAGATTGGCCATTTTTACTTTTACATTATTAAAACATGAGAAATACACATAAATACCATCGCATACAAAAGCGCAGTTGGCAGCGAGAGACTAACGTGATGTTCACCGGAATACACCCAGTTTCAGTATTTTGCAACATTGGAACTTACCGTTAAATTAACCATCAACACGTACGCTGGTTTTACTGACGGCACCTATGTCGACATAAAATGGCTGCACCATTTCTCGCTCTGGTTGATTCGCTTCCTACTTTTGTAGCCCGTACAATACACGTTGGGTTCAGTCGCCTCCAACTTCCATACTGCCCCCTAGTTGAAACGGCTTTTACTTGTCTTTGATTATTGACTACTATCCCAGGCGCCACATAACAATTGGTGACCTCAGTCCAGAAAACCTAACCCGCCATTTTGCATTTTCTTTCTGGTGAACTCGTTCCAGTGCTTTTGCGTTTTATTAATAGCGATGATCTTGTTTTTTACCTACCAAATGTTTTATTCGTTCCTTGCAATAGATTATCTAGAGGATGAGCCATCTCCATACACGGATAACGACGTTGAGCCTGTCTGGGTCAATGCTGTTGAGTTAGCCCCTGCACCGTTTTGGGCGAATGACTCTTTGTTATGGTTGTTTCACCTAGCTGCCGTTTCTTTTAAATTCTTAGGACTTCTTCTGCTTTCGCCAAGTGTAATAAGGTAATAACTCGCCTTACTCAGAGTGTATCCCAGCAGGGGTGAGACATCGTAATTTGTCCCCATCTTGTAATGAAATACGGGCATCTTAAACAGGCTATTTTTCAAAGAATCACGCCTGCTGCCAAGATCCGTCTGCGGCTACCAGTTAGTGACCTACAACTGTGAGGTAGAATGCACTCAGACTTGTTGCGCAAAATGCAACAGATGACCGGCATGTAGAACATATACGTATGGATTCTCCGCGAGCTGTGTATCCAAGACCTTCATGAACACACTCTGACCATCCTTTCAGCAGCAAATGACTTGCCACTCACAACACTTGCAGACCAAGTAGGTCGTGTCATCGAACGGCACCAGCTCGAGACTGAAGCCAAAGCACCTAGAGAGCTTTGTGCTGGCGCAACCTTGCCGACACCTGCGACTAACCAGCCATTGGCAATAGATGCATTAGCATCGCAGATAGCGTCGCTTCCGCACCAGATGGAGATACTCACTTTAACCCGTAAGCCCCGCAACCGCTCTGCAGCATCGCCCCGTCGCACAA
This sequence comes from Dicrocoelium dendriticum, assembly GCA_944474145.2. NCBI lineage: Eukaryota > Metazoa > Platyhelminthes > Trematoda > Plagiorchiida > Dicrocoeliidae > Dicrocoelium > Dicrocoelium dendriticum. The sequence continues at coordinate 92,164,861 of OX104069.1, read as the reverse complement.
AACCTAAGGTACTGGGTTGCTGTCTTTACCAACCTCGTTTCGGTAATAAAGTCTGTAGGTGCGTACAGCCGCGTAGCTACGCCGCTACAGATGCTTCGCCATTCCGGCCTGTTATGACCACAAACGACGTCGGCAAAGCACAAATTCGTCTCCTTTACATTAGTGATTAAGATTCCGAGACCCAGTTCTTAGTTGACACCGGGGCGGACGTCAGCGTCTTTCCCCTATGCCGGGTGAATTTACTGCTGCTTTGTCGACCAGCCTCAGGGTCGCCAATAGCAATCCAATAGCCACCTATTGTAATCGGTAGCATACCCTGGACATAGATCTTCGGCGCACGTACCGCTGCGTATTCACCGTCGCTGTAGTTCCCTGTGCCAACATCGGCATCCACTTTCTTAGTTGTTTTGACCACTTGGTGGATGCAAACTACCAGCTGATTGCCACCACTGCAACATAACTCAGGGTAGGTGGCATCACCGCTGATATCGCATCTATAACACTGGTCTACGTCTCGCCCCAGACCTCGCCAGCCTACGCCAACCGCTTTCCCCAGTATTCTTAATTCGTTCAGCTAATAAACACAGCTTTACCCGTGGCATTCTAAGTCACACACCACATACGCACGAAGGGCATACACGTTTCTTGCTGACCACGCCTAGTATCTGTAGAGAAACTGAAGGTAACTAGGGCAGAGTTTAAGCAATGCTCAGACATGTAATAATCTGTCCATCCGACAGCCCTAGGTCATCTCCCCAGCAGATGGTCTCCAAGAAAGCAGGTGACTGACGCACTTGCGATGCTTACCGCGCACGCAATCGTCTGACCATCCCAGATAGGTGTCCCTTCCCACATATGCAGGACCTTACCGCATGCCTCAAAGGTGTGACGATCTTCAGCAAGTGCGGGTTAGTTCTCCCCTGCCGCCAGATACCTGTCGAAGAACAAGACATTTGTAAAACAGCCGCTAATCCGCCTTGCGGCTTGTTTGAATATTTAAGGTTGTCAATTAGACTGCGCAACGTCGCTAAAGCTTCCAACGATCCATCCACGATGTCACTCGCGACCCAGATTATGCTTAGTCCCAAATCGGTGGTGTTTCGGTAGCCAGTTCATCGGAACAAGTGCTCTTCGAGCACCTTCGAACTCTCTTCCAGCGCTTGACCCAACACGGTGGCACAGGCAACTCGACTAAGTGCAAACTCGACAAATCAACGGTAGATTTCCTGGGCCACCTCCTTTCACCGTCTGGTAACGAAGTCCTTCCTAATAAGATCCAGACAATCAAGGACTTCCCAGCCCGACTTCTTTCAATCACCTCCGTCGATTATATGGTTTAGTCAATTACTATCGACGCTTTATACGGCGCTGCGCGCAGCTCATGCACCCTCTGACCGACCTACACAGAGGAAATGAACGTAGGTTCGTTTCTCCTGCCAAAGCACCGACAGTTTGCATTGAGCTCAAGGATACTATTCCCAACATATCTGGCCTCGCTCATTCCGAATCGGCTGCACCCTTTGCTATTGTGACGGATAACTCAGACGTCGCGGCAGAAGCCGTCCTCCAGCAACACGTGTTTGGGCAGGGGCGACCCCTTGGATTCTTCTCCAAGAACCTGCAGCCAGCGGCATCCCGCTACAGCACGTTTGACAGCGCACTGCTCACCATTTACCTAGACATTCAGCACTTCCGGTAAACACTCGAAGGCCGCGCGTGAACCGCCTACACTGAACCCGTGCCTCGTATTTTTGCCCTCAACTCTACTTGCGACGAATATTCTCGACGGTAACCGAAGCACCTAGACTTTGCACGCAGTTCACTGCTGACATGCGTCATGCCTCAATTGCTGACAATCCGGTCGCCCACGCTCTCTAGCATCAACTTCCCTCTCCAGTCTTTGCCTACCTTAGACCTCGCCACCATGACAATGGCTCAGGCTCAGGCTCAAGGTGTAGACATACAACGCACTCTGCAGTACATTTCGCGGCACTGCAACGTTTTCTTATCCAGAACACGGAAGGAACCAGCCTCTGTGACACTTCCACAGGTTGTCCTAGACCCCTGGTGCCCGTCTCCTTCGGAAGCACAGTCCTTGATGCACTTCACTCAATATCACGTCTCAGAATACGTGCAGCTTGAAAACTGGTCACCCAACGTTACGTTTGGCCAAGCGTAATAAAGCTTTCGTAACATGGCTCGCGCGTGCCTTCAATGCCAGGGCCTCAAGGTACCTCGTCACACCCGCAGTCCACTTGGTTCATTTCTCGCCCTGGACTTTCGTTTCTCGCATGTACACTTAGTCCTGGTAGGTCACTTGCCACCTTCGCGCGAAGCAGTTTACATTCTTATATGTGCCGACCGCTACACCAGCTGGCCAAAAGCCATTCCAGTAACCGTGCACAGCTGAGACTCTTATCCAGGCCTTCTTAGATCGGTGGGTCGTGCACTACTGATGCCAATCCACCATTACGACTGACCGAGGAACGCCTTGCAACTCTTCACAATGCAATTTATTCTACAACTAGTTACGCTGTCGCCGCATACACACCACAGCGTATCAACCAGCAGCTAACTGGGTAACTGAACGCTTCCATAGACAGATAAAAGCTTCGCTCGGCGCCTCCTCCGACTCTGACTCGAGCAATAATATTTCGCTCGTACTCTTAGGCATTCGCAGTAGCATCAGAGATGACTTGCATTGGGCACCAGCAAAGCTGGTTTACGGCACAACGCTCAAGTTGGCCAGAGCATTCGTTTCGCCTTCCGCGTCGTCGGGTAGGACACGGTCTAACTTTGTCCACCCTCAACTCACTCAACACTCAACGCATACTTTCACTACGCTCGATTCCGTCCCGTGAGCAGACTGAAAACGTGGAAATTCACAGCGGACTCTCTCCCTGCACGCACGTCTTCCTTCACACCAAAACAGTGTGCCGCCCTCTCCAGCCTACCTACACTGACATTTGCAAAGTCATGCAACGGACTCCGAAACATCTCGCTTCAAACCAACATGGGCACCGAACAACGGTATCCATCGACCGCTTCAAAATGGCATCATCGACGAACCACTTGCAACAAATTCTGATGCTACCATAAACTCAACCGTACATGCGGTCACTTCCTGAGCACTGAATATCTCGAAACCCTTCGTTTCCCTTGACACGCCACCTACTCAGCCTCAACCCGAAGTAACCGACCAATGCGGTAGACAGGTCAAACCTCTGGCCCGCTTTTCAGATTTGGTAACCCTTTGCTATTTCCATTCATATGCACTTTTGGTCTTTAGTGATAATCGTGTGTCTCATCCACAGACGTTTTGACAAACGGACAACCAAACATGTTGAGAAGCTACAAAGCGTATCGCCTTTTATCATGCAAACCGTGTTGCCGCTCCGGTATCAAGTCACTTCACCGAACCCATGCCCACACCCTCTAAGTTCGACCTACTGGAAACTCAATTGCCGTAGCTAGCAAGCTAATTCCTGTTTGATTCGCCAACCGGCTCAACGCAGCCCCTCCATAGGTTGCCAGCCGTGCAAAGGCTATTTGCCCGGACACAGTAACATCCGTTCGCCTTTGATGGCAGTTGGCTAGGAATGGTATGGTCCCCAATGTCCTGGTTACAGGTTGTCGACATTAATGAAAGATTTCTTCGTAGAACGAGAAAGCAAGGTTCTTTTCGTTAGACAACGGCCGTGGATTTGACTTCGCTAAGAAGCAAGGCCTCCCAAGTGCACTGTCAAAGCTACAGCGGAGTGAATGTCCCATCGACCTATTCTCTGGACTAGCCAGTTTATTGTCATACCGACCAACCCGCCCCGACGGCCCACCGATGATGCACGCTGGTCCACATGATCAGCATAAATAATTAATAACATAAGCCAGGACCCAGCGAACTCTGCTACACACCCCACATTGGAACCCGTGCTCAAGCCCATGCAATTATTTGCACCCAACCTCAACTTCTGCTATCCACCACTAACAGCTCCATAGAAGGCTTCCCTACTGCATCTTTGTAGGAAGAGACAATTTTATGCTACCGGAAAGCACGTTGTTTCAGTAGTTTGCAACATTATACCTTACCGTTGGTTTAGCCAACAACACTCAGTTGTTGTGGATTTCTCCTTGCTGGGCCACTTGGTTGCAGACGTTTCGCCAACATTTGAGGTGACATTTCGGTCCGGGATTGATAGTAGGTAAGTAGCAGTAGCTGGTAGAAAGCAAACCCAATAATGGATACTGTCATCGACCACTCCGTTCTTTATATGGGCATACGGGGCTATTAAGTTTGCCTCGTTCTCATTAATGAATCCTTGTTTCCAGCGGTTGTGCTAGAGCCGTTGTCATTGGCTGCGGAAACGTTGTTGCGACATGGGTGGCATCATCGCACTCGGGTTGGTGCAACAGGTGTGGGTGAGTAGGCTGGGCTCATATTGACCATGCTGTTTATTGTATGTGTGTTGGATTAGGTTCTTTCGGGCAAAGGTTGTTGATCCTCTTGAAATCTCTCTGTCTCAGCGGTTGATATATTGGATCGAGGTCCATATGCATGTTGATTGAGTTCGTGGTTGAGGACTAGGCTTCGAGAAACTCCCTTCCTTTTTGTGTTTCTCCTTCGGTCAAAATCTCTACATTGTTCCAGTCGAACCTGTGTCCCTCTTCATCCCCGGGTGCTGAAACCAATGAGGTTGCGTAATGGTTCTTGCACGCTCTTTGGTGTTCATGTATCCTGGTGGACAGCTTCCTTCCTGTTTGTCCTACATGGTGCTTTTCACAGTAAGCGCAGTTTGTTCTATATACGACATTCCGTCGTTCTAGTGTCGCTCGCTTTGCTTTTGGCCTTGAATCTCCGGTATACTTTGGAAAAACATACTGTCCTTTGACCGCGTTTCTCGGTCGCACTTGACACTGGGCCAGCGACTGAAACGACTTGCTCCAAAGTTCGCCGGCAGTTTCGGATAAGAAAACTCGTGGTCGCGATGTCTGAGCTTTTGTGCAGCCTTAGCATTCTCAGAGGCCATCCGGTAATGGTTGAAAATGTACTTGGTCAATACGCCTAAGCAAAGTAATGCTATAAGTTACTGCTTGTGGTTAAAGCAAGGCGCAAGGGGAGACAGCGCAATGGCGGTGCAGTGGGTAGGAGCCCAGTCCATTAGGGTCCACTGGGTGGTAACACTGTGCCCAGAACTGGGGCATCGAAATTGGTGTAATATAAGCATTTTTTATCCAAACGTATAAATACGTCGCTCATTTAGTTCCTGGACTGGACGCTGGGGACAGGAAAATAAAAATGCGACAGTTATACCAAATAGAGTAGGATGGATCACCGTTATGGGAAAAAGCAGTAAAATATTGGAGGATTAAGCCAGCGTTGTATGAATTAGCGATATACCGCGACAATTTGCGGAGCAATCGTTCACGAACAAGCTGAAGGATGTGCCATGGTAACACGATGGTAACAGCAAGTGTAGAGAAATGGACCGAAAAAGTACGACCGTCCCCTTTGTTAATAAAGCGTCGTTCTTAATAGGTGGCAATTTGTTTACTTATTTATGATCACTCCATAGTTCTGCTGTATGTACGACGCATTGTAAGTAATTATTTGTTCTAACGGTGCTCGTCGTTTACCTAAATGATTGGGCAAAGTTATATTTCGTGTACAGCTTCAATACCGCACATACTGACGGCCGTTCGACTGTTGATAGCTCTATGTATCCCATTGAGCCACGTGCCAATTCAATGCATGATTTATGCCTAAAGACGCTATAAGAATGTTCACCGCCAAAAGAAGAGTATAAACCGAAAGCTAAAGCGTATGCTGCGATGTAATATTTGCGGATAATTACTAAGCACTCGGGTTGGCCACCAGAGAAGCTTTTTGCTTGGTGCACTGTAAACTAGACAAAAGCAACTTTTTGCCGTCTAACGGTGCACCATCCCGTTCCGTATAGTCTTATCATTTTAGCTCTTCGGGAGAAGCGCCTATGTGGCAAAGTTCAAAATTAGCAAGAGGAGCGATACTGTAGGGAAGGAATCAAGCTAGCCAAGAATAGAACGCGTACAAAATGGCCCGCATAAAGGTGGCATTCGCTCACGAAACGCAATCTGGGCAAACACACGTTCCTGCGTCTCGCGTGTCACGTTCCTGTCCAGCATAGTCCATAGGTATTAGTGGTTAATCAGGAATAACCTGTTGCGCAAAGCCTGGGCTAATGGTCGGTTATCAAAGACAAGTAAATACCGTGTCAACTATGGGGCAGTATAGAAGTTGGAGGCGACTGAACCCAATCTCCATTGTGCAGTCTACAAAAATAGGAAGCGAATCAACCAGAGCGAGAAACGATGCAGTAAGTTACTCACCAAAGCCAGGTTGTGTCAACGAAATGCCGTCAGTAAAACAAGGGGAAGTGTTGTGGGCTAAACCAACGGTAAGGTATAATGTTGCAAACTACTGAAACAACGTGCTTTCCGGTAGCATAAAATTGTCTCTTCCTACAAAGATGCAGTAGGGAAGCCTTCTATGGAGCTGTTAGTGGTGGATAGCAGAAGTTGAGGTTGGGTGCAAATAATTGCATGGGCTTGAGCACGGGTTCCAATGTGGGGTGTGTAGCAGAGTTCGCTGGGTCCTGGCTTATGTTATTAATTATTTATGCTGATCATGTGGACCAGCGTGCATCATCGGTGGGCCGTCGGGGCGGGCTGGTCGGTATGACAATAAACTGGCTAGTCCAGAGAATAGGTCGATGGGACATTCACTCCGCTGTAGCTTTTACGGTGCATTTGGGAGGCCTTGCTTCTTAGCGAAGTCAAATCCACGGCCGTTGTCTAACGGAGAGAACCTTGCTTTCTCGTTCCACGAAGAAATCTGGCATCAACGTCTACAACCTGTAACCAGGACATTGGGGACCAAACCATTCCTAGCCAACTGCGATCGAACGCGAACGGATGTTAATGTGTCGGGCAAATGGCCTCTGCACGGCTGGCAACCTATGGAGGAACTGCGTTGAGCCGGTTGGCGAATCAAGCGGGCATTAACTGGCTAGTTACGGCAATTGAGTTTCCAGTAGGTCGAACTCAGAGGGCGGGGGCATGGGTTCGGTGAGGTGACTTGATACCGGAGCGGCAACACGGTTTGCATGATAAAAGGCGATACACTTTGAAGCTTCTCAACATGTTTGGTTTTCCATTTGTCAAAACGTCTGTGGATGAGACACACGATTATCACTAGACCAAAAGTGCATATGAATGGAAATATCAAAGGGTTGCCAAATCTGAAAAGTGGGCCAGAGGTTTGACCTGCCTACCGCATTGGTCGGTTACTTCGGGTTGAGGCTGAGTAGGTGGCGTGTCAAGGGAAACGAAGGGTTTCGAGATATTCAGTGCTCAGGAAGTGACCGCATGTACGGTTGAGTTTATGGTAGCATCAGAATTTGTTGCAAGTGGTTCGTCGATGATGCCATTTTGAAGCGGTCGATGGATACCGTTGTTCGGTGCCCATGTTGGTTTGAAGCGAGATGTTTCGGAGTCCGTTGCAAGACTTTGCAAATGTCAGTGTAGGTAGGCTGGAGAGGGCGGCACACTGTTTTGGTGTGAAGGAAGACGTGCGTGCAGGGAGAGAGTCCGCTGTGAATTTCCACGTTTTTAGTCTGCTCACGGGACGGAATCGAGCGTAGTGAAAGTATGCGTTGAGTGTTGAGTGAGTTGAGGGTGGACAAAGTTAGACCGTGTCCTACCCGACGACGCGGAAGGCGAAACGAATGCTCTGGCCAACTTGAGCGTTGTGCCGTAAACCAGCTTTGCTGGTGCCCAATGCAAGTCATCTCTGATGCTACTGCGAATGCCTAAGAGTACGAGCGAAATATTATTGCTCGAGTCAGAGTCGGAGGAGGCGCCGAGCGAAGCTTTTATCTGTCTATGGAAGCGTTCAATTACCCAGTTAGCTGCTGGTTGATACGCTGTGGTATGTATGCGGCGACAGCGTAACTAGTTGTAGAATAAATTGCATTGTGAAGAGTTGCAAGGCGTTCCTCGGTCAGTCGTAATGGTGGATTGGCATCAGTAGTGCACGACCCACCGATCTAAGAAGGCCTGGATAAGAGTCTCAGCTGTGCACGGTTACTGGAATGGCTTTTGGCCAGCTGGTGTAGCGGTCGGCACATATAAGAATGTAAACTGCTTCGCGCGAAGGTGGCAAGTGACCTACCAGGACTAAGTGTACATGCGAGAAACGAAAGTCCAGGGCGAGAAATGAACCAAGTGGACTGCGGGTGTGACGAGGTACCTTGAGGCCCTGGCATTGAAGGCACGCGCGAGCCATGTTACGAAAGCTTTATTACGCTTGGCCAAACGTAACGTTGGGTGACCAGTTTTCAAGCTGCACGTATTCTGAGACGTGATATTGAGTGAAGTGCATCAAGGACTGTGCTTCCGAAGGAGACGGGCACCAGGGGTCTAGGACAACCTGTGGAAGTGTCACAGAGGCTGGTTCCTTCCGTGTTCTGGATAAGAAAACGTTGCAGTGCCGCGAAATGTACTGCAGAGTGCGTGGCATGTCTACATCTTGAGCCTGAGCCTGAGCCATTGTCATGGTGGCGAGGTCGAAGGTAGGCAAAGACTGGAGAGGGAAGTTGATGCGAGAGAGCGTGGGCGATCGTATTGTCAACAATTGAGGCATGACGCATCTCAGCAGTGAACTGCGTGCAAAGTCTAGGTGCTTCGGTTACCGTCGAGAATATTCGTCGCAAGCAGAGTTGAGGGCAAAAATACGAGGCACGGGTTCAGTGTAGGCGGTGCACGCGCGGCCTTCGAGTGTTTACCGGAAGTGCCGAATGTCTAGGTAAATGGCGAGCAGTGCGCTGTCAAACGTGCAGTAGCGGGATGCCGCTGGCTGCAGGCTCTTGGAGAAGAATCCAAGGGGCCGCTCCTGCCCAAACACGTGTTGCTGGAGGACGGCTGCTGCCGCGACGTCTGAGTTATCCGTCACAATAGCAAAGGGAGCAGTCAATTCGGAGTGAGCGAGGCCAGATTTGTTGGGAATAGCATCCTTGAGCTCAGTGCAAATTGTCGGTGCTTTGGCAGGAGAAACGAACCTACGTTCATTTCCTCTGTGTAGGTCGGTCAGAGGGTGCATGAGCTGAGCGCAGCGCCGTATAAAGCGTCGATAGTAATTGACCAAACCATATAATCGACGGAGGTGATTGAAAGAAGTCGGGGCTGGGAAGTCCTTGATTGTCTGGATCTTATCAGGAAGGACTTCGATACCAGACGGTGAAAGGAGGTGGCCCAGGAAATCTACCGTTGATTTGTCGAGTTTGCACTTAGTCGAGTTGCCTGTGCCACCGTGTTGGGTCAAGCGCTGGAAGAGAGTTCGAAGGTGCTCGAAGAGCACTTGTTCCGATGAACTGGCTACCGAAACACCACCGATTTGGGACTAAGCATAATCTGGGTCGCGAGTGACATCGTGGATGGATCGTTGGAAGCTTTAGCGACGTTGCGCAGTCTAATTGACAACCTTAAATATTCAAACAAGCCGCAAGACGGATTAGCGGCTGTTTTACAAATGTCTTGTTCTTCGACAGGTATCTGGCGGCAGGGGAGAACTAACCCGCACTTGCTGAAGATCGTCACACCTTTGAGGCATGCGGTAAGGTCCTGCATATGTGGGAAGGGACACCTATCTGGGATGGTCAGACGATTGCGTGCGCGGTAAGCATCGCAAGTGCGTCAGTCACCTGCTTTCTTGGAGACCATCTGCTGGGGAGATGACCTAGGGCTGTCGGATGGACAGGTTATTACATGTCTGAGCATTGCTTAAACTCTGCCCTAGTTACCTTCAGTTTCTCTACAGATACTAGGCGTGGTCAGCAAGAAACGTGTATGCCCTTCGTGCGTATGTGGTGTGTGACTTAGAATGCCACGGGTAAAGCTGTGTTTATTAGCTGAACGAATTAAGAATACTGGGGAAAGCGGTTGGCGTAGGCTGGCGAGGTCTGGGGCGAGACGTAGACCAGTGTTATAGATGCGATATCAGCGGTGATGCCACCTACCCTGAGTTATGTTGCAGTGGTGGCAATCAGCTGGTAGTTTGCATCCACCAAGTGGTCAAAACAACTAAGAAAGTGGATGCCGATGTTGGCACAGGGAACTACAGCGACGGTGAATACGCAGCGGAACGTGCGCCGAAGATCTATGTCCAGGATAAGCGACCGATTACAGTAGGTGGCTATTGGATTGCTATTGGCGACACTGAGGCTGGTCGACAAAGCAGCAGTAGATTCACCCGGCATAGGGGAAAGACGCTGACGTCCGCCCCGGTGTCAACTAAGAACTGGGTCTCGGAATCATAATCCCTAATGTAAAGGAGACGAATTTGTACATTGCCGACGTCGTTTGTTGTCCTAACAGGCCGGAATGGCGGAGCATCTGTAGCGGCGTAGCTACGCGGCTGTACGCACCTACAGACTTTATTACCGAAACGAGGTTGGTAAAGACAGCAACCCAGTACCTTAGGTTTTGTGCGACGGGGCGATGCTGCAGAGCGGTTGCGGGGCTTACGGGTTAAAGTGAGTATCTCCATCTGGTGCGGAAGCGACGCTATCTGCGATGCTAATGCATCTATTGCCAATGGCTGGTTAGTCGCAGGTGTCGGCAAGGTTGCGCCAGCACAAAGCTCTCTAGGTGCTTTGGCTTCAGTCTCGAGCTGGTGCCGTTCGATGACACGACCTACTTGGTCTGCAATTGCTGTGGGTGGCAAGTCATTTGCTGCTGAAAGGATGGTCAGAGTGCGTTCATGAAGGTCTTGGATACACAGCACGCAGAGAATCCATACGTACATGTTCTAAATGCCGGTCAGCTCTTGCATTTTGTGCAACAAGTCTGAGTGCATCCTACCTCATAGTTGCAGGTCACTAACTGGTAGCCGCAGACGGATCTTGGCAGCAGGCGTGACTCGTTGCAAAATAGCCTGTTTACGATGCCCGTATTTCATTACAAGCTGGGGACAAAATACGGTGGCTTGCCCCTGCGGAGATACATTCTGATTAAGGCGAGTTATTAGCTTAGTACACTTGGCGAAAGCAGAAGAAGTCCTAAGAATGTAAAAGAAACGGCACCTAGGTGCAACAACCATAACAAAGAGTCATTCGCCCAAAACGGTGCAGGGGCTAACTCAACAGCATTGACCCAGACAGGCTCAACGTCGTTATCCGTGTATGGAGATGGCTCATCCTCTAGATAATCTATTGCAAGGATCGAATAAAACATTTGATAGGTGAAAACAAGATCACCACTATTAATAAAACGCAAAAGCACTGGAACGGGTTCACCAGAAAGAAAATGCAAAATGGCGGGTTAGGTTTTCTGGACTGAGGTCACCAATTGTTATGTGGCGCCTGGGATAGTAGTCAATAATCAAAGACAAGTAAAAGCCGTTTCAACTAGGGGGCAGTATGGAAGTTGGAGACGACTGAACCCAACGTGTATTGTACGGGCTACAAAAGTAGGAAGCGAATCAACCAGAGCGAGAAACAGTGCAGCCATTTTATGTCAACAGATGTGCAGTCAGTAAAACCAGCGTACGTGTTGAAGCTTAACGTTACGTTCCAATGTTTCAAAATACTGAAACTGTGTGTATTCCGTGTGAACATCACGTTAGTCTCGGCTGCCCAACTGCGCTTTTTGTAGCGATGTATTTAAAAGTTATTTCTCATGTTATAATAATGTAAATGTAAAAATGGCCAAGCTCAGTTGAACTCCAACATCCAATGAAGCGAATAAAGAATGTATACATACCAGTATTGGCTTTATGCATGTATTTATGGCTCCTGAAATTTTTTTTCAAAACGTTTTACTTTAGTACGGAAAGTTATTTTATGACAACTTTTCTCCTGTACCATCTAATCCAAAAATAGTTTACTTCTGTATGTGCGAAGGAAAGTTAAGTGTACTCTAAGTCGGCGTTTACAGTAAGCTGCAGGTTGGTTGCAAATCCTACAGTCGCAACAAAGACAACCCATTCTGGCATAAATACCAAGCGGTTCTATGGTAGTAATATTAATAATACGGCACCAAACGTTTCCTTTTAGATATGTTAAACTATATTCCATTACAAACATAGTGTATTACGTCATGTCGGATAAACTTCTTGAGTCTGCTAGACAGTCCAAGCCGGACTGCCAGCGGACTTGTGACAGGCCTACTGTGCGGGTAGGTAAGAGGGCCCAGCAGGTTTGTCCCCGTGCGCTTGATTTCCAAGCGCATTTGCGCCAATTATTTTGTACGACCGGGGTGGCACTAAATGTCGTGAGAAAGCTCCATTGCTACTTACTTTTGTCAGCTAAGTGCTGCTTTGTGTGTGCCGTAAGTTACTTCGTTCCATGAGTACTATTAATAAGCTCCTTTCGGCTTGCGCACTATGGCCAGCTAGCTTAATGTTATTAGTCATGCTCGATCCATTGTCCAAAATACATTGAAGCAATTGTTTCGGCACAGTCTGGCTCCTTCACAGGGCATCAAAAGTAGGCCCCTGGTGGCACAAGACACAAGACAGCCGGCCACACAGAGCTGCACAAGATATCAGAAGGGTTCTGTGAGAATTAATGGTTAGTACAATATAGACGAACATAACTTTGACAAGCAGATGTTGCCTCAAATACCCATCCGAATGGAAGATGCTTATTAGCAGAAACAGTCAATATATCTCCCAATCCTGGATCTTTCAAAATGGACGGCCGCTGTAGAACACGAATCGACCATACTGCTTCAGCCCTTCTTTCAATCAAAATGGATGCTCTATCTTTTTATGGAGGATGAAATTAATCAACCGGATACCGAGCTCACATCTGGTGCGTTTCACAACGTTCCCGAAAATCCATCTGCTTCTTAACGCTATTGCTCCAGCACCGGATTCATCGACGTGAGACAGATGACCTCATGGGTTCGCTTTTGATACACTGAAAGCTGATGAACTCCTCGTTGAATGGTTTGACGATTAGTGTTCTATCCAGTACCCCGAGGTTGTTTGCGGAAGATAACCAGCATCGTTTTCAAGCACTTCTGAACTGAAATTATTAGGTTATACTAGTTAAGGCTCCTGAGTATAGCCCAACGCTTGTTACGCGCTGAGTGTCAATTCGTTGCGCTTCCAAATCGCCCTGGCTTTGCGTAGAGCATTTAATACAGAACCTAATTACGAGGAAGATATATCATAATCACTTTAAAAGGAACATTTTTGGTAGGTGGATTCCATGACATAGCGGAGTACTCACCAGCTTAAGAAAATGCCGCATCTTAATTTTTAATGTACGTCATCTTGCATCTCCTTTTATCTGCCAACCCAGACGATGTTGACCGGGTATGCGTAGTCTATGAGGCGCTTTATCAATATGCTTCAGCGCCTGGTAGCTGATTCGTAAGGCATAGACGGAAGATTGAAGGCTCGCCGACCTGATATGCAATACTATTGCTAGCCTGCAACATGCACTATGGGGTTAATAATTGGAACGTATGAATGATGTGATTCCTATAGACAAGGGAGCTTGATCTCGTTTGATGAAAGAGTGGCGCCATAAGGATAACGCTTGGATCGATTTCTACCGATTGCGCATGGTTAAAACACTGCTCACTTTTTCCCGATAGCCATGTGTAAGGAGGACCGAAAACCTAACGAGAGAGGTATCCCACCTAGCCGCTTCAGACGTTAAACTGCACGGCAGGTATCTAGCGCACGTTGCTTCAGTAGTATCTATGGTTCTTCTACTATTCTGCATGGCACCAGTGCGCGAATCTAATCCATTTTCACGACCTGACCGCTTTTCCGACAAGCATTCCAATGAATCTGTCGTCATCAACGTGTCCTTTTCTGAGGCATACAAAAATAACTATAGGATCGACGTCATCACTTGCTAGGCTTATTCCATAGAAATGTTCAACAGTATAGCATTTGGCATCAGTTTCAACTGCTATGCAGTTTTTGAAACTTCCTACAACGCATAGCGGAGCATTCATACTGCATTTAACATTGGCCTCTCAACTTCATAATGGAATTTATTTGCTACAGTACCGTTTTATTGCCTTCCGCGAACCCATAGGCAAATCATCCGGGAGTCATTCTTCACTATTACCCTACAAATGGCTAAACCATCTTCTTTTAGCACATTTATGTCACATACCTTCCTCGTGGAATCTTTAACCGCTTGTTTGCTGTCGCACTTATGATTGCAAGACAGAGTCTTCGCGAATCAATTGAGCCTGCATGTAATAAACTTGCTTGCCGATGATAGTCATCTTATTAGGAAACTTCAAGAGAGAGACAGCATCTGTCCAATAGGTTTGTTTCTTTGACCTGGAAATGGTAAAATCCATGTCAATTTGCGGACGACTCAGATATGAAGTATTCGTCAATGAACCTCAATAACTTTCAAAATTTAATACGGCCTCCACATATACCTTATGCGAGAGCACA
>OX104069.1:92128444-92149897 GCA_944474145.2 Dicrocoelium dendriticum | reverse complement strand
GCGTTTTGACGGATTTTTGCGCGCCACAGCGCCATAATGTCCCTGGGTCTGACTAATACCTGACAGTATGCTCACTCATACGGACAACATCTTTTCTTTTATAACTTTCCTAAAAACGAAGTGTTTTAACATTCCACAGAAGCTATGCTTGTATGCATATTTGATCACGCCTTTACAGGTGTGTCTCGTTTTACCGAGAATATACTATTTATTTATTTATTTATTCCACAATATACGTTATTAAACCATCAATGACTTTAAAGGATTAGCGCACCTATCATCATGTAGCACTTGGTAGCTATACCTAGATTTCAGGTAACTATCTTGCTGGTTTTAAAAGTTACCTCACTTAATGGACAATATTCCTGCTATTGTAGTGCCTATTGTCCTTACTATCAGCAATTTTATCATCACATCTTTTGTACAGTTTGTGTGGATAATCGATAACAATAAAGTACACCGAGCGGACAATCAAATGCACTGCGAGCGCTCAGTGGTATTTTGACAGTGCAGCTGCGGTACAGCAGTCAGACGTTAGTGGGCGGGGTTACAGCAGAGGCACGGGCGGTTATTCTGTCAACCTATAAGAGGCGTGGTAAGGAAAAGAATAGCGTAGTGGTAATGTGCAGGATTGTCGCGGCGGCGGCGTAGGAACAATTTCTGGTTGCGCCGACCTTTGTACTTGCTCCGGTGGCGCATAGACTAGAATTGGTACGATACATTGACGCCTGTGCTGGTTCCTGTACAAGGATACTATACAAAATTTTAGACCTTACCGTTGATCTACGCTTGAATATCCACAGGTAGCCTTCCCTACATCCCAACATCTTTCCTACATCTTGTTCTTGTTTAGGAAAGCAACTTTACATATCTTACAGCCTATATCCATGTGGTTGCTATAACATCTGGGCCCAATACTCTTATACTACCGCTTTTGTTTCTAATTTACCGTACGTTTCCGCCAGTCATGCCATATGGAGCACGGACGGCACCCAAACACACCTACATTCAGACCAAAACTGCGTTTGCTATCAAATCTTTCCTTACATGGACACCAAGGTATTGGGTTTTTATAGATAACTACACATGCAGCTGTAGACTTACCCCCTTGTTAAGCGTTGTATACTACAAGTTGCATATGCCCGGATTCGTAAATTAATAATTTAATACTGCATTTTTCAGCTTGTTGGAATTCTTTTAGGAAAAGTAATAGCATTACAGCATTCAGCGTAGCTTAACTAGGCATATAACTGGAGAACAATTATAGCTGTGCAGACGGACGACGGCCCATACTTAAATGCTTACCAGTGTCCTATTGAACAATCCTCTCTTCGTGCCCCGCGCTCCGTCGTGGTGCTTTTGGCTGCGCTACATCTGAGTTTGTACGGTATCGCTCAGTCTGCCTGCGAATTGGACATTAACATTGGATAACCATCGCACGTTTATTTTCAACATGCACGACGTGTGCTACAAATATAGCGCAACCTACGTTACGAGCACAAAGCTGGTCAGACTGTGAGTTGACTCTCTGCGAGTTTTACGTTAACTAAGGGCCTGAAACCTTTCTAATGTTCTTTCGATTACTACCTAAATTGGTAACAGCCTTAATTACTACAAACGCGTATATTTTTTAAGTCAGGTCTAAACAGGCCCTATGTGTTTTACTAACCATTCCGTCGAACTATCGCTGCCTACCTTTGACGTTTCTACTCCACGTGTATGGTTTATTCAGGTAGAAGCCACTTTCCTATGTCGTACGATCACTACGCAATCATCCTCGTTTATATACGTCGTCTCGCGCTTGCCTCTCTTCCATGCTTAAAGTCATTGATATCCTCCATCCTACGCCTGCAGAAAAGCCGTATGATAAACTTAAATCAGCTACCGTTAAACGCACCATTGCAACTGTTGAGGCTGATGTGTAACAGTTACTTTCAGGAGTCGAGCTTCGCGATTGTACCATAACAGATCATCTTAGATTAAATCGTTCTCTAGTTGGCCTGTCGAAACGCAATGACTCCACACTACGCCACCTAGGGACGAATTGTCTTCCGGCACACATCCAGGCGATTTTCTTCATTTTCCGCGACGATATCTCTCTGGAAACGCTCGTGGAAGGTGCGGACAACCCGCATGAATGTTTCCTTAGGAGGGCTCGCAATCACGCAGCTGAGTCCACCATTGTCAGCTCATCATATAGCACTACGCCGGACTGGATCAACGATAGAATCTCCCGTCTACAACTCAGCATGCTTGCCATTCCACTTGAAAGCACCGCTAACCAAAGACGTCCTCGTGGTTGGCACTGCAGCACATCACGCTCACGTCAGCAATCTTACGGCAACTATCATCGCCGCCTAAGTAAAGCAGCACGCAACTGTCACACGGGATGCAATTATCCGAAGGGAACTCCGATTTCGCAACCGGGAAACGCCAAAGCCAGCCAGTAATGGCGACGACTGTCGCTAGCCAAATCCTCGTCGACTGTACGTGTTAGATACAAAGACTTAACTTGATTTCTTAGTCGATACCGGGGCAGAACATAGCGTTTTACTCTGGGTTTTAGAAAACCCCATCTGCAACCAGCCGGACTTACGTCACAGGCGGCTAAATATACAAAGGTCACGACATAGGCCAGAAACCATTGCACCTAATCTTTGGTGCTGCCCGGTAGTCGCATACGTAGCAGGGTACTTTAAAGATGGTGACGTTTGTTGATTGGTCGGCCAGGAGTGAGATACTTGACCTCTAGACTCTGACGTTCTAATTTGGTGTAACCTTAAAACAGTGTTTTGGGTTGCTAAAAAGTTATCAACCGTTTTGCGCCGCTTCGACTGCTTAGCAATACGGTTAACTAAATGCTGTAAATTTGGTAAATTAATTAGACAAATTTCCACACCCTTATGTCCAATAATGCGCAGTAAGCGCATTGTAAAGCTAAAAGTCAAAATTTGGTCGCCTGTTTTCATGGATGCTGTATTTAACTAATTCGCAGGCTTGGAAGTCCGTTAAAATCATTGGATTTCCGCAACGTATACCGTAAAAGCTTTTTTGTGACAGGCTTGTGGAACGAGCGTCCGTTAATAGTCCATGGGTTATCTTTTATGAGTCTTCTCGGTGTTCTGACTAGATGTTGTTAGACGCAAAACAGAACACAGACAAGATGTGCAGCAAAACGGTTTTGTAATAAATGTAAATTGGTGTTTACTCAATCAGATGGGCACGATGTGCTGCAAAATTGCTAATATACAAGTGGAGTTACTGTGTGTCAACGTATCGTTGGTGAAACATCGTAGTGTGTGATGCATGCAGCTATTTTGTCTTAAATATGCGTAACACTAATGCAGTATTGGTAGCAAAAGTAGAAATTGTTCACTACAAGGTATAAAAGATAAGCATTCCGTTTCTGAGCCCATTTAATAAAAATTCCTGCCGTCCACTTTTAGTTTCATCCTGGAATATTTAATTAGTCTCCCATTGTGCAGGTATTTTTAGCCGCGGAATTTTAATGTGAAACGCATTATTAATAAAACGAAATAAGTAACACTAGGGGTTTGTGAGTTTCATAGCCGTGGATACATCATAGCAGACATAATTAAGTGGCTTCTTTAACAGGAAAGATTTTGTAAAATCATAGGAATCTTATGCAGCATTATTGTACCACTGAAGCGTGCAGTTTGCCACTCGCGGAGAAGCAAAAGGAGATGAAGATAAATGTCTTTATATGTCCATGGATATTGTTAACTAATGTCCTAAATAATTATCGACGCTGTTGAGTGCGTTAAATCCTTCTTTTTAACTGTACTTTCTGTCAGGGCAAGTGATATCTAAAGCACCATTTTTGACAAATAATTCGTCACTGAGGTAGTACGTATTTATCAGTATGTACTCGATTATCGCGTAACGTTGACTGAATATGCATCTCTTCAGCGCGAGCAGCGAAAGGGTGTGCTGTCGTGTGAGTGTTGTAACTCCCTAAGTGACCAGAGTTTTGGCCCTCAGCAGTGCAAATGTACACCTTATGGACGACCTTTTGGTCACCCAGTATATCTTCCAACGCCCCTTGAACCTCAGCAACGAACGTTTCACGGTAAAATATCGTAACCATGAAGCGGAAAGCCACATATTAATTGTAATTACGCAACGCAGTAGCCACAAACCCAAACCCTAACTTGATTTTGAATTACCAATTCTCGTCCATAAGAAACCTAATTAGGATGACTTTCAGCCAACAGTATGCATTATCTGATGCTACCACAGCATTATCGTGAGTGCGCTACTGCCGGAGCCTGTATACTACAAGCGCAACCCTCGGAGTCAAATGATAATACAACGCACTTGGGTCATAGTATAGCGGCCCCAAATGTGCCACTGATGGAGCCTATATACATGGATAACGAGACTAGCAGCCATTTGCTATTACAAACCAACTGGGTCCTATTACGTTGACACCAAATGTGCCACTGTTTGAGCCTATACACAACGACCACGAGACTGGGAGTGGTGTACTATTACAACCCAACTGGGTCCTATTACATTGACACCAAGTATGCCCCAGATGGAGCCCATATACCACGAGCACGAGACTTCAAGCCGTGTGCTATGACAACCCACCTGGGTCCTAGTACATTTTGGGCAACCATGCTGCTAGTCCAGTTCACTGTTTAAAATGCTGTAATCCCAAATGAGCGCAGAAACCGATATAAAAACTGTGCATTGTATTTAGCAAAAGGCAGGGAGAGAAGGTTCAGCGTTGTGCACTATATTCGTGCCTTGGACGCGCATGATCCATGAAGGGTATCATTACACAAAGTCGTTTTAATCGGATAAAATATAATAATTGTGCAAACATGTAGCCTACTGTCTGGTAATTGAATGAGGGTTTTTATCTGAACAAAATTTTTTCTTCTTTGCGTTCTCTTTACTGGGCTGGCATTTATGTCGACGCTACAATGAAGTGAAAATCGGAGTTTAAATTGCACCGAATAGCTTACTTTGGCACTCCATTCTGCACCATACCTTTGTTTGAGGGGAACTCCACGGCTTCCTTTCGACCACCTAACGATGAAAGGTAAGGAAATAGAACACCAGTACCAAGTGCACGTGCAATAGACTTGATAACCGGATGCAGCTTTACTGCAGGAAGTAAAAACTATCAATATAAGCTTACACTCAAAGCCAGGTCTCAGTTTACGACGAACATTGCGGACATCATCGCTGGTAATACGCTTTCCGAATCGAACCTCGACGAACTGCTTGATGTTGCTTGTTGGGGTGTTGTAG
Source organism: Dicrocoelium dendriticum (assembly GCA_944474145.2). Lineage (NCBI taxonomy): Eukaryota > Metazoa > Platyhelminthes > Trematoda > Plagiorchiida > Dicrocoeliidae > Dicrocoelium > Dicrocoelium dendriticum. The sequence goes on along the minus strand of OX104069.1, from coordinate 92,144,614 downwards.
CGGAAAAGGTCCACGGACTGAGTGTACTCATCGTCCGTCAGACGGCGATTGATTAGGTGTCGCTCAAAAAGAAGGCATTTATCTGGATGATTGTGAGACAGATGGAACGTTGTAACTTTCAGCTTGCATCCCGTACTAACGAGGTTAACGCGAGCTTGGCAGTTAGTATCACGTGAGTTAAAAGATTTAGAATAATAGATGCAAAATCCTACTAAACACCTCCCAATCCTGTACTTTTTGGCTTTCGACGTGCGCAGCGGACACATCGATAAATGACCCTGTTGTACTTCACCCGTAACAGTTTACACTTTCTGCTGCTGCAGCAAACAAAATTAACGTAAAGAAGAAGCATAAAGTCTAAAAACGAACTATTAAACTCGTAAAAACTGTCAAAAGAGAGCCCAAGGAAGCTTCTCCGGAACTCAGACTCCACGGCGTACGGATTCGAAAATACTGGTCGTACTGCGTATCTGGTTTCCGACACAATCAAACAATTCCAATATCACATTTGCACGGACTTAAATAAAACTGCAAAGGCAGAAAGAGAGCCTGGAATAATGCCATAAATGACCGTAAACTATTTACTGCGCGCTAGGTTCTGCGGGGTAACGGTGCGTATCTGGCTTCTGACACATTTAAACAAATTCAACATCACACTTGCACAGAATTGCATAAAACTGCAAAGCCAGAAAGATAGCCGGGAATCATGCCATAAAATGACAGGAAACTATTTATTGCGCACTAAGTTTTGCGGGGTAACGGTGCTGCGACTAAGTCGCAGCATCTTTGGTTTACTACCCAAATTTCCTTTTTTACCGTCGCAGATGTCCAAAAACCCATAATTGACAGCGACATCCTTAGCAAATTCACCCTCGTCGTCGATCTACGTTGCAGTAAGCTACGAGCCGAGCGTAATTCACTCGCTATCCCTTGCCATTTCTCGTCAGTCACTTCCGTCGGACCGCGTACTCATGCTAAATATTACACCGTATTTAGCACTGTCTAAGAAATCCCCGTCCTTGGTCCGTACTAATGCCAACGGTACCGATCCTAAGCACGAATTCAGTCAACAAAGCATTACAACGTGTCCAACCGTGCCATACTAACCGGGACGTCTTCCAACTGCAAAGCTCCAAGCGGCTAAACGTGAGCAACCTTGGCATCATTCGCCCATTTAACAGTTGCTGAGAATCCTCGCTTCATTTTGTACCCGAAAGTCCGGTGATTGGCGTCCATGCAGGGATTACCCAGCACACAACTCAGTTACCATCCGTGAGAAATACCCCATTCCTCATATTCATGAGTTTTCATTAGGATTACCTGGGGACTCCATTTTTCCAAGTTTGGCCGGTGCTTGCGTAATACCAGGTTCCAATGGCAACCAAACGCCTTGCTAAATCGGCCGTTTTCACCACTTTTCGTCTGTACGAGACCGTCCGTATGCCTTTTGGCCTTCGCAATGCGGCACAGTCCTTACAGCGCTTAATGCACCAGGCCCTCCGTGGCTCAGGCTCTGTTTTCGTCTAGAGCCACTGCGCCCCATCAGCCAGTGCCACCCCAGAAAAGCACTTGGACCACCCTCTATAAGTATTCCCACGCTTCGCTCATCACGTGCTAATGTTAATCCTGGTAAATGTCAAGTTGATCAACCTAGCGTAATTTTCCTGGTCGCTGAATTAATAGCAACGATAGTAGTCCCATTCCTGAGAAAACCCAGGTAACCATGGACTATCCACGGTCTCAACCCGATAAAATCCTGCTCCGATTCCTTGGCATGGTGTCTTATTACCGGTACTTTACAGACAACTGTGCCGCCGTTCTTCACCCTTCGACTGATTTACTTAAAGTCAGTGCAACGTAGTTCACCATTACGCCAGAAGCCGAAACAGCATTTGTTGCCATCAAGCAGTTGAGCCAGTTAACTTCCCTGAACTACTTGGTCACCGAGGAGGAAGATATTCTCGTTCTCAAGGCTGATGCCAAAGAGTCCGCTGTCGGTGATGTGCTATAACAACTAAGCAGCAATGTGTTTCAGCCGCTGTCGTTCTTCTCCCGGTAGCTACAGCCAGCGCAAACAAACTATAGTATATTAGGTCGAGCACTTCTTATAATCTACCTGACCATAAACTCTTTCGTCACGTTCGTGTAGGACGACGTTTTGTAATCCTGACGGACCACAAGCCTTTGGTCTACGCCCCTTCCTGCCGCTTCTGACAGCTATACTTTTCGGAAGACACATCTTGTGACGATATCTGTTATCTCGGCGGTGCAAGTACTTTTGTCGTTGACGAAATTTCACGTGCTGATATACATCAACCTTCGTCTGCTCCAATAGAGCTGCGGGAAACCTGTTACGTAAAGCAACTCAGACTCAAGGAGTAACTGTGATGTCTCTACCGTTAAGCCAAGACCGTAGTTCCCCAGTCTTTCCGTCGAACCGTTTTTACCCATTTTACGAACTATCGCATCCTAGCGTTCGATCCACTGGATACTTGATTATTGATCTTCACATGTTGTCTAGTTCGCGCGTTGATATCCGACAACGGGCTAAACGCTGTCTCAACTGCCAGAGCAGCAAAGTACTTATACACCCTATCTCTGCCCCCGGCACATCCGCACTACCCGAGGCGCGATCTTGACCTATCCACCTAGACATATTCGGACCGCTTCCTCCATCGAACAACTTCAGTTTCATTCGGACTTATGGTAACAGTTATACTCGTTGGCCGCATGCCACTCCTTTATGTGACACACCTTCAGCAACTATAGTCCTTGCATTTTGGACTCATAAATTTATGCCGGTGCGCCCTCTACGAGCACTACGGATAGAGGGCCACAGTTTAGTTCCACTTTCTTCCGTGACTAGAATTTTCTGTTGGGTTGCATCTACTTTCGGTTAGCTGCTCATCATCCCGCTTCTAATGGTCTTGTCGAGCATTGCCATCGGTAGCTTAAAGCCGCAATCGCAGCCAATGCACCAGACCCACATTGGTCTGAACGCATCTCAGCCGTCTATCGTGGCATTAATAACACCGTCAAAGAGGATATTGGCTACAGCCTTGTCAAACCCTTCTTTGACACCACTCAGACTACCAGGTGAGGGGATTTTGGTTTCCTGAGTAACTGATTAACTGGATTCTGTGTCCTACGCCGAACGTCCCAACCAACACTTCCAAACAATTCGACCTACATCTTCTCACTTCATTGCCCGCGAACAACGAATCCATCGGGAATTACATACCGGTCTTGTTGTTATCATTAGCATTGATGCTGTTCGCAAGCAATGGACACCCCCTTATGAAGGTCCTTTCAAAGTTTTCGCCCGGAAGCCTAAGTTTTCATTCTGGTAAGTAGTGGACCGAAAGAAACTATGCGTACTGACTGCCTTAAACCTGCTTACCTTAAGCCCATCGTTACTTTGACTTATCTCAATTTGTTGGTCAATCAACATTTACAATGCTCCAGAACCTTCATACGCTCGCTCAATAAATGACCCCAAGCGCACGCGTTTAGGAACTTCTGTGTCTCTCCCAGCCGAACTAGCTGTGTGCTCTCTTAATAGCTACATCGAGCGTCACCCGATTACATCTGTCTTTAATAAACCTCTTTCATCCTGACCGTAACTTTTATTATCGCGCTCTGTTTTCATTTCTTCTTCAATTCGGAGTGCCCGATCTCACGGCTCTGAGGTGATCTAGTCCCACTGACTAGCGTCTTGCTCTCTGAATGCTCCAAAGCTACTCTGACTTAATTGGTATACGCTACGCAGACTCAACGCTCTTGTTCTTCTGCTTGGAGATTCTTCTTGACTCGCTCACCCTCTATGGTTGCGGACATTTTCCTGCTTTTATTTTTACGCGCCATTCCTACGCGCCGACTAATCTAGTCTGGCTAGATCGGCCACTTGTTCTCCAGTTTTACTCAGAGTTATTCGATGCTACAAATCTTGGTTCGGCTGACTCATCGTCTTGTTTACATCACCTGTAAAGCTTCATGGGCTCCCCCACTTATTATCAGTAAGCCTTTATCATACCGTCCCTAACCTTTTCTTATCTCGTTTTCTGTTTACATCCCCCTTTTTCAATCGGACGGCCAGCTTTACTGCCTTACCGTGATTTAGCCGCACTTGACCTATCAGTTTCTCTAACCACGCTATTGTTACTGAAACTTCAGCGGTACAGTCTTTGCAGACTCAGCTAATCGTTTTCCCAACCTCTAGGGCCTGCTAGATTTTTTCACTTTATATTTTCTAGCCTTTTCTTGCCTTCATTGTAAGTCCCAATCCCAACGCGCTGACCAATCGAGCCTCGCTTGATCGGCCCCCGCACTCCGAATTCACTCAAACTTATGAGACGTTACCTTTCCTAGTTCGGCTGTCCTAACTGACTGCTTAGCCCATCGAAACCCTCGTTGACTTTTTCCCTATTTTAATTGAAGCCTTTCTCAATCCTACTCTATTCTTTTCTTGGTCTCTGATTGCTTTTCAAATGGATGGCCATCTCAGTGCTTTGCTTTAATCTATTCTTTTTTGACCGTATTTCTGACTTCATCCATACTACTGAGACGTATATAATCTAAGTGCCGCATACCCAAAGCATTGCTTCCCCCGAGAAATTTGCTGAACTTGTTAGGGCTTTATTATCACTGCTTATTTCATTCCTAACCTTGATCCTTACCACTCGTCTTCACTACTTAATTAAACAACTTAGTCGCAATCCACTGACTAATCCAAACCCTTCGGATTGGCCTCTCGCTGCCCGATATCGCGCAGCTCTCTGATGCGTCATTGTTCACGGTACGACTAATCTAAATTTTTATGGAACACATGTACATGAGATATTTAGTTTATAATGATACATATAATGTGAGGTTCATTAGTGAAAGCACTTTTGCGACTGATCTTTTTCTCTGAGCTCCGGATGCATCGTTGTTGCCTGTTTGTGGGGCTGTAGTTGATCGTTGTCTTTTTTCCGAGATTTCCACAGAAGCGGTGGCCAAAACCCGAGGATACATCCACTGTCTTGACCTCAACACTTCCACGAAGCGTAATATTCCCTTATCTGGAAATGGATGGATGATCATTACGCTGCGTTGGCACTTACCGTATGGACAAAACACTTAGCTGTTATATTGCATGGATGCAGCTATATTAAGGTCTGAACAATTGGGTACAGCTCACCTCTTCTTCACATAACTCTCATTCGGAGTTGCTGATATTTAGTGTCAACTTGGTCATTTCATCTAACCGGAGGGCAGAGTTTCCTGCATGTGCTATGCACGTAATTTGGAACTATCCCAACACATTTCTTTCAAACACAATACTCTCACCATGAACAGAACAAATGGGTTCGGCCATTTACACTACTGAAATTCTTTTCCTTTACCACATCTGGAGCTGCCCGCATTACTTTTACCGTCCAAATGTTCGTGGATGCCAATGTCCGCAATCAAGTGAATTTACTCTGGGAGGATTCTGGTTCATTATTCAGGACAACTTGCAGCTTCTTGGGCCTGAACGGTTGCGTTTGGCCATTCTCCTCTTATACTTTGTTCAACAACATATTACTGGATACCCATCAGAGACATTACGCGGTCCTACCGACGACAAATACAAAACATGTCAGCATGCTCGATTTATAGATTACCTACCGTACAAGCCGTGCCATTTCGTCAGGAAGTGACAGGACTCATGGATGATATAGTCCCGCCCCATCATGCATCAGCCAGCAAAAATTATGGGTGTATCCTGACTGCGACTAACGGAACCAATAATCGGTCAATAAGAAGCATTGCCAATTGCAGCTTGTCGTTCGAATGCGTTGATGGCAGTGTTCCAGGACGTGGTGGGTTTTTGCCTGGCAAGAGTTCTCCCTATAAAAAGTCACAAATTTCCGTTTAACAACACTGCGACGTGGCGGAGGTGACTCGCCACTGAATAAAGTCACTGCCAATAAGCCCACACTGTCAAGCTGACCATGACTATATACTACCATGATGGATACACCCCGGCACATTCTTATCAGCATATTTCGTCGCCACGTCTTTCTCTGCGCATTCACCATTGTTCTTTACACTACACTCACATGAACACAGCCTATCGTGTAATCGCGATTGAGCGTGTTCTTCACCAGCTCCTTTATAATTGATCAGTCCTAGTTCTGGATCTATGCATGCCTGAAATGTTACTGCACTTTATGACAGAAGGAAAGAACCCACACGAACGTGCCGGAACTCATGGCAATGAACTTTCTTCATTATTATTTCTGTCCTATTTGTACAGTTTCAAATAGGAACATATGAACAACCTCCGATTGTCACTGTGACAATTGCCATGATATGTCTGTATAATTTCACTTATTTGCTCAGGCTCTCGCGGGCATGCCTCGCATAGCCGAGAATAAATATTTTTTATTTATTTAGTTCACGCTATACGGCGGGCTATATAGTGTTTATTAATCTTATATATATTCTTTTTTCCCCAAGCACACATCTTACCATGACATCTTTTGTGTAGCTTCGTTGAATAAACGTGGCTCGTGCACTGTCGTGCGGATTTGGGCCGTGCTGCTTCTGTGTGCGTACGGAGCCGTTCAGTATGCTTGCGAATCCGATAGTAAAAGCTGAATTACTATCGAAAGCCTATTTCCCTCGTGCTGGACTTGCGCCACAAATAAAGCGCAAACTACCATGCGAACGCAAATGCGCTTAGACTGTGATTTGACAGTCTCCTAGACTTTGCGCTTATTAAGGGACTGAAACCTTCCTAGTATTTCTGCCCACTACGCCATCCTAGAAAAATGCCACCTTCATGCGATTTTTATAGACTGCTTGTTTTACTTTTTCGCTGAGGTTACTAGTTCGTTAATACGACAAAGTATGGCAGACACTCCTACCGATGCCACCAATCACCACATTGGATGATTACTAAATTATCACAACTGGTGTCAGAAAATAGGGTTCGGTCTACTCGGTACTGCACGAAAATTTACTACAAACCGCTCACTAACCAATATTCGTAAGGAGTTGCATGAACTTTACATTTAGTTCCCAACAACAGTTGCTTTAGAGGTGCAGTAAAGTACCATGAGAGGAATTCTGTTTCAGTCGCTTAGAAAATAGCTCTTAACAAATGAATGCGAACCTTTGCCCCACTTCAGGATAATGTTAGTTTGCCGTCTTATTGAATTTTTCCCCAGACTTTACGATGTTCTACAAGCAGGCAGCATATCGCCTGTCCTAAAGATCAACCCCAATTATACATAGGAAATTGGCCTTTAAAATTTAATAACCATGCTACAAATATATTCTACCTCAAGTTAAAAGGCCTCCAAGCTTACAATCCAACTTTATTTTATGCACCATGTGGCAGGCTATCGGATCTCAATCTACTAAGCTGGACAACTATACAATATGGAAAAGTATTAGCATTTAACATTTAGCATTTAACATTGCAACATTTAGCATTTAGCATTTAGCACAACATTAAGCAAAGAAAGAAGTACTTTTATCATAAATGGTTCATTCAAAGCTTTCGACATCTAACCAGTTTTATTCTGACATATTTTATATGGCTGAAAATTATTAAGTATTTTGCAACCTATAATTTATGACCTATTTATGTGCATTGTAATGATTACCTGCGTCACTGCGTGATAGTGCTGTTATGTGTACCTCGTTCCTTCGAGAAAAATTGTGTACTACAATTTACATAAGCATACATGAAGGCCGCTTGCAGTCACTGCTACACGTGCAGCTGGCTGGCCGAACAACCTTCAAGCTGGGCAAGCAAGGTGGACCGAGCAATTCCTGTTCCAGCAACTGGCTCAATGGCAGTGTCCCAGGAAGTGCTGGGTTTTCGCTTGGCATGCGTTCTCCATATAAATAGCCACAAATGTCTGCTTACCAGCAACGTGACTTGGCGGACCTAACATCCAAATATTCACCGCCGCGCTATATCGGAGCATCCTACTTACCTCGCGGACGTCAAGCACTTACAAAATAAATAAAACCATAAATGATTTGTCCTTCACAGTGAGGAACACGCATAAAGGGACTTGGACATGGTAATACAGACACGTTTGGTCAATCTTTGAACACAGCTGTTACAATTCAACTAGTACATACTGAAGCTATATTGTATGTATACATGAAAGTGCTTGGGTAAGTAATGGTGCTAAGTAAATTTGTTACCGTTATGCCGAAGCTGTGGTTCTTTCCAAGGCAATAGACAGCATAAGATGAAAGCAAATAACATCGGCGAAATGGCTGACGTTATAGAACGGGTCGAAGTCCTCCGGGAAAGCGGAAGGAGGTAATTGTTTTAGCAGCGGATAATATGTCCCTCGTCACAGCGTTGGTTAACAGATGTTTGTGGCATTTCATAGGGAGACAACTTGCCAGGCGAGAAGCCCACACTGCCGCCTAACGACTTACTTGAGAAGGATGAACCCTATCCATCCAGCTGGAAAGACGAGGAGGTTGTTCGGCTAGACAGCCGTCATCTGTTCCCATACTATATTGGTAAATTCACCCAACAAACCCACCAATTCACAGTAATGGTACACAATTCACTCAGCGTGATTACCTAGACATGCACCTACACAAATACTATACATACATACTCATGTCGATTTGTCCATCGATATGTCCAGTCCCTCGCCAAGCCTACAGCAGCCAGGGAAACGTATGGGTGCAGCTTGCCTGCCTTTAACGGAACCAATATTATTCAGTAAAAACATTGTTAGTTACAGTTTGTCGATCCAATGGATCCACGGCAAGGTTCCAAGACGTAGTGGGTTTGCACCTTGCAAGAATTCTCCTTATAATATGTCTCAAGTGACCTTTCAACAACACTGCGATGTGACTCGCAATTGTGACTCGCCAATGCTTAAAGTCATAGCATTTTACCGGACACCGGAAAATTGACTAGCGCTACAAATCGCTATTATTGATACGCTCCGACCTTTTTCTATCTGCATAGTTCGTCGTCGAGGCACTTTTTGCGCATTCACCGTTGATCCCTACGCTACATCCATATGAACCCAGCGTGTGATCTTGTTCTTCACCAGTTCTTTTCTAAGTGACCTGCTCTTGTTCCTGATCTACTCCTGGCTGAACCGGTGCTGTAATTTATAGCAAACTGCTTATACCTATAGGAACGTGTTCGAACTCACGACTGTAGGCTTCATGCATTATTACTTTTATCCCACGAGTACGGTTTCGACCATGAACGTCAGGAAAACCTGCGATTTTCGCTGTTACGATTTCCAGGAAACGTCTGTACAATTGCATTTATTATGCAGGCCTACGTGGGCATGCCTCGCATAGTCGAGAATAAAGATCTATATATTTATAATCTGTACTGATTAATCTTCAACACTTATGTACCATTGCTGATATTACGCCTTCCTATTACATTGTTCCTGTCTTAGCAGGCGTGTCTCGCACCGTTTAGAACAACTACTTTAATCATTTATTACATGCATCTTAAACTTGCTAATGGCAGGTAGCTTGTTACTACAATTCGTACAACCTTAGACTGGTACGTTGTTGAGCCGGTCAGAAAACAAGATAGGACAGTAATGGTAGTACTACGGCCGCAGTTCAATGCAACCACCATCTGCAGTATCTTGGAAGGGCGGACGGAAGGAATTGCCATCTGCGACCGATACAAACCGGGGAGGGGAATAAGTTTAAGCAATAAAGGAAGCAATTTTTATCAAATTGGGTTCGTGCAGATTATTAGACGAACTCAGCAACATGACTCGTAGTTGCATCCCATTAATAAACCGACATTGCCCGCCTTGCAGTGAATACGAACAGTCCTCAACAGCACCAAGAAAACCGAACAAGAAATGCTTGGTGTGTCCTAACTGGTGTGAGGCGTACGCAGCCATGGCATAAACTCATTGGTTCATGAACGTCAAAAGCTACGGACATATCTGGCTGTTAGCTTTACATTCAATGGGACCGTGATGATTGAAACTCCCCGATGATGTTCAAATTTCGGCAGCTAATTTGATGCGAACTTTAAGGGATATGTTCTTTAGGTATCCCGCAATAGCAGTAATTTCTAGGCCGAGTATACGCAGTAAGATAGATGAAACGATAAACCGGAAGGCTTCCATTATTCCAAGCTGCATTGAGTAATGATGGGAGTACAAGCAGTTCATTGGCTGTCTAACTAAATTGATGTGCATTACAACATGTCTCCTAATGCATGTACATAACTTTCTGACTTCCGCACCAACTCTGCTTCTCGGAATGCTGAATTACAGACTGATAACTAACCAAATGAATTTAATCCGCTATTGGATGGCTACCGCTTTACTACATAAACCTATCGAAATCCTAGTAGGATGGCAATTAGCAAAGCTTCGGACAATAACGTTGCCATCTTAAATGGATGACATAGCTGCACCAAATACTCAGAATTCGGGATAACTTGAACTAGTACTACTTTTATAAATATGTCTGAACACAAAATCCGCACCTACCTTTATTTTGCCAAAGGCTTACAGTGCAAGTGAACGCTTTTATCCCTAAATAATAGAGTGGTTGGGCCAAATTGGTAAAAGCTCCGCTGTAGATAACTGTGTTTTATGTAGATAGTCAAACCGATGACGTGGGAGCATGAACCACCTGTACTCAAAAGGTACAAAATTAAAAAGATTAGAAATGGCGCATGAGATGAAAGTGTTTTATCCGTTATGTCATGTAAAGCAGGACGTTTTCGGAGTTAGTTTGTCCATGCAGCAGCATATTAAGTAAATAACTATTTTATATAATGTTATCCATGCTAGTAACACGTATTCTATATTTTAAAGCCGTCATGCACTCTACTTTTAAAGTAGCGTAAACGATAACATGCTGCTGCAAACCGCCTACCGCAGGGCGTCGGATTAATCGAAAACAGCTGACCGTAATTTGGGTGCGGTACTGCTTACTGTACTGGCCGCTAGCAAGGAAAACTTTGGAATAAGTTGAGAAGGCTTGGCAAGGTTTTATTAACTCCTTATTAGTTTAGGAAGACGCAAAATTGTGCTGCATTTTTGGACGAAGTACGAAAAGGTGTATGTTTTAGTACGCAGGGGTTGTTCCGGTTTCTCTGAAATGGCTCCTATGGCTGCAATAGTTTTGCAAGTACCGCCCGATAAATGCCAACTTCATTATATCCTGTTTAATAGAAAAATCAGTGAAAGAAGACATTTGTGGTTATCTATAAAGGGAAGGGATCATCCATAAGTCACAGCGTGATTTTATCAGCGCACGAGCCCTTGCGGCATATTAGTTTGTTATTTTTGACCTTACCACCGAAGCCAGGAATCCTGCAAAGGCGGTAATAACTTTTTATCTTTATATGCAAAGGGAGTTCGATCGAGTTCCTCATCGGCGTCTAATGAAGAAGGTTATAGCTTATGGCGTACGACCGTCTCAAGTAAATTGGCTACGCTCTTTTCTTTATCAACGTACACAACTTGTTAAAATAGGTGAGGTTGCAGCAACTGACACAAACCTTACACGTGGTTTTCAAGGCCGCGTACAATGTCCTCTCTTTTTCCTTATGTGCTTAGAGGACCTGTGTAAGTGGCGACACACCTTCGCCCTTTTCCTTTTGTAAATGATGTAAAAATTCATCGATTTCTTTCAACCAAGTGATCTATTACCTGAACTAGACAAAATCCGCGAGGACATGGCAGCTTTAGAGTCGTGATGCCATAAGTGGCAGGTACTGTTCTCAGCCGAAACGTCTAACGTCATTGTTTTTGTAGGCAACATACCTCCCGGGACTTTAACTATCAGTAACAAAGTTTTAAAAACGAGAGCCTCAGTGAAGGACCTACGGTTGCGTTAGTCCAATAGCTTAAACGCTACCGAACAGGTAGGTATTAGTGCGGCTAAAGCACGACAGTTAGCCTGCCATATAAGCCGGCACATTTCCAATGCTAAAGCTCGATTCCAACTCTGTAGAATGTGCCTGGGTCCACAACTGGAATATTGCACATTCATATGTAGCAGCTAAGGAATGCATTCAGCTTAAGGTCCGACCCATTTGTTTGCGTAGCGCGAAACATGACTTCTGCTTTTAACATAGTCACTTTTACGAAAGGGCATATGGTGCACTCGCACGTTTGCAGCTAAGCACTGATTCGCGATTCAACAATGCGTAATAAGCATAACATGATTATATCGTTGAAGGCCAGGAAAAAATGCGCACACGTTTTCTTGGTATTATATATAAATCTGTGGAATAAATTACCCACGAATGTTATGGGGTGTACGCATCCAATACGCTTCAAGCGGGACGTACGAAGGTTTCTTAAAATAGGAAAACGTGCAATCCATGCTTCACAGCTGTGACACAGATGAAAACTAATTTGAAGCAGGCACCGACGGCAGCTCACTGAAGTTTGATGCCACAGTGGTCTAAACTGAAAAGACACAATTGACGTTAGGGATTTATTTTGCTTATCCGGATATTTCCATGGGAATCAAAAAAGGCAATAATCGATTTTTCACACATATTTTAAGCAGCGACTGCAATTAAGTATTAGACCAAGCTAGAAATCAAAATGTACATAAATAATAACTCAACTAAATAATTATTTTATTTTAAATGAACAGGCGGGCAAAACTGAATACCTGTGTGTTAGTACGGGGAAACGTATTTTGCGTAAGCATGGAAGACGCCCTAGAGAGGAGGGAAAGGTAGCCCTTTTAGTTCAGTATGACGAAATACAGATTTGTTAACAGCAAGGTTTTCATGATTTTTTGCCAAAAGTTATATTGGAGTATTAAATTTAGCAAAAAACGCAGTTGGGGAAAACATATATTATTCCAAATTGTTTTTCTTTTATTGCACGGTAAGGCGAGCACCTGAAACACACTATTAATTTTCTTCTGTTCTATTTCCAGTGTCACTTGGCAATCCCCGCATTCTACCGTTGGATTATAGCAAACGATGTCGAAAGCTGCAGTTTACTTTTGGATGAGACAAGCCGCGATCAGAACAAAATATGGAATTCCGGCCAAACATTTCACGGAAGAGGAGAAATGAATCGTGTGATTTAGAAGTTGGCATACCAAACAACTTCTTTTTTGATGACACCTTGAGTCCATGTAATATGTGACTTGAATACATATTCTGCAAGGTTTATGTGGCCTTGGTGGCCAGCGAACAGTCACTTGCTACCTAGCTTATGTAACATGTGGGACATTATTTAGTTTTAATGTATTGTCCGCTTTACACCTATTTTGTTTTATAAACTTTGTGCATGTACTTTGCATATTTATGATCGAAGGTCTTCATCTTCGTGTCTCAAACCTTCGAGAAATATACCATATATTTATATTGTTATGTAATTAGGGACGTTACTTGCCACTGGTCATCCGCCTGCGAGAAAGCTTTAGTTCACCTGAAAGCCGTGTTTAGTTTTGATCTACTGCTGACTCACTATGACCCATCCTTACCCATTTTGGTCGCTACTGAGGCCTACGGGATCGAAGCCGTTATTTTCCATGGATTCCCAAATGGTTCCGAAAAAGCTGCTATTCACGTCTTCCACACCCGGACGCCTGCTAAGAAGAACTTTAGCCTGATCGAGAAGGAAGCCCTTGACATCGTCTTCGCCGTCGCCAAGTTCCACAAGATGCTGTATGGCCGACGTTTCACGCTATTTACCGTACACCAGCCCCTACTTTTAATCTGTGATTCAAATAAAGCGATTCCCGCATGCTCAGTTAGCCGAATTTAGCGTTGGGCAGTCATTCTGCTTAGTAACGACTTCAAAATCCGCTACCGCCGTACTCAGGAGTATGGTCTGGTCGACGGTCTCCCGCCTCCTTTCCAAACATGCCGCAGAAGAAGCCACATGATTGCCGCTGTTACCATCGAGGACGACGTTCGTCTTCAACGCCTACGCTATCCTTATACTCCTCATTACTGCCGCGGTCACGTTGTGCAACTACTCAAGACCGAGTCTTGCAGAAAGCCTTCACTTATGCTCATACGTGCTGGCCAAACACTGCCTTATCTGGTGAACTTAAACGGCTGCATCCATCCTGCGATTCTCCTTCCGTGGCCAACTCCTGCCTCGCGTCTGCAGCTCGAGTTGTCGTTCCTTCATACCTCCGGCAAGCTATACTCAACCAGTTCCATTCTGCTCACCACGGTATGAACAGAATGATGGCAAGTGCCCGCAGTTGTGTGTACTCGTCTGGCATTGACAAGGCATTCAAGATTTGATTCGCCGCTACTCAAAATGTTTACAAGCCTCAAAGCTGCCACCACACCAATTACCTGGTCTTCGGCTTCCGCCAGGAAACTAGTGGTCCCGAATGCACAGTAACTACGCTGGTCCAATCGATGGCATCTGCTACCTGGTCGTGATTGACACCTATTCCGAATGGTTAGAAGTGGTCGCTGGCAACCGCCCTACCGCATCCGCCACTCTGGGTTGTCTACAACGCATCTTCAGTCAGTGTGGCGTTACTGAGGTTTTGGTTTCAGACAACCGTCCCCAGTGTACGTCTTTCAGCTTCGAAACCTTTTGTCGCTAACCCTGCACTCAACCCCTCCGCTCACCGCGTTACCATCCCCAGTTTAATGGTCGAGAGGAGAGATTTGTCGGCACCTTCAAGAGAGCGCTCTTGAAATGGCGCGGTAAGGGGAGCGTGGATGTGTCTTCAAGCCTTCTAGCGTTTGTGCCGGTCCACGCCGAATTCAGCTACCCTAGGATGTCATTCACCAGCTGAAGCATTGATGGGTCGCGAGCTAGGCACATCAAACGAAACATTCACTCAGACTGATAAGCTACGTAGTCAGTCTAGCGCATGCTCCAAACACAGAGCATTCTTCTATGGAGCCCCAGATTACGCTGGTGATTATCAAGCGAGCCATCCACGCTGGATCAAAGTAGCCGTGACGTCCAGACGTCCAGACATAACGCAAGATGTTTCTGTGGGGATGACACATGGGTTCTGTGTTAAAAGCAACTACAACCTCAACACGAAGAATCCTCCAAGACAGACAGCCTTCGTGTGCGCCTGCCGCCACACATCCAGTTGGATACCTTCGGAGTGGCTATACAACGAGAGACCAACATGGAAGCCGTGCAGTCGCCGCGGCGTCTGCGGAACTTCTGTTACCGAGGTACTGAAGGAACCCTGAGGTCGCCGTAACCCCTTAGACCAATCCACGTCAGAAGCGGCACGCTTTCCCTTCAAAAGTAGTGTTTGCGGGTCCGACAAATACCCTGCGAAACCGAACCACGAACGCCGGCGTAATGGCTGTGGGAGACTGTGTCCAATTCCTTCCTCCAACGTAACAGCTTTTAGCCACTCCAAAACGCGGCACAACTGAGCACAGGTTGACAATGCGCCCTTACTAACTACCACCCTGTCGCGGTAGCTATTTTCACTAAGCTACAGAGCCATTTTATTGGTCGTGTTTCGTTATTTGTTGGCCGTAACAGAGCCTTCAGAGGACTACTTGTCTTGCATCCTCTTCACCGTTAGTTGTGAGTCTGTTCGGTCAAGTAAATTTTGTGTGACGATAGCCGAGCAGCGTTCGAGTCTAAGCCAATAGCGCGTCTATCGACACCCCTTTCATCCGTTATGAGGCCTCAGCGTCTAGCCGAATACGTGTGGCTAGAAAAGTACTCATGCTAGTTCGGTCTTTGCTTCACTAGTGCCTACCCCGGACTGTGATAACGCCATCAAGTCAGCGCAATTTCGTTGGATCGGGCAGCGTTCCAAAGGCGTTATCGTATGCGTGCTCAAACCATGACAGTGACAATAGCATCAGGCTCGAATTCTTATCAGAGGTGTCTCCTAACGTTACCATTAATAAACCCTCAAGCTTGACTATTTGGGGATCCTCTTCCTCTGCAACAATTCGCGTAGTACTACTGCTTCTACTTGTTTAAGACTTTTGTTGTGATGTTGACTGTTGTAGCAGAGATCGTGCTACTTCAACGTTGCGTGCGTGTTAAAGAGTGCGTACCTGTTGGTTGTGCGTAAACTTTTAAACATCATTATGCAATACACCTCCGCCAAATTAACCGGCGTTAACCAAAGATTGCGAAAGTACAGCCAAGGATTACCGACTTGGAAGGATTACGTGTGGTACATATAGCTACGCGCAATCTCATAAGCACCGTTGAGGACACG
>OX104069.1:92107306-92127946 GCA_944474145.2 Dicrocoelium dendriticum | reverse complement strand
ACTGGCACTACACCATCCCCCTCTCTGAGAGGTGTCGTCCTCGCCGCCCTATTTAGTAATCGATACGTGGGACTCTGTGGTCGTCTCTTCCACTTCTGTAATGCACCTGGTGAGTCTGTGTATGTTACCGGACACAAAGACGATGAAAGTGGATGAGTACTGAGAGTTGCCGGTTTGAAATGATTTAAATGGACAACAATTGAACGGTCAGTGTCATTACGCTGTCTGTAAATTCGACATGTAGTATCAGTATACACTTCCTCGGACACGAGTGGACCAGACCACGTTTTGTGCAGCTTCGCCGGAACGCCCTGAGACAGCTTCGGTATGTGAAGGTAAACTCGTTGTCCGGGTTGAAGTGGACAGCCGTGCACTTTCTGGTCATAGTAATCATTTTGGCATCGACGGGCAGCTCCTAAATGTTCTCGCGGGAGCGAATAAGCTTTGGTCAGGTCCAGACGTAGACAAACGGCATAGACTGTGGCAAGGAGCGAATCAGCAGCCGCTGTTGGTACAGACAAAGCAATCGGCGGTCTCATTTCGCGCCCAGTTACCATGAAGTGTAGAGCATTATCAGTAGATGTGTGAACGCTGGATGATAGGACAGGAGGCATTCTGGAAGCGCATTATCCAAATCACGGCTGTAGTATTCCTCTGTGTACACTTGTAAAAGAGCATTCAGCGAACAGTTTGTACGCTCTACTTGTCCATTGCCTTGGAGATGGTAGGCTTTCGTCCGTGTATTTCGAATGCCTAGTATTTGGCAGTGTTCAGATACTACCAAGCTTTCGAAATTCGAACCACGACCTGATAAAAGTTGCTCAGAGGCCCCTAGCGTGAAATCCAGCGGTCCAACACAAGCCGAGCCGTGGATTTAGTGTCAGTGTATGGGGTTGGTATTGCCTCACCCCATTAAGTGAAATACTCGACCAAAAATGTATATCCCGATTCCCCCGTGGCATTTCAGGCAGGGGTCCAAGGACGTCCACACCTAGGGTTTCATTGAAATATCCGCTCACCATGGACTGCAGGGAGCCCTGTTCATCGTTTGGGGTTGCATAAAGCGGATGCACTCATGGCACGCATTACAGAAGTTTGCAATACTCGACGCTGTTGAGGCCACCAAAAACGCAAGTCTGCTGCTTGCTGCATTTTCCCTTGTCTCGCATGCCCCAACTCCCTATGTAGCCGTTCGAGTATCAGCTGAACCACGGACTGTAGAACTATAAGTCTGGTAGGGTTATACGGACCAAACTGCTAATAAATGCCACCATCTAATAGCCGAATTTTCGACCACAGAGACCACAAGCGGTGCGCTTCCCAGCTAGATCCAGCCACTGCTGCTTTCGTGGGCTTCACACTCCCCGGTCCTAGGCGCTCAGAATTCAACTTAGTCTCTGGGTCTTACTGTGAGCTGATGCCCAATCTGTTGAATCCAAATGGTTCAGAGACACAACGGCAAATATCGAGATTGAACACGACGGAAAATCCCTATGTGCCCTAGACGGCCGGCGAGGCAGGGCGTCTGCATTTCTGTGTTGCTTCTCGGGGCGATGTTGACATTCAAACTCAAAGGCTTGCAGTTGTCCTTGCCAACCTATAACTTGCCCCTCGGGTTCGCGAAATTCCCGCAACCACCGGAGCGCCTGATGAGCAGTACAGACTATAGAGTTTCAACCCAGCAGAAAAGGTCAAAAATGTATAACGAAGACCTGGGAAAGCATTTTCTTCCTAGTAGTGCAATCATTCCGCTCCGTTTTTGTCAACTTGCGGCCAGCCTAAGCGACAGCTCGTTCCATACCATCCCCATAGATTTGTGATAACACAGCTCCGATACCAACCGCACTGGAACGGCTTGCAGTGACACATCCGGGAAGACAAGGACTGGGGCCCTGGATAAGGCATGGCGTAACTCATCAAAAGATTCCTGACACGGTGGACTCAGGAGGAAAGACCGACGCCTCTCTTTGGGTCGGTGCAAGTGTGCTGCCATATCCGCATGCTTCTTCACGAAGCTTCTGTAGTTAGAATCCAGACCTAGAAAGCTCTTAACCTCTTCTACAGACTACGAAAATAGGCCAATTTAAGATATCCTGTGCTCTCGAAGGGTCACTCCCGATCCCACATTCGCTGATCACGTGCCCTAGATATTTAACTTCTCTCTTCAGTAGGTCGCAGGTAGACGGCTTCAAATTTAATCCTGCGGAACTAAGGCACTGCAGCACTGTTTATAGATTCGTGATATGTTCATCGAGAGTACATCCATAAAGTATGACATCATCTAGGTATACAAGACATTTGCCCGGCTGCAAATCCCTGAGTAAAATGTGCATTAATCGCTGGAAGGTCGCTGGTGCATTAGCCAGCCCAAACGACATGGTCTGAAACTCATATAGCCCTGTGGGTACAACGAAGACAGTTTTTTCAATGTCCATAGGGTGTACTTGGACTTGCCAATAACCTGACGCGGGATCCAAAGTAAAGAATCGGGTGGCGCAGTGCATTAATTCCAGAGAGTCATCAATCCGAGTTAGCGGGAAGAAATCGTTTCGTGTAGTACCAATACGTTTCCTATAGTCCACACAGACGTGAAGTGTTCCATTTTTCTTTTTGACTAATACATTAGGGGCCGCCCACGGGATCGCGAAGCACGTATGATAATATCTTTGAACATTTGACCCACCACTTTCTGTTAGTCCTGGCTATACACGGATGCGACACGCCTGGGCCCTTGTCGTAGTGTTGACCATTCCCTGTTACAATCCAATGCTTAGGTACGCTCGTTCTACCCAAATATATACTTTCCACGCGGAGGCGTGTTTGTGTGAACGCAGTAAATTCTACAGGCGCTTCCGAGCTTCACCGTCGACGGTAGGGCTAACAGATGAAAGCAACGCCGATATCTCACCTTCGACATCCACGGTGCTATCACCCAAATTAAAAAGCCTTTTCACATAGCCATTATTAGGTTTGAAGTTTAGAGGGATCAGGTTGCCACGTTATGTCAAAACTCTGGAGGTTAAATCGATGACACATGTATACCGACTTAAGAAGTCAGCTCCCAGTATTGCGTCCCATGAAATTTGCTCATCTTTGTAAAACTCATGAGAAAATAGCTCTTGACCGACCAGCAAGTCTACGGAAGTAACACCATGAGTATGCAGAACCATCCCACTTGCCACACTGACCAGAAGCCCGGGAGTAGTGACTACTAAGGATGACAAGATACAGGATTTTAAGAAAGGCTGCACGCTGCACCGGAGTCACTGAGATCATGCAATCGCCCATTATTGATTACTACAGCCACAGTTGGGGATACACAGAACTTAGAAGACACTAAAGGTACACAAGGAAGTTCCGACCGTCAATGAACCGCACTCCCGGTGATTGTGCGCGACTTCGGAAATTGCGGTGGCGTCGTACTGACTTCTCATAAGGTGAATGCTGGCACTTGGGACAATGACGACGGCAAGTATGTGAGTTTCAGCTGTGAGGCCATTTAGTCCGGTTCATCGTCGGCGGCACACAACTAATAGCCATCAGCTTGTCAACTTCTTTCGGACGCCTGTCGCGGATCATCTCTTCCTCGCGTGTAAGCCGCGCCGCGGTCGCTAAGTCACCCGGCGGCTCAAGTGTAAAACGCTCCGATGTGCGATCGTCGTAGATTCCTTCACTGAACCGCTTAAAGATGAACGCTTTTCTTTCTGTTACTGATTTCCTTGGGAAACCTTGGCCGAAAGCATCCAAATGTCTTACAAAAAGGCATCGGCCGAATATGCCGACACCTCTCAAGGAAACCTCTTCCAAAATATGGATCGAGTAGCTGACCCTGCTCTTTGTCTGAAAAAGTGCCTCTAATTGATCCCAGATTTCTCGAACAGAGGTACCCGGGCGAATATCAGTCGATTCTAAACGCTCCCGAACTCGGTCACTGAGTGAATTCATTATAAACGAGGACTTGTGTTCTTCGGGGACGCAAGCAGGAGGCATTTCCATTGACGCCGCCCGTTTCATATGTTAGTGGCAACATCAAAGACAGGTCGGAGATGGAGGGACAATTGCCAAAGTCCCCGTTCTACAGCTGGCTCTCCACAAGTTGATGGATATGCAAAAGAAAAGTCCTGTTCTTCGTTCTTCGGTTTGTTTTCTTTGGAATGAATGACGAGAGCCCACTACTGTCACCAGTTATACAGTTTGCAACAATCCAGGGGGCACGAAAGCTTGTCAATGACTGCGCTGCATAGTTGCGTGTACATTTTGATCATAACTGAGGTGGTATGGCTCGACGAATTCGAGAATAAATTATTTGTTTATTTATTTACCGTTGCTCCCGCATTCGACCTAAACCTAGTTAGCCTTAGTTTCACTTAAGAAGCCTCTCGTATTCGGACTGCTGTCATCATCATCGGTTTATCTGTTTCTCACCAACAATCGTACTATGCGCTCAATTCTGCAAACACATTTTGTTATATGGGTCTCGTGACCCTGCGCGTGCCGAACTTGCTTCCTACGTAGTATTTGTAATCTGAGCCACACCAGCGACGTGACGTAAAGAACGCGCTTGCAAACCATGTATACTAGACAAAATTACATAAATTTTGCTGTATCATAGGCAAAGTTGCGCGCCACCAGTCTTTCTATAGTACTTCTTGATTAATTGCTATCTGTCTGTTTGGCTGCCTCCAGTCCGTTGCCCGTTTTCTCCGTGATTTGCAGGTACATCGGCCAGGACAAGGAGGGTTATCCACCGGGCCGAACCAAATCATTCTCAAAAACCAGATGGCTTAAACACTTGCTTCCTTTTCCAGGGGATGAATAAGCCACTCCTCGTTCCAACTAGAGCTCTTTCCGCCATTCTGTAGACGTAACTTTCATGGGTCTAAACAAATGGGTTTTCGCTCTCCTCTTACTCAAAGTATCACAATTTACTCACCATGAATAATATAGTTACGTGGATCCCTTGTTCCACAACGGAAGACAATTTCGGCGTGCTTACCTTCACTGCCTCGGTTTGCTTTGCTTATGCTCACCGGCGTTCAGTAAATTGGTTTCGGTGCCTTAAATTTCCGAAAGAGAATTCTCCATTCACCTGGAGCTTTTCCGATGTCATTAAGCGGACAGTTTTGCGCTAGTACTGATGGTTTTTACGACGGCTTTTCATGGAGTTTTCACTGGTCACGGTGAAAATTACGCTCACTTAGTTTTGAAGGGAATTCATTCTACTTTGCGGTGTAGGAAATTCTTAACGATCCCGCAATGGACAAAGGAATGACGTTATCGCCTGTTATGCACGTGTTCAGCTACAAGGATTAACGGGCCTCAACATCCCAATGACAAATCCAGCTTGGATAGCTGGACACGGTTTGCGAACCGGACAAGTATGTAACAGAAAAGTCAACCACTATTAACCATGATTTCACTAACCTGTACCGAGTCTGTTACATTTTTGCATCAGACCGGTTTCAACGATTAATGCCGTTACATTACCATGGCAATCGGTCAACCAAAAAACAGATTAGGCTGTCAACCGACTGCCAATAATAGAGTGCAAAATTAGTCTTACATTGCATCGCCGGCTAGCACTACTGTTCAACGCAAGCTACGGCGGTGTTCCAGGACTTTGTGGGTTTTCGTCTGGCGAGCACTCTCACTATAAAAAGCCACAAATGTCCGCTTAACAACACTGCAGCGTGCCGAATTTGACTAGCTACTGAATAAGGACACAGCTGTAACTTTCACACTGACGCAGTCCTCAGACTTCTACATAGGACGTGTGCAATTGATTTTACTATGAAGAATGCTTTGATGGAACACAGAACATTCCAAGTTCTTAATGTACCTTGATTGCACCAAAACCCTGTTTGGGCTCCTGTGCTCATGGATTACTACATGGCGAAATCACGGCCAGCTTGTATCTTGAAACAAAAGTTATGACAGATTTGTACGCGCCCCAGAGCCATCCGGTTTTTTGGTCTGACTATTATTTGACAAAGTGCTCACTCGAATGGACTACGTCAGTTCGGTTATAAATTTCATTAAGACGAAATGGTTTATTACACCAAAGAAGTGATGCATATGTGCATATTTGACCGCGAATTCACTGGTGTGTCTCGGTTTACCGAGAATATACTATATGTTTATGTATGTATCACAATGCTTCACCCTATTTGTCATGGCTCCCACTCATTTCCAACCAACGTGTACTATTACCCGCATACACCAACTAAGCCGTCCGGTCACCCAATGCATTCTTTTCGGCGTAACATGACTGCAAATTGTCGAGCGGAAAATTGGGCATTAATGTGTGCCGCCCGTTACACAGTACCGTATAAGTGGGACAATGTTTCCGCTCGTGGATATTTGCCTGACAAGCGATCTCTGTAAAAAGTAACAGATATGCATCCGACCATATTGCGAACTAGCAGATATGATTGGTCACCGGCTAAAGTCCCCTCCCTAGATTCCATATGCACTACGAAACACTTACATAGCTGTACATTCCACCATCACCGCATTTTATGCGTTATTACAGTTTATCACTGCACTGCACACACATGAGCACAGACTTCCGTCACGTAAACGAATTTGTTCCTCCCCGATACTTCGCTTATTTCTGCACCATTTATACCTCTAAGCCATCTCTCCGTCGCTTACAAATCATTGCCTCTAAACTTTTGCTCTTGTATCATATGGTGCATCAATGAATTCGCTCATAAAATGTTTAATTCCTTTCGTTATTTAACGAATTTCTGGTGACCACAAAAATTAATTTTCAAATAGAAAGTGTGTCATACTGGAATAAGTCAATTATCGAGCACTCAGTTGTTGCTATATCCACTTCATGGTCGACATTGGTTCAGCAAGAAGTAAGAGACAACAAAGAGCTTAATATCCTTTAGGTGAGACGAAAGTAGGATATGCTATACACGAAAAGATAAAATGAATCAAAACTGCCGGAGGTATTTCTGTAATATTTTATCATAACAAATGCTTACACTGTGTAAAATAGTTCGAACATTTATTTTAAAATACGCCTGCGAGTTTCTTCAGCACAACTCTATATAGCAAAGACCGTTCAACCTAGCCACCAAACAAAGCACACAAATTTAGTACAAATTCTGATACATCACATCGTAAGAGGAGAAAATCTTAAAGGCAGTGAACCATACTCATTGCCTGTTGAATAATCAAACACAGATGTTCACATTGTGGCACTCTTTCCTCTTTATAATGTTCATCCTGCATAATGCCTGACAAAAGTTCGTCGTCTGTGACTTCCCTTTGCTTTTTCACTTAAGAGTCCACAAGGTGGTAGTCGGAAACTTTCACGCCAATTGGTACATTAAACGACACCGCTATTAAGCAGAATAAGATGACATCAGAACTCGGTTTGCGCTAACTCATGAGCATCAAGCTTGCATAAGAAGTTCGTTATTAAGTTAGAAGAGTAAGGGAATTTTCCTTCTACATAAACATAAGCATAAACATAACCGTCGTAGCTGCAAGGCTAGAAATATAGAGAAGCCACGTCCGTTTATGAATTGAATATGGCTCCTTAACAATGATCAACTTACGATAGTCGGCACGTGCTCTGCTTGTGCAAGCACAGCCGCGATATACGAAGTAAGTAACTGCACACTAGTGTGCAGAAACATACATACATAATTGTCCCACCGGTTCGAACAGGCTCAACCCCAGAAGTATAGTTGTTAATGCCCCAACAACGCAGACGCAACTGGATTTCACGCCCCAAGGCATTTTGCTAAATTCCGCTAACTTTTCCGATACTCATTTCTTTATTATTAGTGACAGGCTCCTCTAGCTCATTGGTGTTGGGGAAATTGACTTATGAATATAGACAGCAATCCCTAAGAACTACAGGCTGCGATATTTTCTAAGTGTGCGGAATTTTTAGGTCAAAACGCGTCAAATGATTCTACCTGTCTCTTGCATCATGCAGGTAGACTTAGCTCATTCATCCTTGATAGAAATTTTGCAAATACTTAGAGATTTAAAATATTAAACTCCATATTCCTAGTAGTTTATATAGTTCAGTATACTCTAAAAATACTACACTGAGGCCTTCAGGCCATGGGTCAGTTATAGCGTGTCCAAAGTCCCTCTTAAATAAAACATTGCTTACTGGATTCCTAGATTTCGAGAAACATTATTATTTATTTGCCTATTTTTGGTATGTATGTCCAAGAAGTTTGCCTTTCGGGCACCTACATCGTACCTATTTGTTGCAGGGTATTTCGGGCTATATAAAACACTTTTGAATGTTATGCTTGATTAATACTTATACCGCGTTGCCACTTTTATATTTGCTTTTCTTTATTCTGATATCTGCTTGCAACGGAAATGCGAATACCTGCGGTAGACGGTGTGACGGTTTGAACAGCGGCGGATATCGACATAGCCGTTCTAAGGCTCTTTTGCACCTATAGGGACCTGCTCGATAAAGCATACGTAGGTTGAATGGGTGATTCATCCGGATTCAGCATTAGTGATCCAAACCTTTTGCTGTTTTACTGTAGTTTTGTAATACAGAAGCCTATGGCAAGCTACTGGTTGCGGAAGTTGTGTATATTTGGCAACGGTGTTTGCTACAAATTCTTCGCGGACGCCCACATGTGCAAGAATCGGAAGAATGGTTGTGGTTACTTATTAATAGACCTTTGGTTTTATCTAACTGGAGCCGGTCGGGGACATTAAGTATGCTTATGTTGTTTGGTCGCTAAGCAAGTTCATTTAACTCAGTACTGATAGAGGACAAAAGGTTTCTAGCCGCTCTAATCACATTGGGGCTGCCGGCTGCGGTGTTATCGATCAGAGAAGCAAAATGTGCTAGTTTCCTTAAACTAATACTAATTGACGAAACTTCCTATTTTATAGCGGTTCGTTTAGCTTCCAGGGCATGCATGCTTGCAAGTGCTTGTTTCGCTGGATCTAAACAAATGACATTGCAATGTCTGGTTGACCCTACATGGCTCGAATTGACGTTTTTACATTTGCCCATGATCATAGAACTGGAGGCTTTTCTTGAAAACAGTAATACCGCATTGTCGAGAATAAACGTTTATTTATTTATTTATTTAACTAGTCTACTTAATATAACAGGGTGAGAAAATAAACACCAAATATAGAAAAAACGCACCGTTGCAAACTTTGCGTGGTCAAGTTCATCGCTTTACCAATACAAACCAGCTATTTCACTGATAAAAATACTCTTCTATCAGCTTACCCAGGCATGAAAGCCACGGTTCAACTCATATCCGACCGATATGTTTGGCCTGAGATGCAAAATTATCTTACGAGTTGGGCACGCACTAGCTTTAATTGCCAGCAAGTCAATGTCTAGCAGCACCTATCCGCTCCACTTGGTCGCTTCCCGTCCGATTCAAGGCGATTGGCCCGGGTCCATCTCGACATAGTTATGCCGATGGCCCCATCCAAAGGAAGGGACTTTATTTTAACTGTGATCAATCGTTGCACCCGGTGGCCTGAAACTTCCCCATTCCTGACGTGGCTGCGGGAACCGTTACACGCGCTTTACTCGAGCGCTGGGTCGCTTTACCTAGCTGTCCAGCCACAGTGAACATCGACTGCGGTCCGTTATTCGAATCTTCGGCTTTCAACGATCTTCTTGGGATCACCGGATTCCAGCGCATTCGTACCACCGCTTATCATCCACAGGCGTACGGCATGATGGAACGTTACGACCGACGGCTGAAAGCCTCACTCGGGTCCGCCAGTATACTGAATTTGAGTGAAGCTCTACCCGGGACACTTTTCAGCATCCGGTCAAATATCAATACCGACCTGCATACGTCCAACGCCCAACCGGTAGATGGATTCCCTCCACGTTCATCTGGTGCCTGCATTTTCGTGAGTCTCAAACTCCCCGTTACGACGCAAACTACGCTCGGCAGCTAGTCATGAGCATGGGTCAGATTAACTTTATTGACAGCAGAGAGCAAAAGCATAAGTCATCCGTACCTCAGGGTCTTCAGCACTGCCCGTTTGTTTTCCGTAGATCATATGAGTGAACTTATGAAGGTCGTTTTGAGGTTGTACAATGTAAGGACCGTGTATTTATGATTGACCGACACGGCAAGCTTAAAGCCGTTATTATCGGCCGCCTCAAGGTTGTCCACATGGAACCTGAGCTCGACGACGATGTCTGCTCCTCTTCCGACGAAGCAAAGCAGCCTATGACGGAAGATACGTCTTATCCTAACACTACTGCTACAACGGCACCATCGACTTCCACGGAGCCGGACGGCAACTCATCATCTACTCACCAAGCCAAGCGAACCGACCTACCGCTTACGTCGACCACATCATTACATGAATCGCAGAGTTGACGCGAACTTTAAGGGATATGCTCTTTAGGTATCCGGCAATAGCAGTCCTTTCTGGGCCGAGTACACGCAGTGAGATAGATGAAACGATAAAGCAGAAGGCGTCCATTATTCCAAGCTGCAACCTCAGTGTGCAATGATAAGAGTACAAGCAATTCACTGGCTTTCTAACCAAATTGATATGCACTACAGCATGTCTCCTAATACATGTACATAATTTTCTAACTTCCGCACCAACTCTGCTTTTCGGAATGCTGAAGTACAGACTGATAACTAACCAAATGAATTTAAGCAGATATTGACAGGCTACCGCTTCACCACACAAATCTTCTATCCAACTCCTAGTAGGATGGCAACTAGCAACGCTTCGGACAATAAAGTTGCCCTCTTAAATGGATAACATAACTGCACCAAATACTCAGAATTCGGGATAACTTGAAGTAGTTCTACTTTTATAAATATGTCTGAACACAGAACCCGCACCTACCTTTATTTTGCCAAAGGCTTACAGTGCTAGTGGACCCCTTTGTCCCTAAGTAATAGAATGTTTGGGCCAAATGACCTTGATGCTTTTAGTTCTGGTTTTAAATTGGTAAAAGCTCCGCTCCAGATAAATGTGTTTTATGTAGGTAGTCAAATCGATGACGTGGGAGCATGAACCACCTGTACTCAAAAGGTACAAAAATAAAGATAAGAAAAGGCGCATTAGATGAAAGTGTTTTTTCCGTTATGTGATGTAAAACTGGATGTATTCGGAGTTAGTTTGTCCATGCAGCAGCATATTAAGTAAACACCTATTTTGTTTAATGTTAGCAACGCTAGTAATACGTGTATTCTATATTTTAAAGCAAGCGTGCACTCTACTTTTAAAATAGCATAAACGATAACATGCCGCTGCAAACCGCCTACCGGAGAGCGTCGGATTAATGAAAAACATCTGACCGTAGTTTGGGGGCGGTACTGCTTGCTGTACTGGCTGCTAGCAAGGAAGAATTTGGAATAAGTTGTAAAAGTTTGGCAAGGGTTTATTAACTCCTTATTTGTTTAGGGGAGCGCGAAATTGTGCTGCATTTTTGGACGAAGTAAGAAAAGGTGAATGTTTTAGTACGCAGTGGTGGTTTCGGTTTGCTGAAATGACTCCTATGGCTGCGCATTACATTATTTCCGCTCCGAGCAATTTTCTGCTAATCTTTAAGGCACTTAAAGTATGTGAACAAGATTTGAAGCGGTTTAAGCACGGATGGCAAGCAGATTAAAATATAGGACGTTCTAACGATGGGGTCATATAAGAAACTGTCAGGTCTTCAGCTATCCGAAAGGTGATGTTTATACTGGGTAAAATAGTGGTGCGGCACACAGTTTTCCTAACCTTGTACAAGTATTATTTTCCCGCTACCTATAAGGTATATCACAAGTGCAGCATAACAGTTCCCAGTGCATTACTGCAGTCACATTATTTAGGTTTATTTAAATATAACTTTAGGTTTTTTCATGTACTGGCATGAACTTTTCAGTTTCCGTTCAATTACCCTCTATGGGTGTTTTGTTTATATTTACGTGGATAGCTCCTGTTCTGCGCATCCCACAACTCATTTCACGGTAACGCAGTGCCAATTTAATCCAATGGTTAGGAATACTATACAACAGTTTATGACCACTACGCGTTTTATTAAACGAGTATATCATTATTATTAAATAAATAAATAAATAAAAGTATAGTTCTAGACTTGCTAGATGCTTTGCCCGCAGGAAATCAGATCAATATTTCCTAAACCCAGGCATTTACAAGGAGAGTGAGAAAGGTTAGAGTATAGGTTGCTTGTTCGCAGTTACAAATGCAAGGCCTTTTAAGTGTACAGTTAAAAGGATTGTAAGCGCCCACCGTGAAGTTCATATGGCTCCTTCAGGCAGTTTAGTTCTCCTTGCTTTTATTAGTGATAAAACATCGTGCAGAGCTGCAGTTGTTCATCTTTTCTTTGGATGCGGGATCCAATTCTCCACGACGCCCACTATAAGTGAAATTCATCCGGCTCCATTACGCGCCCTTTGTGCCCCTATATTTGATTCGTCGCGAAAGGTGACGCAAAGTCGTATTTGTGCCCTTTTGCTCTGGAAGCAGGATCAAATTCACCAAGAACTTTACTATAAATACTTTTGACCATTGTGGCACGCTCAGTCGTCACATTTAACGGTGCGCACACGGAAGTAACCAAGCGCAGCAGGAGTAAAAAGAACAAGTACAGGTTAAATAAGGTTTTATAGAAAAGCAAAGAAAAAGGAAAAGCGTATTTTATGATTTAGTAAGTAGCAAAATTGGTAGCAAAATTAAAGTAACAAAAAATATAATAAAAATTTCTTGCGCTGAATTTGCTTTCTATCTCCAAAATTCAAACTGGTTAAATTTCAAAATAATAATGAAAACACTACTTATGGCTAGTAGGTTTCAACAAATAATACAAAATTTAGGTACATAGAACGAGTTTAAACCGAAGAGTACCTCGAAATTAAAGGAACTTCGTTACGTGCAGTAATTATAAGGTTAACCGCTATTATTTTGTCTAGCTATAAGTGGCTTTCTGCTTTGTAAGGATATATCAGAAAAAAGCAAAAATATTACTATGGCCGAGCAGTATAAATGTTAAATAGGATTGCCTAGGTACAAATGCTCTATATTACCTAGAGGTCCCCACAGTAAGTACGGCCGACATAAGTAACCAAAGGCAAACCTTATATGCATACATAACAAATATAGGAAAATAATTGATAATGATTCGCGAAACTGTTTGGCTTCCAGTAAAAAGTGTTATGTATGCAAGGGACTACAGGATAAAATAATAATAGCCCAAGGCGGGAAGGCTCAATGTAAATTTTTCGGCGGACGCTGAGCCACATAAATCACTGTGAATATACCGTTTAAAATTTTTTAAGCTTTTAGGTGATTGCATAAGTTATAACGAGACCGCATGCACCAAGTCTGCATAGACTTTACAGGAGAACTTTAAGATAATTTGACACCTTTGGCCGGAAATACGCAAATATTTGTTAGAAAATTATCGCGTTTTTCTCATAGAGCCTGCTTCCTAGGTCAACATGTAAGTAATGTATCGGTGATTAAAAGGAAACGAATAGGGTACAATTGGTCATCAATGAAATTGTACACTCCAAAATGGGTTCTCTTTTGGGGACGATACAGATCCCCAGCAGTGCAAACAAAGGAAGCCTTAGATTTCGAAAATAACGGGTGAAGCAAAATTGTTTGGGCGAAATCGTGCCGGGTGAGTGTGTAGGCCTTCAGGTCAAAAGCGGGCTTGCCGCAAGTAGGAGTCCGCTGTGCCGTTTGTGATTTATTTTTTGTTAACTGCAAGCCTGAGTACAGTTCGGCGAGCCGTAGAAGCCCGCCTGTCGGACTACAAAAACGGGCTAGCCCAGATAATAGCTGACAGGACCTCAACCTTTGCTGCTGCTGAACCGTGCGCTTAGGAGTGGCCTCTCCGAGCCGCACCCCGCCCGGCTCAAAAACAACCATTGTCCCACTGAGAAAGGGCCAGCGTCCCACGAAGATCTAACCATCATCTTGTGGAGAAACAACAAGCCGCCGCGGCAAGTTCTTTGTTGACCGCTCCAATACTCAAAAACATTGCTCGTGGTTGGCCAGTTTTGAAGAAAAGGCTTGGGGTATGTAGAGACCAGAAAATAGCAAATGCGCAGAAAACACCAGAAAGAAGGAACGAATGATCTGCGTATTTAGAGCTTTTGGTTGTTGACTATCTTTTAACAGAAGGATTTTCGATGGTCTAAATATCAGCGGCGTCCAGCATCAGCAAGAATGCCAAAATGACTTAGGAAGTAGTTACCGATAAGTGCAAAGAGTGCCGACGCAACCGTGAAGATTCACTGAAAATCTCATGGAAGGTTGTGATCCAGGTTCATGGTGCGCTGACCGAATGAAGCTATCGAAGACCCATCGGCCGCACGCAGGCTGTACGTAGGATTTGATTGCTTTTAGTTTGCGTTCACATGGATGACGCGGACTTCCGCTCCCTTGTCGATGAGGAACGTGATACACGAACCTAGATCCTTAAAGTAAAACAGGCTAATTGTTGAGTTATTGACGGATATGTCTGTCGTGATAGTATGCAGGCTATTCCCTTTCTCTGAAGCGACTTAGTCGGGCCTAATGAATGGAGCCCGACAACGTCCGACTCTTCCATCATATTGGCAGTGCTATCAAAAAAATTCTTCGGCGATTCTAGTATTGTCGCCCTGAGAACTTGCAGAGCACATTCTGCACGTTTCCGTTGAACAGGACGTATTTGATGCAAACATATACGGGCAGCAAAAGACGTTAGCCAAACTTTGGTCAGCATCCTACCGCGACATACGCTGCGTTGAAGCATTCGTTGCTGCTAGTCTGCTGCGTAGTGGCGCAATTGCTACTCTTTATCTTCAGACGAGCCTTACAAGTGACAGCAAATATAAATCCATGGTTTTCCTCGGTGTGGATACTTTACCGGAGTTGCTGTTCGTCTGCTGCGGAAGAAGTTCAAACGTAGCGTCTGCCTTGTAGCTAATTCTCTCTAGGGCGTGTCCAGAAGCATGGACAACACAACCGGCAGACGTGTTGGGGGCTTTCAAACTAAAGTTCCTTTATCCCTTCTTCGCACCAAGATAAGGATCAGGGATTCACGGAATTACGCGGAGCAACGGCGACGGCTTGCCATCTCTCAGATAGAGTCTGTTGAACTGTACAAAGTAAATTCGTGCGCTGAGCTGTACCACTTTTAGTATCGCTAGTTTCACCGTTTAACAAGCTGCCTCCTTCGAATGACAGAGTAGAATGTCCTCAGTTATCGCCTCAACCGACGAAGAAAGGAATGAGGCGTGCTGCTTGTACCTCGGACGATCCGTCGTACTGCGGTTATTGTTCATTTCTATCTCGGTTTTTGCAAACTTAACCTTAGAGCTGAGTTCTATGAAACTTGGAAGAGCCAAAGTAAGCAAGCTTGCGCCATGAAATTACCCTGGTGCCACTTAAGACATGTAAAATCAAAAGTTAAGGGTAGGACAAAAGCACGATGAAACTACTAATATTATGCAAGAACAAATGATACACTTATATAATCGGGAAATAGGAACAAACTAACCAAACAATACAAACGACGAAGCTAGGTTAAATTCGCTAGTGCAAATCGGGTCAATAATTTGTAGGGCTAGTACATCATAGTCTGAGACGGTGCACAAAATTATGCTCCTATATCAGAGGGCGATTAGCGTCGGACACATCGGACTCGATTTCACAAGCTACAAGAAGACGCGGGCGGATAAAGTGAAGCAAAAATAATCACATGAGCGCGTGAACATACAAGGCAGTCAAGTGTCAAGCCGGATGTAGGACAACCTAAACGTAATGCAATAAAGATTAAAAAAGAAAGATTAGTGTACAGCTGGTCGTCATTGAAATTTTACACAAAGGATAATAGTTATTTTTGGGCGCTAGAAACTATGTATGTGTGGCCACGGTAGGATAAGAGAAGAGCAAATGGCTTGGATCATTGGGCTATGCCCGTCATAGTTGGCACTTCATCGACCAGCAATATATATATATACTTACATATATATAAATATATAAATATATATATATGGAAGCCCTTTAATTAAGTCCAATTCGCAACCGACACCTGCGAAGTTTCAAAGAGGTACATCTAAAGCTGGCGTTTCAATGATGTTTTGGATAATTCCAGTGTTACCTTAAGTGCATCAGTTGTACCGACAGCAACAATAGGCACTAACAAGTTACACAAGCCTTAGGTCTGGTAGAGTGCTTTTGCAAGACGTTCCTCAAGGTCATAAACCTAATGTTTTCCATGGACGCGGGGGTCTAAAGATTAGAAAAGTGATAAGTTTAAAGCTGAAGACTACGGAATGAATGTGTAGATAAGATGAAAGGACTATAGTTTGTCTGTTTGGTTCGATTCCTTAGCGCTCTGCGATATCCTATGTGAGATATACCTACGGATTTGCGATTTAGCCCGTCAGTAGTCCAGAATGCACTTTTTGTATAGCTTTTTGCACAGACAAAGTAGCTATAGAAGAAGGGAAGCCGGAGCGGTGTAGCAACCGGTCGTTCCCTTCAACTTTTGTACCGAGGTGACGGTGGATAACCGAAGCAGGTCAGGAACTTATCAGAAATGGCTAAACGTATTTTTATTGAGAATTATACGCTTAGCACTTGTAAGGTGCGTGCGACTGAACCGGCTGAGACCTGCTGGGGTTGTGATCGCAGAACTGAATTAGATTAAAACAAGCGTGGCCATCGATTGAGATAATTCATTAGTATTAACCTATTGATTAGACTTCACAGGATCTTGTTATCGGCACACCATTACGCATAAAGAATGACAGGCTTTAGCGCTAGGTAAAAGCGAACAGTACGCAATGACGTCCAACATAAGCAAGGTGTAGGTTAGACAGTTCTGGATGTCCAGCTAGCCGGTGTGCAATGGGCATGGCTTGCAAAGTTAGTTAAAGGAAAGGATCCGGATTTCATAATGCCTCTCTGCTAGTGTTTCCAATAGTGTTCGACGTGATTAAAACCCAGTTAAGCTAAGTACATTATATTCACTTACCTACCTAAAAGCCGCTTTAACTCTTAGTCTTCCAACACCAGCAAGTCAGGAAACATTATTCAAGTTAGTGAACCTATTTCTAGTGTATCGCTTATTCATCTGACAAAATGGTTTTGAAAGCCCATTCAGTCCATTCAGCTAGGCTATAGGGTCACACTTATATTAGGCACAAAACCTCAGTTAGCAATCCAGAATTTCACGGATTTTCTAAATGCTACGTTTTAAATGCGCATTCATCGCCGTTGACTAATGTTTCTTGCCATTACAATGCAACCGCAACCTTTACTGCATGAAATTCCGTGCCAACGTACTCAAACTTGCGTCTGGAATTTACCACTGCTGGTCTCGTTCCGATTGTAATATGCGTCCTGTCGAGGGTTCCGAGGGCTTCTGTGTCCTGGAAGTACGCAGGTCGTAATAAACCAATGGGGCTAAAGGCAGAGGAGATAGTTCGAAGATGGCTGGAATACGCCTTAATAAGTGTCGGAGCTTGTTGTATAGTGTGCTTGTGTCACACCTCGTGGCTAGTTGAGCGGTAATGCTACAGCTGCAGATGGAGAACCGAGCGCCACGCGACCAGATGGAGAGCGTTAAAAAACCAACGAGAGATGTTGGCTCTAACGATACTGAAGACGAAATGGAAAAGTAAAGCGAAGAGGAAACAGCAATCACTCAATAGGCTACGCACGGTGACAACTCACCTGTTGATCTGCTTATAGACACACTCCGACGCGCTACGCCGAGAACAGCAAACACCTTACTAGGTTACGCTCTCTTTTTGCCCTTACGTAACCGCAAAACATAAGCAAAAACTATGGCATTAAAAAATAAGAAAAACCTTCCAAATACGCATGGCTTACTACATCTGCTTCATATAGTGCAATTACAACCGCATACCAAAGCATAACAGCTACCCTTACGTACCCGGGTTCCGCGGCCCTTAAGTTAATTTCGTGCGTTTTATTGATTCAATCATTTTGTTTAAAGGATAAGAAATACGTGCATATACTAAAATGTTTAACTCAAATGCAGTATTTCCTGCATGACCGAAATGAGTCTATTTTAAGTCAAGCAAGTGACCGGGGATGCTAACTGGAAAGTAAGCCCTACGCTTGTCTGCAGGTTTGTATGATGCACGTGTTCGTGTGAGACACACTGAGAATATCCTGACTTTGTCGGCGGGCTTCGATAAGTACGCCGGTTCTCCGATCGCACTTAGCATCCTACCGCATATTCCCTAGCTAGTCATCTTTCGGTGACCTATATCTTAGTTCTGTGTGTTCTGCCGCACGCCTTTGCCTGGCCACTTGAATCTGTTTTAGATAGGTACCGTTAGACCAACGCTCTATAGGCTGCCGGACATGAAACGTTTGCTCCTAGACATTGCATGTTCAAGCGTATTAGGACTAACTGATCCACCACCGTGGCCAGACAAATAACCTCTACTTGGTGCCAGCTGGGCGCTTCTGGTTATTTCTGTTCTAGCGAATAGTTCAGCGTAGATTTCCTGGACATAATGGATTTTTCCTGGCAAGCCTTCTCCTATAAAAGTAGAAGCTCCATCACTAACTGAAGTCACTGCCTCTCCCCCTTATGGAAGACCTTTCCCACTTCACGAATGCTATCCAGTTCAAAGGGTGCCTATGCTTTGTTCGCAAGGTGGCGAAAACAGCAAGCAAACACAGGAATTCAAACACACTTCACAAGTTCACTCATAATGTCCACTTACACATACACCTACCAATATATATCCACATAAAGCGAGTCTAGTAACATTTAATTTGTTATATTTCTATACAGTTAATGACCACACTTGTTCATATTATCATACTAGTGCCTTCAAAAGCATGCCTCACCCAGCCAGGAATAAAACATTTATTTATTTATTTATTAGCTTCCCTTTATTCGAAATCACTTTTATTTTCCCACTCAAGCAAGCTTTGCACGTCACGCTCTGTCAGCACGCACTTTGAGCACACGTGTGTCTAAGAGTTGCAACACAGGTTCACAAATACATAAATACCTTGCAAGTCAGACAATGTTAAAACTTATCACAAGTTCCATGGTTATCCCAAGCATTTATCCAACCGTTTATTTAGTGCATGTTTTACTTTGCGCCACTTTACTAATTTACTGCATACTGGCTTCTTTTCTATGCTGCGCGTTATTGCATCATACATAGCTTTAAACGAGCATCGCCCATATCATCACGTAGGATTGTTACCTATACCTTAATTTTAAGGTAACAATCCTGCTGATATTACAAGCTACCGCCCTTAATGGATAATATTATTGCCATTATGGAAAATGCCACTATCTGGCGAATTTTATTTATACAGCTTGCCTTGCTTTTCTATTGTTGAGATTACATAGTTGCTTAGTACGATAAAGGATGGCGGACGTTGTCACCGATGCTACGAATTATCATCCTGGACGATTACATTATCTTAACTGCCGGAAGAAAACTGGGTTCGGTCTATTCGTTATTGCGTGAAAATTTAAGGCTTACAACTCAATAACAAATATTCGTAAGGCGTTGCGTCAATCTTACACCTAGTCCTCGATAGCAATTGACCAGTGGATGCTATAAAGAATTTTAAGATGAATTGTTTTTCAGACACTTCAATAATAGCGTTTAACAAATGAATGGGGCCATTTGAGATACTTCAGGATTATGTTGATATGCCGCCTTATTAAATTTTTCCAGAGAATTTACGCTGTTCTACAAGCAAGCAGCCTACCGCCTGTCTTAAAGATCAATCCCAATTATACCTAGGAAACGAGCCCTTTAAAATTGAATAACAATATTACAAAATATCCTACTTTAATTTAAAATGCCGCCAAATTCAACATCCAAATTCTATTTTTACGCACTACGACGCAAGCTACCGGATCTCAGGCAAATGAGTTGGCCAAACGTACGTTGTGGAAACGTATTATCATTTTACTTTTCAAAGAAACACGTACTTTTAAAAGAAATGGTCCATCCAACTCTTTTAACTTCTAAGCTGTTTTATTCTGTCGCCTTTGTTATATGGCTGAAAATCACAGTACATGTAAACAGTCATTTGTGGGTTTTTATAGAGGAAACGCTTTGCAGGCGAGGAACCACTACCTCCTGGAACACTGCCGATGAGTTCCACAGGCTAGGTAGTGTAGCATGACCTTGACGCGCTCAACGTCTGTATCCCTTCTCCCACCTTTAGTTAGAGCTATCCAGCTTGGAAACGATCGACCGGTCGGCGTCGGCACTCACAGCGCCACAATTGTGACTCAGCTACCGGTTCGGTGTCACGCAGGTGCATGTCGTTCGATGCTTGAGCTGGCTGCTCTGTCTCCGCAACCATTTCTGTGTCGGACAATCTCGGCAGCAAATGATATAGATATAGATATAGGCATATTTCTAGACAAGCGCTAGATGCTGTTCCTGCGTGGGATCAGATCAAATTGTACATAACATCTATGCTCATGCATGGAGAAGAAATATCGTTAACAACTGCTTCTGATCGTGTTTATCTTCCCGAAAAGTAAAGCAGGGATAAATACAAACGTTTCGTAGGCCTCGACATTTTTGAAGGCTGTAGTTTAGGTTTCCGTAGCTTTTGTACGAATTTTGCGCTTTTCACCGGCTACCACTGCCAAACCTTGAG
>OX104069.1:92084092-92107286 GCA_944474145.2 Dicrocoelium dendriticum | reverse complement strand
CAGTACGCCAGCTGGATCCCTCGGAGCAGGTGGTTGCGGAAGCGCATGCTCGCAGTGCGCTGCACCACAGTCTAACCATGGTGCAGTATGTATGAATTGACTATGCAAATTCTTTGCAAATACGCTACCTGTAACCCGTTATGCGCTACTGAAATATTTGTTTTCTATGTTCATTAATTACCCGGTGAATTTAATGTCCGGCCACTCGTGTGAGGTAAATCAACAAATAAGAAGTACGTAAATATTCTATTCGCGAGAAACCAAGGCACGCCGATTGGGCAGCATCAGCGTAATGCAATATGTTACATGAAAGCTTATGTAGCAGGCCGAAGTGCGGGAATTTCACAGACGTAGTCAGCAGCGTGGACCCACGTGGCCCATATATTCGATATATGCTATCCTCAAGGAATACAATTTGTAGAGACAAGGATTTAATTATCACTGTGGGATATTTTGGTGAAGAACCAGTCCGATTACGTTGTGCACACAGTGCGGGTCAGGTAAATAAAGCGTAAGAAAAAGGCTGCGAAAATCTTCTAAGCATAGGTGCGTGACGCTTCCGCGAATTTAAAGTGTAGTTTCGGTTAATTGAATAAATAAGTGAATGTATATTCTCGGTAAAATGGGACACACCTGTAAAATCGTGAGCAAATATGCATATAAGCATAGCTTTTTGGAATGTTAAAACAGTTTGTTTTAATGAAAGCTATAAACGAAAAATGTAGTCCATACGGGTGAACATGTTGTCAGGTAATATTTAGACCAAGGATCATGATGACGCTGTGGCGCGCAAAATTCAGTCATAACTGCTGCGTCAAGATACATGTTGGGGGTAATTTCGCCATCTAGTGATCCATGAGCACAGGAGCACCAACATGGTTTTGATGTAGTCAGTGACCATTACGAAGTCCAGATGATCCGTGCTCCATCAAAGCAACTTTCATAGTAAAACCATTTGCACAGGTTGGATGTAGAAGTCTGAGGACTGCGTCAGTGTAAAAAGTTTAGCTGTGACTTTATTTTGGGACGTGTCACGTCCGCCACTTTGCAGTGTTGTTACGCGGACGTTTGTGGTTTTTTATAGGTAAAACGCTTGCCAGGCGAAAAGCCATCACGTCCTGAAACACTGCTGTAGCTTCTGTTGAACAGTAGTGCTAGTCGGCTATGCATCGTATAGACCGATTTTGCACTCTATTATTAGCAGTCGGTTGACAGCCAAAATTCTTCCTTTGTTGGCCGAATGGCTTAGTAATGATCCGGCGGTAGGCGTTTATGCCGGTCAACGATGTATAAGAGTCGCAGAGTCGAATGATAAATGATGCAGGTGAGTAAACACATTGTTAATAGGGGCCGGCTTTTTCTACGATATTCTTGTCCGTCACGCAATCCGAGTCCAGCTATCCACACTGAACTTGTCATAGGGATGGTGAGTGCAGTTGTTTCTCGTGGCTGAATATATCCATAACAGGCGAAAATGCCATTCTCTGCAAAGTGGATTCGTAATTTCTTCAAATGTAAGTAAGTGTAATTGTCTCCAATGCCAAGTAAAAACTCCATGAAATGCCATCAGAAAAGTCACTTATAAGAGCGTAACGCTGCGCGTGAAATGACATCGGAAAAGCTAAGGTGAATGGAGAATCGAAATGTTTCAGTCAGTGAAGGTAATCACGCCATAATTTTTTGTCTTCGGTTGTGTAACAGGGGATCCATGGGAATGTAGTATTCCAGGTGAGTAACTTGTTCAACTGTAAGTACGAGGCGAGCTAAACCCATTTGTTTAGACCCCATGAAGGTAGTGTCTCCGGAATGGCGGAAAGAGCTCTATTTGGTATGATGTATGGGTTCTTCACCTCCCGGAGAATTATCAAGAGTTTAAACCAGCCGGATATTAGGAATGGGTCGACCAGTTCCAGCGGATAAACCTTCTTGTTTTGGTAGATGTAAATGTGGACTCCTCGGGAAATAGCGCGCAACGGACAAGAGGCAGCCAAACAGACAGACATCAATGAATCAAATTCCCTATCGAAAGATTGGTGGCTCGCAACGGTGCCTGTGATACACTACAACCTATGTAATTTTGCTTAGTATACATGATTTGCAAGCGCGTTCTTTACACCACGTCGCTGGCGTGGCTCAGACTGCAACTACTAAGTAGGAAGAAGGTTCCGCACACGCATGGTCAAGCGACCGACATAACAAATGGTGGTTGCAAAATTGAGCGGATAGTACGATTGTTGGAGAGAAACAGCCAAACCGAGGATGGTGTTAGCAGTCCGAGTACGAGAGCCATCTTAGTTGAAAGTAGGGGCAACTTGGATGCGACCGAATGCGGGAGCACCCGTAGGTAAAACAACCTTCCAAGAAAAAAAATTAATGCAAAGAATTGGTGGGTAGCGGGTGAATGCGGTCGGCCGTGCGGGGAGTACTTCGTGAGAGTAATTACGCTAAAGCGCGCATAATTCCGTTGTCCAAAAGCCGTTATAATCTAGAAAAAAGTTACAGAGGGACAAAACTGCCGTGTATTAGGAGTCCTTGTCCAAGATACGTTTGCACAAATAGGTGAACGCAAACCTAAGGTAAGGAGCAAAAGCATATAAAGAGTTGTAAGGTGAGCTTACTAATGGAAGTAATAGTCAAGAAACACTAAGCAATGTTCCGAGTGTCGCCAGTTATCAGGAGCGAGGTCGGATCGGAGGAGACCATACGCACGAGGATAACCTGGTTCGGTGCAATGAGTGTAAGCGGTGGGAATAAAGATGGAGGGCAATAGCAGAGGAAGCCATGGATAACAGGATAAAACAAGCAACAGGGGTCTAGACGAAAGTGGAATAGAGCGAAATCGCAGCCAGTCCAAGGTCGGAAAGTTTACGGACCTCTGGGAGTGGTTGAAGGTGAGAATGCCATTCAGATACGAGTAGTTTAGTCGGCGCACCGAGCATGGTTAGTACAATTGTGGTGAGAACCACTGTGGGGAGGGTCAGCGAAAATAGACAGGTTAAAGCTCAAAGTGGCTATATTATACAGGGTTGATACGGTTCGGCAAGCCACACAACGTAAGGGAAACCGAGCAGACGACACTAGATTAGTCGGTTCCTTGAGATTGAGTCGTACAGATAAGATAAAAAGAAAATAGTGAGGACCACCAGTAAAAAGGTAAGAAAGAGAGGAATGTGGCCGTTTTGACAATGTATGAACAAGTTCAGCAGAATCTTGAGGTAATAAAGTCAGCATTGTGTCTGCATGTTCTAGTCCGTTAACATCATGGTGGACTGAAGGAAGTCGCAAAGAAGCAGACTGGTCAGATGAGGCTAGGTTAAAGAAGAGCACTAAGATTTGGCCTCCCGATTGAAGAATTGAATACTAAGTGCGCAACAAGGAGATGACGGTCAGGATGAAAAACGTTTACTGTTAGAGTGTGGAGAAGCTAACGAAGCTCTCGCGAAAGGCGTAAGAATCGTTCCGTTCCGAATAATGACCGGTAGGTTAGATTTGTTGGCGCATTTAATTTGAGTCCTGCAGCCAATTATGGAAGATAAATGGAATAAGTAGAATTGTACAGGTCAGAGATAGGAGTGTCTATATTAACATAGGGTGAATAAGTCCAGCAGGCTGTCGAAGTGAGGGAGACGTTGTGTAGAATCAACGGAGTTAAGGCAGTTAATATCCCGGCGGTCTGGAAGAAGTCAAAGGGATGCAGACCGGTCAGATGAGACTAGGCTAAGGCATGACACTGCGATTTGGCTGTCATATTGTAGAGGGATCATAAAACAGAGGATGCGGAAAGGGAAGTACAGGATCGGGATGGAAAAGGTTTACTGCTATGGTGTGGAGAAGCCAACGAGGCTTTCATGTAAAGGAGTACCGAGCTTTCCGCCTTCCCAACAGGGACTGATATTGTCACGGTAGTCTGAGCAACTTCGGTGGGCCGCAACAGATCAGAGAAGACCGGATTTGTTGACGCCGTGTGATTGAGTTAAACAGCTAATTTGGAGGACAAATGGAGTGGGTCAAGTAATTGAAACGTTAGAGACGGAAGTGTCTATAGAATTACAGAGTGAACCATCCCAGCAGGTTGTCAACATGAGGGAGATTTGGATCCGAGTCTGCAGTGTGTATACCGTGTATATCTCGGTAGTTTGGAAGAAGACAAAGAAAATCATACTAGTCTAATAAGACTGGGTTAAGGCAGAGCGCTGAGAGTTGGTTGTCCGAGTGAAGAAGGATTGAAAGCAGCGCGTTCAGTCTCCAGTACAATAGCTGGTGATTTCACAGTAGTCGGACAGCTAAAGACGGATCAAAGGCCACTGGGTTAGTCGGCACCCTGAGATAAATAAATAAATAAATAAATAAATATTTCATTCTCGGCAAAGCGAGACACGCCTTTTGGGCATGATCAACATATTGCATTATTGTACATGATAGCGGAATAAGCAGCACCAACAGTGGGAGTAGTACAGTTGGAGACAGTAGTGTGGGCCCATAGTGCCCAAAGTTTGTATGTAGTCTATGTACACAGAATGCGAGAGCTAAAGATAGTAATCAGATCACTTAAATGGTATGTTGATGAGGAACTAGTCCGATGAGGTTCCGGAAGCAATGTAGGTCAGTGAGCGAAGTATGAGGAAACGAGTGAAAAATACTTAAGAATAGTGGTATGTCACTAATCCGATATGTAGGCGTGTTTTTGCGAGAGCCGATATATGCACAGAACTTGTAAATGTGGTGTCGGTCAACTTGCCAATGTGTTAGGGGCGGTGACTTTATTGAGTGGCGAGTCACATCCGCCACGTTGCAGTGTTGGTAAACAGACATTTGTGGCCTTTATTTAGGGAAAACGCTTGCCAGACGAAGACCCACCACGTCCTGGAACACTGCCGACTAGTGGTATGACATTGAAAAGATTGCATCTGACCGGTTACCCTTGCGGATATTCGCAGTCAAGATGGTCGCCAGACGGTTGACCAGGGACGACGTCCGTTTCATGAATCTGATAGCTAGAAGTCACATCGCTAGTAGAATTGAAGGTTATAGTAGCCAGTGCAGATAAAGAACCTTCATTAACTTCAGTCTAAAGCAAGCTTTGCGCTGTTGAAGATTTCGCACTCGAAGTGGGATCTTGTTTTGGAGACAAGTCGAGAGCTATCTTTGGCATGACGGTCGGATGGGCCGGAGATTTTGCAGCTGAGTCAATAAGGGTATTGCGCTTGCCCACTGGCTTGACTGACGACGTTAGTGATGTTTGAAGGGGGGAATGTCAGGCTTAATGAAATCGGTCCGAGGTTTGCCCCGTGGACACGGTCAGCCTACGGTCTGTATATGCTTGAGTAAGTTTCGGAGTAAAAAAGCAAGAACTATGGGGCAAGCGCGAGTTTTACCGGACTTGAGCAGCTGCTTGCAAGCAGAGCAATGTGGTAGTGTGTTGCAAACGCTCAGAGGGGAACGCTTCAATTTTTCTAGTGGCAAACGGTCAGGTCCGTTGTATACGACGGCGTTCTGGGAACCACGCAGACGTTCCGTTACTTCGTCTTTACGTACTGCTACTAATGCCCCAGCCGCGTTCAGTTCATTCGGACTATCAGTTTTTATTTATCCTGACAGAACCGACAGCAGTTTAATGTTTGCCAAAGTTGCATGCATCGTAAGCAGCTACCTTTTAAGCATACAAGGCTCTTTTTCTACTTGGTGGATTTTGACTTAAGCTACACTACGTGGGTCATTAAGCATGACCCTGCAATCCGTCAACACAGATATATATGCTGAGGGCGCTGCTGTTTGCACTGCTCTCTTTGCAGAAAGTGAGGGATTAGTGCGCTTAGCATGCATTAATCAGGAGTAAACGAAGAATGACAGCGTTAAACAGCGTAAAAAGCGTAAACATTGGCACGACACGAAAAACGATCGGTAGTTGCAAAAACGATGATAGAGGCAGTATAGAATATATTGTGTTAATAATTAGTAACACAAAAGACTAACAGTGGTAATCAGCAATTTTCTATAATCTGAACGGCTACGCAAAACTACTCATCGTTTCATATTTGCGCTTGCAGTTTCGACTTATCCATGGGAGAAAGCAATGGCCCTGCGCTTGGAGCCTTATTTGGCTCACTAAATGCATGTTACCTTGGCCGTGGAGTTTTCAATTCGACTTATTCACCCGCGATAACAATGCCGCTGATATTGCACCCATGTATGCTTGCGTAATACCGGTCAACCGTGCTGTGAATTTAATAGTGCATGCTGTTCTTGTACAAAACCCATAGCCCTGATATTGATAAAATACACACCCGTCGTGGATACGATACTTAAACAGTTGCACAATGGGAATGGTTAAGGTTATAATACAAGGTGAGGAACCATTTGGTTGTGGTGCTTTAACGGACTGTGGAAGCGTTCACTAGTTCGTACAAGGAAAATATGACTTATTCAGTCTGCGTGTGGTGACCGCATGTGCCGTTGTCTGAGCTATCGGGTTCACCTACGCACACTTGGTGATAACGAATGCAGCATCGCTGGCATTGCACAACATTAAGATATACATCCACTAACTATACCTTTGTACGTTGTGACACGAGGTAAACATTCAGCTGTATGAGAACCGTGCAATGTCAAGACGTCTCCGCTTACCTTCATTAGGTATCACGAGGGATGCCTCAACCAGTGACCGAAAGCGCAAGTGGGTCGGTGTAATTGCAACCACAGTGCTGTCCTCTGAAGCCGTGTTCCTGTGAAGCAAGTTGCACGTGCGTCGCCTTGTGGACGCGATCAGTGTAGTTATTTCCATGAGAACCTCCGGAACACTTGCTGATGAAGCCGCTGGATTCTGTGTCATCGGTGCTTGGACGGAGACGATGAAACTAGTTTACTAATGGCTTAATGGGATTTTAGGAGCTAGGAGCATAATATCACCTGTTTGCTTAGGCTGACGTTGTATGAGTAGAGCAACTAGCTTGCTCAAAGCTTGTACAATTCTACTTACTGCTGCCAAATGTTTAAGAGCAGTGGAGTTTCTTAAGTTGGCTAGAACGACGGACAAATTTTTATCGACCTCTCCTTTAACAGCTAGCCGCTAAGCACCGGGCATTGTAGTAGCAAACGTTGTCGGAAGGCGCTCAATGGACCAGTTCGTTTGGCAGACAGAACAGGCGGATTGCTGCGACATTGTCATTTTTCCCGCGGTGGATTTCTTTGTATTGTTTTCTATACACGCTCTCAGCTTCATGCTAGCTCCGTACCCAGTTTCTCAGATGAGTAACGATTTATAAATCGGCCTATTGTCTCCTTCCCTGTCTTAACCAACGCAAAGGCGTACTACCTACGCGTA
Source organism: Dicrocoelium dendriticum (assembly GCA_944474145.2). Classification (NCBI taxonomy): domain Eukaryota; kingdom Metazoa; phylum Platyhelminthes; class Trematoda; order Plagiorchiida; family Dicrocoeliidae; genus Dicrocoelium; species Dicrocoelium dendriticum. The sequence continues at coordinate 92,099,965 of OX104069.1, read as the reverse complement.
TCAGCTTACTCAACGGAAGGTCCTTCAGAGAACGTGCTCTTCGACCTGGTCGCTGTGCAAATGATCATGCTGACAATATCTGGATATAAAGCTGTACTTATGCCGAAATTTGTACGCAATTGAAGCCATACTCCTAAACTAAGTTAAAGTTTTTTCAGTACAATTCTGCAGTCAAGTATGAACGTAGCGCTAGTTGCATCTTACGCTTCAGACATGTCCAGTTTATGTTTCTCTATCTACTACCGTACAATGCAAAGCAAGCACAGCACCGTGTAACGCGAGGCAAGCTACTGAGAAATCAGACGATCAATTCCTTCGAAAGCTAAAAGCATCTGCGAAGGACCGCAATTTTCAGGCGGTTATTTCAAAGCGCAGCGGGATAAGGCCATTCGCGATGACTTCAATGGCGGGATTGCGCAACATAAAATTTGACGACTGCAGTTAGACTAGAAATCACTTATTTGTGAAACGGCGTTTGACAAAGCCAAATTCCTGGAATTGGCACATGCACTGCTGGCGACGTACTCAAAGCCGGCTCCATTTTCCTGTAGTGTAGGTCCCAGGAGCGCGCCTTACCGGCTCCAACTTGTTCACAAAGTGAGTTCCTGTTGTGACAATAACTGCTTCTGCTAACTCAACTTGCTGCATTTAGGCCACAGCAGGAATCCTCCTCGACTGACCTCAACCTCCATATTGTACTCTGACTATGCCATTGGTTTATCCTACACAGGAGTCACTCGACTGCGGATAACTGACGGAATAATTGACGCATAATATGCTTTGTTAGTTGTACATGACCGTTTAAAGCAATCGACGATAGCGTTCCATTACGCAGTGGGATTTTGCCTGGCAAGCGTTCTCCCATAAAAAGCCACAACAATCCATTTATCAACACTATGATGTGGCGGACGTGACTCGCCACTGAATAAAGTCACTGCCAACTGTTACATTCTAGAGTATCGAATGATGCTTCAATATGTTCCTGACACATACAATAAATATACTCTCAGTCTTGATATACTGTCCCCACTCCGCCTACTATGCTTTTTTATTTATTCTACACACACAAAACCATTTTATGGGCACTCCACTGATGACTTTGCTCCACATTACCGCTTAGACCGTTTCTACCAATTGTACAGCTTTTGGCCGTAAAAAGTACGTGCGTTGTAATATATTTGTTGCGCTACATACTTGCTTGTAAATTTCCCTAACGCCAGCGTTGGTATGCTTCGATGAATTCGCGACTAAAATAGTTAATTGATTTTTATGCAAATTATTCTTCTAAGGTTGCCACAAGCAAACTTTGTGATAAAGTCAGCCGCTTGCAATAGGTAGGCCGAGCTTGCAACCAAAGCCAACCCATCGTATGTTCCGCAGCTAATTCGCTTATCTTTAAATACTACTGTCGCAGTACGCTGTCTTACTTATAAATCGATGATTATCATCGCCAACCTGTTTGCATCCTAAGCACTCGTCGATACAGGCAGCGCTGTGAGCCATGCCTCAACCGCAGTAGCATACCAGAAATAATGGAAAATCCAACGCAACTGAAATCAACTTACTGTGGCTTTGGTGTGCACAAGAGTAACGGTTTCAATCAAATCTAGTTGTTAGTGTTGCCACACCTCTCCAATGATGTGCTGCTCAGCCATGACAGTAAAGTTCCATGCATGGCAGAAAATTCTCTGGTTGCCAGAAACCAACTCTTTCTTTCTGCAAGCCGACAGCAGTGGGCATCCTACCGCCACTTAAATAAATACATAAATAAATAACGGCATATTTCGGGACTTGGCTAGAAGCTGTGCTCTCGTGAGGTCAGTTCATAAAGAACAGTAATCACATGTTTTCGAATGAGTAATAGGGCAGTTAAGCGTATGTACTCCTTAATTACGAGTACTGCACCAGGACTCCGAACGTGAAGTTTGTGGCACACAGTGGTTAAATGGGCAATTACTCTATCTGCATGCAAATGTGAATAGGCTGCAACGCGTTAAGTGATAGGATAGATTGATTACACTGCCGTTTAGCACGCTTCTCAATCGTATTGGCTGAGTTCCATTTCACAGAGGCCTATTTGCGCACCTTCTATTCGCATTTCGCCAGCGCCGCAAGAGCTCTCACTCAACAATATTAATCATACCACTTTTAGCCATTTTTTGTATATTAACGCTTTTGATAATTGGGGTGCTTAAGGAAAGAGACGAAAAGCGATAGCCTCAGAGGGGTAGAAAAAAATTTGTAAAACTTTCCAGTAAACGTAAACTAAAGTTAGTAAACAGGACTATCTTCTAATATCTGACGGCATTGGGGCGTATATCTCAAAAAATTCTAAGGGTAAATTATTACAATTATATATGTTAACGCATGACCCAAAGAATCAAACTAAACTAGTTTTAATCGCAGCCAACCGTAAAAAGCTGCTTCTAAAAGGGAAAGTATCAATAAGAATTAAAGCTAAACATTATTATAGGCAGGTTAACGCTTATTGCTACTAAGTTAGCTTGTTATGAACATCGAAATAAATTGTCATGCATTTTGCTCCAAGCGGACATCAATTCATTTCTTTATTTAAGGTGTTAGATCCACACGCTATCAGTGACACTTTCACTGGTCATAGGATATTTACCAATGGAACACCCTGGATATATACGCAGCGTTAGACGTATGCGTCAATAGAGGACAGCTGTGCTCAAGGGAAGGTAGATATGTCGCTGATAACCGAAGGCGAACAGAGCTAAAAGTGTCAGTGCTAGGAATCCCATACAAAACCCCGACGCTAGCTAATCAACCTAGGTCAAACTGAGGTGTTGCACATATAATGTCCTCAATAACTTAACAGGCCGCTTTTCAAAAAGCGGTGCCACGGCTTCTTATAATGAAGTGCGCGGACGTCAGTGTAGGTGTACAAAATTACAAAGACAGCTTAGCAACTAAAACGAATTAACAAAGGTCAAAAACACCGGACCACAGGAGAACAATTGTTTTCGATGTTTCGCTTCAGCCCATTACAATCATATTTGAAGGTAAACTAATGAACTAAAATTGACTCATTGGCTCGAAGTACATAGTTAATGAACTTTTCAGTGAGGGTGGCTAAAAGTTGACCTTTGAATTGAGAGGTCCATTGCATAATACTGAGCTTGCTCTGTGGAGATCGACATCAACCTCTTCCGTTTTAACTGGCCAAGAAAGCTGTAAGGCATGGAGCAACTACTTGTGCGAGCATAATGAAGGTTGCAAAAACCGAAGGCAAATTGATTCAGCTGTCGCGAGCGCTGATTGACACTGGGTGAGCCTGTAAATTATCTTGAAGGCGCGTTTTAGATCGACGTGGTGCCCCGTGTCGACAATATGGGCCAAAACGTAGCTACTAATGGCCCCAGTTCCTCCTTGACGAAACCAGCGCGGGCAGTGCTACTTCACGCGTTTGGAAAATTGCTGTGCCGTTCGACCAAGATGAGTAACGTCACAAACGCACTTGAACTGATAAATCACCATAGATGAGGTCAGCAATGGCAGCGTATCCTTATTGCGTAAAGAAACAAGTGCCTCAGTGGAAAATGTACCCTTTAAATGGCTGCTGGGAATGTCGACTTGACTACCGCTGAAAGAGGTTTGGTTAGGCGCTCGGCAGCAGCATCCCCTTAAAAGGTATTCTTCAAACAACCCTTTCTTCGCCGCGGTTAAAACTGGCACCGGCTTGGCTTTACGTCAAAATTCTTTGAAACAGATCTATCAGGATGGCTATACGCGTGCAGCGTATTTTTTATAAAGGCAAGTTCATCATCCAGGGCGTCCTGTGAGCAAATTCTACGTACTATTGTAATAAGACAGTGGAATAAGTTTCGCTTATATCTCAGTGGGTAGAAGCTGTGAAAACTCGTGTAAAGACCAGTCCACGTATTTGTTTTGTAACTTTTCCGCTGGATGGAGCCGTCTGGCCTCCTAGTTAACAAGACACCTATATAAGTAAGCCGATTGCAAGTTTCTGCTTCTTAGGTGAATTGCAAAGCTTCGTGAGCCACGTTAAACCGATCGAGTACTTCATGCAGCTCCAAGGCTTTACGGCTTTTTAAAAATCCATAGGGCCGACATCCCGCTTCGTCCAATTCTGTCAATTTTTAACTCCCGCCACCACGCAGTTGCCCAATGGCTTGTAGGGATGCTTCAGCCGGTGAGATAACAGCTCTGACTTACAGCCTGCGTGACAGTTTTCTGTTTATCGAGAGCATCAAGGAGGCCAAAATTTATGAGAAAGTAATGCTCTCCTTTGAGATTTACCCGCTTTTCACTAAAGTCCCGCTGATTAAAACCACCGATTACATTCACGAGCAGATAATGAAGTTGGAAAGTAAGGTTTGTATGCCAGTGCTTGTGTTGAAAAACTTTTTGCTGCTGTGCGCATGGAATGTGCAACTTCTAGTTAATGGTTAATTTTACCGGCAAAAGGATGGTGAAGCCATGGGATCCCCCTCGGTCCATTGTTCGCAGATATATTCATGCCCAAATTGGAGAGAACAAAATTGCAAGCGCAGATAAAATACTTTGATTTCTACCATCGCTATATGGATGATATATTTATCTTGGCAGCTAAATGCATAAAGCTGGATGAAGATCTCGACCGGTTTAACGTGGCTCACGAAGCTTTGCAATTCACCTAAGAAGCAGAAACTTGCAATCGGCTTACTTATTTAGGTGTCTTGTTAACTAGGAGGCCAGACGGCTCCATCCAGCGGAAAAGTTACAAAACAAATACGTGGACTGGTCTTTACACGAGTTTTCACAGCTTCTACCCACTGAGATATAAGCGAAACTTATTCCACTGTCTTATTACAATAGTACGTAGAATTTGCTCACAGGACGCCCTGGATGATGAACTTGCCTTTATAAAAAATACGCTGCACGCGTATAGCCATCCTGATAGATCTGTTTCAAAGAATTTTGACGTAAAGCCAAGCCGGTGCCAGTTTTAACCGCGGCGAAGAAAGGGTTTGTTTGAAGAATACCTTTTAAGGGGATGCTGCTGCCGAGCGCCTAACCAAACCTCTTTCAGCGGTAGTCAAGTCGACATTCCCAGCAGCCATTTAAAGGGTACATTTTCCACTGAGGCACTTGTTTCTTTACGCAATAAGGATACGCTGCCATTGCTGACCTCATCTATGGTGATTTATCAGTTCAAGTGCGTTTGTGACGTTACTCATATTGGTCGAATGGCACAGCAATTGTCCAAACGCGTGAAGTAGCACTGCCCGCGCTGTTTTCGTCAAGGAGGAACTGGGGCCATTAGCAGCTACGTTTTGGCCCATATTGTCGACACGGGGCACCACGTCGATCTAAAACGTGCCTTCAAGATAATTTACAGGCTCACCCAGTGTCAATCAGCTCTCGCGACAGCTGAATCGATTTGCCTTCGGTTTTTGCAACCTTCATTATGCTCGCACAAGTAGTTGCTCCATGCCTTACAGCTTTCTTGGCCAGTTAAAACGGAAGAGGTTGATGTCGATCTCCACAGAGCAAGCTCAGTATTATGCAATGGACCTCTCAATTCAAAGGTCAACTTTTAGCCACCCTCACTGAAAAGTTCATTAACTAGGTAATTCGAGCCAATGAGTCAATTTTAGTTCATTAGTTTACCTTCAAATATTATTGTAATGGGCTGAAGCGAAACAGCGAAAACAATTGTTCTTCTGTGGTCTCGTTTTGTAAAGTTTTACAACGCACTATTTATTATCGGTTTAAATTGCACAGGACGCTTGGCACATTTAGGCCACAAGTTATTATTGCCTATAGTCGTGACAGCGTACCGCATGCTAATAATATTGAAACAATTATAATGATTATCGGTGCATCCTCAAGTGATTAGCTGTTAGATATTTGTCACAGAGCCAAAACGCATAATTAACATCGTGCTCTTGCGAATGCAATATCAAGTAGCGCGTTATACGTTTGGCATTTTTGGCAACAAATATGCCACATATATTTGCCTTAGTCAATGGAAGGAAACAAAGTTGCATTTTGAGTATGTTTATACACTGAGGACTAATTACATTGCGCGAATTGGTGCTGTTATTCCTATTAGATTTTATCTGTCATTTCATTGAATGTAGGCACAACTGACTTCCACGAAAGAGGCTACTTAATGTTATCCAGGCAGATGTAAATTCCCGACTTACTGCGAAAATTTTGCGCAGTCTCACACAAGCTGAAAATCAGTGGCAACTGATTACACAGCAAAGCGCATATGGTGAGACGATAGATAGACTGCATGTTTGTCTTGTTTCGTAGTGTAATCTCGGTAGGGTCTTTGTTACCTTATTCTTGCGTCTAATTAGGCTGCAACGATAAAGATGAATATATTACGATAGGTATTGCAATAAAACCCGATTGCGCAACAGTCTCAAGTTGTTGTAGTCTTTGCTGCCAAAGCGGACGGAGATAGATTTGCTTGCATGGCGCCCAAGGGTTTGGGATAGAAGCATTTCCCAATGCGTGCTAAGTGAACGATCGATGAAGGCTTGCTATCGATGTTCTGTCCGATTTACCCAAATTGCTCCAAATTATGCTTGGATACTTCAACATGGGACGTGTACGGAGTTTACATAGTTTTATTGTAGCAGTGCTCATGTGCATGTTATGAGAGAGGTTGGCAACGAGACTGGACCTTAACATGGTGCGACGGTTTGCGTACCCCATTGACCCATTGAGCTATACTGGGTGATGCCTCCCGGCACTTTGAGGGCAACTTCTACCAGCTTGGTCAATGGTGAGAGGTCAGACAAACTCAGTCTCCTTGTGCTCCATGTTGGAGGTTTGACATAGGATGGCGTCCATTTCTGTAAACCTAAATCATTGCCACCTCCCCGCTGCCTGGTGGACAGGCTTTTGAGCCAAAGCCTTTAGATGAGGGCCCTAATCGTCCTCCTGTCTAAGTCTGGACTTTCCGGCCGTATCTTAGCCCACATACAACCATGACATTTTCTTCAAACCTAAACTTCATTCTGCATCGGCCGTCGCGCAGACTGTCAAGGATCGTCTTATCTGCTTCACACAGCAGGGCGGATAAGCGAAAACATGCTACTGCTGGCGCCTCCCTTCTTTCTTTTCCATCTTTTTCTCTTACTCCAATCCCGGCACCATTACTAATCTTGCTTTTATAATTCCCAGCTTAATTGACAGCCACCGAAGTGCCACTGGAGTAGAACCATTTGCAGCCACCATCTTACAGCACCTATCGAACGCCTATCAGCAGAAGTCCCTTATAAGATCACGCTATCCCGTTTCCTTAGCGACATTCAACGTTGGCACTCTAAGACAAACAGGTCAACAGGCTGCACTCGCACGCATCTTGGACACGCTAGGTATTGATGTGTGCTGTGTGTCCGAAATTAGAAGCAATGAACCTAACGGGGTTATTGAATCAACTGCACCCGACTTATCGTTTCGATATTAATTACACGCATCCGGTGACGCCGATGCGGCACTCACTGGTCAAGCTGGTGTAGGCGTCATTCTAAGCTCCAAGGCTGAGTCATCGTTGGTTGATGGGATTTCGGTGAACAGCCGTTTATGTGCAGCCCGTTTGATGACATCAGCTAAGGTTGATTCACGAAGTAGTAAAAGACGCTGTTTGTTCGTGATTTCCGCTTATGCTCGCACCGACTGTAGTTCTAATACTGTCAAGGACACGTTCTATAACGCACTGAACGCGATACTACGCAGTGCTACTAGTTCAGGTATTATAGTACTTGCAGTGGATATGAATGCACAAGTAGGGCGTCTGAGCTCTTCAGAAGCTCAGCTGGGCGGTAATTATGGGCTTAACTCCGAACGGACTGACAACGGTGAGCGTCTGCTGCTAGTTTGTGCATAACACCAGTTGTTTCGTAGTAGCACTGATTTTAGACACAGTGGGCGCCGAAGTGTCACTTGGCGTCCTGCAGTAGCTGGCCAGCGATGGACCCAAATTGACCATATAGCCATAAGTTACAGGCGGCGTGGTTCCATCCTAGATTGTCGCTCGTACTGGAGTACCTGCGTCGACTCTGATCATGCCCTGGGATGCCGTCGTTTCTCCATGTACTAAACCGGGAAGAACACCAAGTGTCCCCTAAGATTGGCAGATGAGAAATTGTCTCAGCCTTGGGTCAGCCAAGCCTATCAAGAAGCACTGTATACCGAAGTTCCGCTTTCTTTTCCTAATGACACTGAGCTTTAGTGGAATAGGATCTCGGCCCCCAAACACGACGCAGGAGCAATTGCTTGTGGCCCTATCCATCGTCATCGTACCAGTCACTGGATATTCGAGAAACCGGTGAACCTGTTGGAATCTAGAAGACATCTCCCGGCTGGCTCTGAACACAATGTGGTCAGACGGGCCATCAGGCGTGAACTAAAGCAGAGCCTATGTGCTGATAAGGAAGCCTGGTGGACAAGCAGGACCTAAACAATAGAGGAGGCAGGGGCAGTAGGCAAGTACCGCAAGCTCTTCCAGCTAATCCGCACCACTGGTCCCAGAAAACCAGGCGTCAGTGAGGAAATCAGAGACAGCGCTGGTGCGCTGATACACAATAAGGAGCGCCGTATTGGTCGTTAAGCGGAACACTTTCAAGATCAGTTCAGCTAACCCCTGCTTCCGGACCTTTTCTTACTCAGGTGTTGCAGAACGAGCCATGGACGGTTAGTTTAGACCCTCCGTAGGAGGCAGAGGTCCGAAACGCCATCACAGCCCTTAATCGTTTTCGTGTGGCTGACCCGGATTTCCTCCCACCTGCACTATTTAAAGGTGGAGGTGAGGTCCTTTGCAAAGCATGGACCTCCTTATTCGAAGGTATATGGAAGGAAAGGATTGTCTCGGCCAGTTGAAGCGAATCGATTATAGTGGCAATATACAAGAAGGGCAATCGAACAGACTGTTCGAATCCAAGAGGTATTAGCCTACCGCCAGTTGTGACAAAGTTATTAGCCTTTATTATCGTTCGTCGCCTCACTGCGGAATGGAAGTCTCGGATTAGGGAAGAGCAGATTGCTTTCCGCCCAGGACGTGGCTGTATATACCATATATTTACTTTGCGGCAGGTGCAAGAGCAGCGCCACGCATACCGCAGACCGACAGTAGCTGTGTTCCTCGATTTCAAGAGTGCGTTCGATTCAGTTGATCGATCGATTCTGTTCAAAATACTTGCGCGGAAAGGTGTCCCCACGAATTATGTGAACATCCTTCGTGCTCCATACTCGAACACTACAGGTCGCGTCAGGGTCTACGGTGTCCTATCGGTGAGCTTTCCGACCACAAGCGGCGTTCGTCAGGGTTGTCCGATTTCCCCATTTTTGTTCAATTTCGTCGTGGATTCTCTCATGGAGTGTTCCCTTGCGGAATCTCACGATGTAGGCTTTGAAGTGCTGCTTGGTGAAAGGTTAGTTGATCTAGATTATGCGGACGATATCGTCTTGCTTTTCGACAATGTTGGGGCGGCACGATCAACCCTGAATAGCCTGTCCAGAATGGTCCCATTATTTGGTATGCACTTCGCACCTTCAAAGTGCAAATTGTTGCTGCAGGAACCCCAGCCACTTGATGCCCCCTTGACCCTTGCTAAGGAGGAACTCGAGGTGATTGATCATTTCACTTATCTTGGCAGCTACATCAGCAATGATGGGCGCATAGAAACTGACCTGAGCTCACGCTTCGCAAAAGCCCGGGCTGCCTTCTTGAACCTGCGTCATCTTTGGCGACAGAAGGGAGTTTCCCTCCGTCTGAAAGGCCGTATATACAATGCCACAGTGAGGGCCGTTCTGCTCTATGGAAGTGCGACTGGGTCCCTTCGGTCTGAAGCTCTGAGGCGCCTTCAAGTCTTTGAGCGTCGTTCTCTGCGAAGCGTTGCTGGTGTCGGATGGCAACAGCTTGTCCGCAACGATGATATGCGTAGGCGAATACTAGGTGGCATTAAGCAAGCTAGCTCCCTAGAACAACAGAGAGCACTGAATGAGTTGCGTTGGCTCGGGCACGTGCTACGTATGCCTGATCAACGTTTACCTAGGAGCGCCTTGTTTTGTTTGCCAGGTGTAGAGTGGCTCAAGGCTCGAGGTGGACCGAAGTTGACTTGGCAGTTGCAAATGAAGTCACTGACGACCAAACTGGGTGCCGTTGGTCCGTCTCGCCCTCCGGGTTGGAGCTCACGTGACTCACCTTGTGCTGGGCTCGAGACTTTACGGGACATGGCTCGCAGGTGACACCAGTGGCGCGTCTGCTGCCGTCTCCTAATCGGATTGCCTGTTTAAAGTGTGTTTGGTGTTGAGTTATCTGCGGGGTAATGGCTGATTATGACGCGTGGCAGTAAAAGCCGCAAGGAGGCTGCCTCGCCAGTGCCGCGTTATCTTTGCACAATAGCCAGCTGTGTGTGACGCTATGTTGTCAGCACAAGGTGTAGGCGCCTTCACCCTGAATGTTGGCTTAGGGTATTAATCTTTTCAGGTAAGTCCCCCTTCTCTTCCTCTTCTTATTCTTTAGTTCATTGGTCCTCATGGTCGTATAGCTGCGAAGAATCAGGTTAAATGGCTGATGTACTGTCTTTGTTGACGATGATAATGACCTGGTACTCAATCTGTTCGGAGAAGTTGTAGACACAAGTGTATCTGTTTTCGGGGTCCAGGGTAGACCGTAATACACCGAAGCTTTTGTTGGTACGTGTGATGGATAGTTTGATGGTTGAGCAACCAAAATGCGTTGTACTTGAATTCTGTGCTGAAGCGGTTATCGTCTACTTGTCACATAAAGTCTAAAACAAATGTATGTATGCTTGAAGGATTGGTCCTAAATTTGGAAGCTAAACTCCTCTGTACTTGAGAAAAAATGTCGCACCATTAACAAATTAAACGGCATGCCATGTTTGTTAACCGAACTGCTATCAGTGACACAAAAAGGGAACGAAATGTGCCCAGCAAACATCTTGTTTAATCATGCCGGTAATGAGACGCGGATAAAAGCAGTGGACGCATAAGGTGCCTATTTTAGCAGAATCTTTTTTCATGATGATAACCATCCGGTTGATGTGCTGCGGAATTCAAAGAAATCTTGTTAATTTAGTAACCATTTGTAAGGCACTAGGTCGAACGTTTTCAGCATGTACAAGCATAGAATAAGTATATCATACATTAAGTCAGTAGAGTCCGATAGAAAGCTCAGGTAATGCAGCTACCAGAATGTGTACGACCGGTAGTCAACGAAACCATTTTAGGTCCTGTCTATCAGTTTTAGTGGTTTGGTAAACTTTCGCCCTTTTTACCAAGTTCAAGGGTAAGCCCGCTATTATAAGGGTGTTTTGATTTTGCCTGTTATTATGCATCTCCCGTTTTGCGTAGACCATGTAACGAGGGCTGATGAATAAAATGTTTCATTGATATGCAAATGTCTTGGATCCCAGCGAAACGGCAAACACATTAAAAGTAGCAGTGCTAAGTGGCATAGCGTACCCGCTGTGTGGTTGGATTGCGATTTGCAAACTCTACTCAGACCTCGATCATTATGACCACAATGACCGTATTTGCTTTGTAGTAGCAACAAAGCAGTCCCTCACTGTTTACTGGCGGACAGGGCTGTAAGCAGCTACCAGTACTGAGTACGGTGGAATAGAATATGTTTAATAGAGGATATTGAGAACAGCGGCAACACTTAAGCTGGAGCCTTAGTCTAGTTAGAGCGTTAGTGTGAAGGCTTGTGTAGACCGTGAAGAAAGAGCTAAAGGCGCCTAGACGACGTCCACTATTACAGTTAGCAAGGAAAAGCGGTTGTTGGGTCTTCGACGGAAAAGTCGGCCCAGCTCTTTTGTTTACACGTCATTCGTAGGGTTGCTTGCTCTACATAGGTTCGCCCCACCTGCAGTAAATGCTTGATTTCAGAGCTGAGTCCGTGCAGCTGTGAAAGAAATGTAAAGTATCCTATCCTGTTTTAGCGCGCGATTGGCTTGCTGGATTTTTGACGCATCAGACGTTCGGCTGCTTCCTTGTAAACGTCACTGATTCGTTTTCCTTTTGCAGCAATGTGGGCTATCGCTTGTTGAAACGAAGGATGGAAATACTCCAGGCTCTGCATGCATAGATGAAGAGAAAGGAAGCATTCCAATATCAGATTCGTATGCTGGTAATGCGAAGGAAGTGTTGTGCGGTGGCCAATTTAAATGTGAAAGTTACTTTTAGCATTTTGCCGTCGGTACCAGGGTGATTATTTAAAACGTCTTCCGTACATTAGCCCTACGCGATGCAAACCTCACCCATAACGTGCTAGTCAAATCAGCTGGGATAGCAACCCAAGTTGTTTAACCAACGCTGACTGAACAGAGGAAGGCTCTGCGTTTAGCAAGTAAGTCTGGGAGGACCAATGTATATTCCATAGGTGGAAATCACCTACAAATGCCCTTGGTTTGTATGTCTACTTCAGTACACCGTTAAACGCTGCAGTGATCCGCACAACCTCCATGGTTGATGACTTCGGCTGGTCGCGGCTAGGTGCAAGTATACCAAGGCACCTGAGACGGAAAACCGGAGTGAAGCAATGATATTTGTCAGCGGTGGATGTTCAAAACGCTCTGCTGTACATATGGGATGGAGTGGCTTGCGCCACCCTCCACCTTTATAGCGAACTTTACGAAAAATTGTTAAACATGGGCTGTTGGATTACGTTCCAATATATCAGCGGGGTACAACGTTACGGTAACGTTGATTGCTTGCAGCTAGATAAAATGTGCCTTCATGCTTAGAAAATAACATTTCTTGCTAACGCATCTAGCGTTATCCAACGTAGCGAAAGCGTATCATAAATAGCGGAAACAGTGTTAGCGTCACTGCTCTGTGAGCCATTGTACTGGCCGATTATTTGAGCGGCGAACATGTGTAGGAGCACTTAGCACAAGTCCTCTGCTTATAACCTTGCGGAGGATGGTGTAGGGCCCTGTCCATCAACGCCGGTACACCATGTAAAAGGAGAGGGTTACTGTATCAAGGATACATTGCAGTTGACTTGATGATGAGATTTTCTGGTCATGTAAAGAAATTGCAGAAGTAACGAGTACTAGTTGGCATCTGCGGCGTAGGTACGGAGTATAAAACGACGCGGTTTCATTCATAGATATACAATTATAGATGTACATATGCATATACTTCTTATTATTTCCACTGCATTGTCTCTTGAGACAACTGCAAATTACCAGTCGCACTTGCGCATTACAGCACCTTTTCTCATAATATCACAGGAGCCGTTTACCTGAAGTGTAAAACCGACTAAATACCAACTGTGCTCCGAGAGACCTGTCGATCATTTATCCCACGTGTCTGCACATTTTCCTTGTATTCCAGATGAGCTGAACCAAAGAAGATTAAATGTGACTTCATACAATCACACGGATAGCAGGGCAGTTGTCGCCTACTATTTCAGTTCGTGGACGCTGTGACCACGGCGGAACGTGTTAGATATCGAGACAGATTGCAAAACGTGCAACCGTCCTATCAATGTGCTTTGTGATAAACCGAACGTTTGTTCCAAGAGAAGTATGGCGGAGCCAACCCTAGTTGTCCCGTAATTGAATACAATAATAACGTGTGCATTTGATCCAAATAGTTCAGGCCGGTGATACACACCAGATTGGACGACAAAAGCGGCTCAATAAAGGATACAATTTAAATGCAAATGAAGACAGCTGGAACCTCTCTATTTCGTCCAGTGGCCTGACTGTTAGCCTCCTGGCATCGTTGAATGCATCACACGACAAGAAAACACATCACTTTACTACAACTACTGGATTATTACTAAATGTCACATCATTGCCGAAGACAGCACGGCAGGGCTCATAAATAGTTCACTCGGTTAATTCAAATAAATCGGGTAACGAGCCAAACGCTGGTCTCTCATTTACGGACGTCCTTGTGGCTTATTTTGCATAATTCATAGCGAAACCCGCGCAGGCAAACCCTGGCATGGACAGCTATTACCGGCAACCGAGCGAGTAGCCATGTTTACACGCATTGCCACCCATTGCAAGCTACGCCGATACGTTTTGTCATCAGAAAGCAGCGAGATTCTGAAGCCATTTAGGACGTTGGCATTGCATTTTTAGTGCTTGCAGCGGCGCAGGACGCAGGCAGCATCTAAAGTTAAGCCCCTGTGTCTGTCAGGTCATGGGTGGATTTAGAAAGCCAATCTACCTGCTCAGCAGCGTACAATCTGTGTTATCGATTGACGGAGGCGAGAGCTGATACCCCTGTCCTTTTGGTCTCAGTTGGATGGCATCTTCATGAAAATCCTTTTCTTACGGACGTCAGGCACTCCTTCGTTGACGGGTTTCGCTTCCCTGTTTGACTACTATGTAAGGAATTGAGCTGCGGTCCATTTATGCCTACTATAGATGAGACGCATTGCAGCTCACATGTAATTGCATCCACCTAATATAGTTGTGTAGCTATCGCGGATGGTACGAACCGGAGCCTGCTTGTATTTTACAAAACACTAAATCAGTTAGTTCCCTTCAACAATTTGAAAAGCACGGAAAGAAGACGAAAGCCTTCGTCTTCTTTCCGTGCTTTTCAAAACACTAAATGTCAAACTTAGGGATGTGTACCATTTAGGTTTCTTTTGTGCGAACATCTAAAATTGGGAGGCGTTATAAGTTTTGTTCACATCTGTGAATTCGACTGCGGAATAATAATTGCTTAGTGTCGACCGTAGTAGTTCTGCTTGCTCGGCAATGTGTACAACGACTAAAATGTCATGCATGTAGCGACTATATGCAAAAATGGTATATATTAAACCCTGAGAATCTCTGTATGCGATATATCCCATCCACTATGCATATGTAAACGGCTGACGAAACTACCCGTAATACCTGGAATCAGGGTATCCTGACAAACCCATGTCCTTCTTGCTCATTTGGCACCGGCAGCTGTTGGTTGTGTTGGAAAGCCTACCGTGCTCAAAATACTAAGTCTTAAACAAGAATGGCACTTATTCACTCCACTTTCACGGTGCCAAGCACTTCAACATGGCTATGTCTTCTGCTGCCACTTTGTTATGGGTGCAGCAGGGCACGAACCACGTCGCCCATTCCACTATGATTTTTTACCGCCCTCTATTACCTCTAACAACTCATCCACTCCCTGCCACTAATCCTGCACTGTTGGTTTCAGACCACCGGACAGGTCCTATAGACTGCAGTTCTACCAAAGGCTCATTAGTAGCCGATTACCCTCAGCATCCTATTCAAGCACTTCCTGTCCACGTTCGCACAACATCTCCACTACCTTTTCTTACCCCCCATGTACCCTGCGCCCGTTGCACCCTATTGTGCAACTTACCTTACAGAACCTAACTCCTTTAAGTTACCCTGCGCTGAAGCATTCAACATGCTGCTTATCGACGCGCGATCTATCACTTACGCGAGGCCCCTTTTGGTCCTCCCATCCTACTCTTATATCCACAGCTGGTTCTCATCACAGAAAGATGGCACCCATCAAGTGACTCTGCCAACCTACTACACGACCATGGCTGCACCACATTCTGTAAAGAACGCGACAACCATTGTGGTGGTGGCTGCCTTATCTGTGTCCTAGATGATTTTGGTGCAGCTGACTTCGAACTGCTATCTATAGGCGACCCTGGAGACTCCATCTGAATCCAGATGAGAGGAGGTTGACGTGCCCTCCTTATCGGTTGCATATATAACCCTCCACAAACATCGAGCGAAAAGGTTAAGGTAATCATTGAGATTTTCACTGAGAGCTTTTCCATGTCTCCACGCCACAGGATAGTGGGAGAAGGTTTCGATATGCCTCTTATCCCCTGTAACCACCAGGCTACCCCACTCAGATACAGAAGTTCGTTGAAAC
>OX104069.1:92039389-92083595 GCA_944474145.2 Dicrocoelium dendriticum | reverse complement strand
GCAGACCGGTTAGATGAGACTAGGCTAGGGCAGAGCACTGAGATTTGGCTGTCATATTGAAGCGGAATCGTAAAACAGAGAATGCAACAAGGAAAGTAGAGGATCGGGATGGTAAAGTTTTACTGACATGGTGTGGAGAAGTCAAGGAGGCTTGCATGTAAAGGATTACCGAGCGTTCAGTCTTCCCAAAAGTGACCGATATTGTGACAGTAGTCTGAGCAAATTCGGTGAGCCGCAACCGATCAGAGAACACTGGATTTGTCGACGGGGTGTGATTGAGTACTACAGCTAATATTGGAGGACAAATGGAGTGGATCAAGTGATTGAAAGGTTAGAGATGGAAGTGTCTTTAAAAATACAGAGTACACCATTTTAGCAGGTTGTTAACATGAAGGATATTTGGATCCGAGTCTACAGTGCGTATACCGTTTGTATCTCTTTAGTTTGAAAGAAGACAAAGAAAATCATACTGGTCAAATAAAACTGGGTTAAGGCAGGGCGCTGAGAGTTGGCTGTCCGATTGAAGAAGGACTGAAAGCAGCGAGGTCAGTCTCCTGTACAGTGGCCGGTGATGTCACAGTAGTCGGAGAGCAGAAGACCGATCAAAGGAAACTAGATTAGTCGGCACACTGAGATTGAGTCGTAAAGCTAATGTTGGAATACGGATGGTGTGGGTCAGGAAATGAATAATTTTAGAGAAACAAGTGGCTATATTAATTTAGGGTAAACCAGTCCAGCTATCAGCCAAGGTAAGGAAGACGTGGCTTTGAGTCCACCTGAAGAAAGATTGAAAACAGCGAAAGCAGCAGCAAATGATAGGATTGGAATGGAATAGGTTTACTGCTAGGGTTTGGAGAAGCCAGCAATGCTCTCGTGTTAAGGGCAAAGAGAGCGATTTGCAGAGGTGCATGGTTGTAAAAGAAAGTATATTACTGCTAGGATGTAAGAAAGACATTGAGGCACTCATGTTAAAGGGGTAGAGTGTTCGGTGTTCCGGGTATTGGCCCTTAAAGTCACAGTAGTCGTAGAGCAGGAGACCGATCAGATGAGACGGAGTTAGTCGGCGCGTCGAGTTTGAAGCATCTAGTTAAGGTGGAAAGACAAATATGGAGCAGCGGAAGTGGACAGGAATTAACTACATTAATAAAGCGTAAGCAATTCCAGAGGATTGTCAAAGTATAGTAGACTTAGCGCTGACTGCAGAGCCCATCCGTTTGCAGCTCTGTAGTCACGGATGTTGTCAGAGATTAGTCAAAGGGGACCAGGTTATGCGGAGTGCTGCCTTTGCCTTCTGATTGCAAAAGAAATAAAAGCAAAGAACGCGACAAGGAGAGGACAGATTCAGGATGAATAATGCTTTATTAATGCTGGTTAAAGAATCAGACAAGTCTGTACGCACCTTAAGATTATTTCACAAATAAGGTGGGTGGGCAGTTCTCCCAGAGCTCGTCCTCGGGGCTGCAGATGCTCAGGATTTCTGTTACTTCGGGGACACTTAATAAGCTATTTATGATCATGTAGAATGGTGTCGTACTATCAGATGCTTTGACGGCTTCCGGTAGCTTATTCCATACGTGCGCATATCTTTAGAGGAAGAAGTTATAATGTATGGAGCAACGCGTGTTCGGTAGTGAGAATGTGTGTGCTCACTGGCGTACAGGACAACGTGTATCGCCAAACGGCTGAAAAACTAACGCCGCTTGCGTCCGAGGTTTCGACTATCTTATATGGGAAAACAAGGTTACTTTTAACTTGTCGCAGCCAAAGTGTTTCCAGAACAAGTTGATTGCATTGGTCTTGATATTTGAGCGCAGCTGACCCTAGAAGGTGCTTAGTGAACGAACGCTGAACTTCTTCAATAAACACCCTGTCATTTTACGTGAGTTAGCAACAACCATTTCGCAGTACTCTACTATAGGTCGGGCACGCAAAGTATAAAGCATAAGTTGAGGCTCTAGCTAGCACAATGGCTTTAGTATATACACAATGATAGACCTAGCATTGACAGAGCTATAGCTGGCTACTTTCGCAAAGTTCAATGAACTGGAATCGTGTACACCGAGGTCGCGCACAGTGTAGCTTTTATATAGTGGTGTAACTTTAAGCGTTAATAGGTTGGGGTTATAGAGCACCGGTAGGATAGGACATTGCATTTCGTTGGTGAGTACTCTAGTTTCCGTAGATCACACCATGTTTCAAGGGCACCGAGGTTACTTTGAATGCTAGAGTGGCTATTACGCGGACGGCTGGGACCAAATAAGAAAATAACGTTTATGTCTTCGGCAAGAAAATACGGAGTGTCGTGTTGGAAGTCATGGAATACATCATTGATGTACAGTAAAAACAGCAGAGTACCCAAGACTCTGCCTTGGAATGCCCCGCTGGCTGCGGATGCCATTTTAGATGAGCTGTCGCCCAGTTGCACCGACTGCTTGCGGTCGGAAAAGTAAGAAAACCATAAAGGGGGGCAAAAGACGCCTAATGCTACTAGTTTAGTAAGTAAACCTTCGTGTGGGACCCGTTCAAACGCTTTTTTATGTCCAGGAAGGTAATGCCTAGTGCATGAGCTAGCTCGATGGACTGTGTCACGTGGTTTAAGAAATCAAACTGGTAGGGTTGACAGGATTTAGCCGGCAGGACCCCGCTTTGGACCCTATTGTTAAGGTTGCGTTGTAGAAGAGAGCAAAGCACCCCGGCCGTTATTATTCCTTCCATGAGTCGCGACGCAATAGGTGTGTGACTAATAGGAGAAAATTGTCAACATTTTGACAACAGCATTCTACGTGTTCTGGTATGGCGGTTGCGTGCTTCCAATCGCACGGGTAGTGCTTACTTTTCCTTGAGGACATTGAGGAGAAGAAATGGAAGGTCCAGGACTCCAAGTATTAAAAGGGAAGAAGGGACATCGTCAGGACGCTTGTAGTGTGACAGTCTCAACAAGCAAAGTGATCGCTTGATGTTGCATAAGTCAAAGTCAGTAGTGTGTATTTGATCTTCAGTAAACTTGGGGATGGTATTTGGCAATGCAAAGTCATTGCTGATGAAAGAGTTACAGAAATGTTTGTTGATATGCTGGAAGAGCTCAACCACATCAGTGACTATAATTTTATCAGGAAGCACAATGGTAGTCATCGGGATATCCTTGCTGCCACTCCACTGCTTCGGTAGTAGAATAACCAACTTTGCATTGTTTCCAGTACAAAGCGCTGAACGCTCCGTTAACGTACGCGCAGTACTTTGTGAATTTCCTCAGTCGGCTATTATTTCGTTCATAAATAAATAAATAAGTAAATAAAAAATAGTTTATACGTCTGATAAGGTGAAAGCTTTTGGTCTTGATGTAGCGGGTGCGCATTTTCTTAAGCCTGCAAGTCAGTTAACATGTGGAGGCATCATCAAGCCTTTGACACCCTCTAATCTTCCGCCGTTTTAGAGTAAGGACGTCTAAGCAGTTGGTAAAGTTGTTATAAAGCACGTTTATCGCAGTATCTATGTTGTCGGAGAGAAAGAAGTCGTCCCACGGTGATGCTCGGAGAAGGGAGGAGATTTCCTAGTTGATGAGCTGGAGGGGCCGAAATACCTCGTAGTTTGTGACTGCTTGTTGATGGGATTTAGGGAGCGCGAAGGACAGCTTCGCCACCTTGTGGTCGCTGTCCGGTAGGTAGTCTGACAAGCTGGCGCTTGCCTGCGTGATACCGGTAGTGAATATACGGTCCAGTGTGTTGGGTTTTCTAGCCGGTATATTGACATGCAGTGTCCATTCAGGAGTGGAAAGAGTGTCAAAGAGAGCCTGGTACTTGGGTGGGGCTGACGGTCTGAACCATGAAACAGGAGACATATTGAAGTCTCCAGCAATGACCTTATAGCATGCAGGGAGGAATGAGACTTCTTGCAATAGCCTGACCAGATTTTAACGCTGGCTTAGGAGAAGTGCGGTGGGTTGTATAAACATCCTATCAGGAGGTCAAGATACTTTCCAACGGCCTAAATCCAGTTGGAGGCTTCAAAGTTGCCAAGAGATATAGCGTGAAATAATTATGAGTAAAACACGTTCCTGACGCAGATGAGGTATCCGCCACCACGTTTACTGTCACATCCATTACAGAAAGTGGTGCAACCTGGAATGTGGAGCGGTGCGTCAGAAGCGTCGGCCTTGTGCCTTGTCTCTGTTATCAACAACATATGCAGGCTTAACAGAAGAATGAAGGGGGCTAGAAGGTGCACGTTATTTTATTGGATCGTTTATTGAGGAGGAGCAAAATATACGAGTTGTATTCGCATCGTCCTGTCATCGGTTCTCCAGATTCTGTGGTCTGGTAGTAACAAGATAGTGGTAGAGGCTCTTCCGCCGCACTATTGTCTATAGTTCCCGGGTTGCATACGTCAGGCGATGTGACAGCAAGTACTGGTGTTACTTGTAAGGGAAAACTCCAACAGATGTAGGAGTCAGCAGTTGTTGGCGAGGGACGATGTGTGTGCTTTGCGAATGTGACGAGGCGGGCCGGATCCCGGCAAGTCCCATAAGAAAGGATTGTAACAAGCTGAAGAGATTTGGGAAGCCCTAGCTGGATTGGCAAACATTGATATAGTGCCCAAGGTGCAGGGTAAAATAGGCGCAGAGTGATGTGGATATGGGGGATATCCGTTAAATGTGTCCAAGTCGGAAGCTGGAGCAGAAGTGAAAATGGAGTGTGGATAGACAGCATCAGGGCGAGAAGATGGTTATGTCTTGGTTATTGCGCTAGCAACCTGATAAATAAACGGGTTTTGTGAGAATTACTAACTTACCTGGCATTCTGTCTGAATTGGCAGGACGTTAGATCGTTCAAGAGATTGTTCGTAGGTGGCATGTTTGAAGGTTACCAACTGTGGGTGGTTAGAAGGCAGCCATGAACTGGAGAGCGGCTGTCGACTGTTGTTTGAAGAGGGTGCAAAAGTTGGGCTAGATGGAACTGCCGCATAAGAAAGGGGTAGAATTCTCGGAGGTAAAGGTAAACTGTCGTGGATGAGGTGCGTATTTGGTCTGGTTTGTACGGTCCTCTTGCGTAGAAGACAGTAGTGCAATTAGGTAACATGCCTTATTAAGTAACCACTGGGCTGCGTCCGACTCTGTTTCGTCCGCAATATATAAGGCTCATGTGGTCGCAAGTAAGTAGTATTGGGATTAGAAATTACCAGTTTAGCAAGTTGGTTTGCCGGCGAGGTCGGTATAAGTAAAACGGTGCAGGGATATGGCATAGAGGAGCTGTTGACACTGGTGTGGTTGCGGCCGCGATTGAGGTCTGTAATGTGTGATGTTTCAAGTAGATAAGGTTTGTGAGGTGATAAAATGCTTTGAGGCATTACCACATTCAGAAATGAAGGTGTGTTCTGCGGCGATTTGCTCTCTTGCTCAGCTGCACTGTGACTGTTGTATTTGGCAGGGTTATTGTATCTCATTGGCCTTGAAAGCCGTGCTATTTGGCTTTCTCCCTGGTTAGGTTGGCGTTAGTTTTTTAAGTCTCTCTGAGTTGGAAGCCAAGTACAACACTAGGACCCGTTGTTGTTAATAGCCGGCAGGCTAGCAGAATCGGACTTTGTAAATAGATAAGGTTTCCGGTGTAGGATATGTTGGGGCGTTACTACATTTATAAATAGTGGTGATGGCTGCAGGTATCTGTGCTCCAATGCGAATTCGTTATGAATATTGGAATGGGCGTTGTTTCTGTACCACGCTGGCGTTGGAAGCCACGCTTTAGGGCGTTTCCCGTTGTTGGGTTGGCGTGAGTTGCTCGAGGCTCTTGGGGCTCGATACCGCTTGCGACTATCAAGCCGATTGTTGTCAGTAGGCAAGTAAACAACAGAATCATTCCTGCAAGTCGGGCCTGCAAGGCCAATAGTAGACGCAAACCTCATATCCGAGTTGCTATGCGACATATCACTTGCAGTAGCAATGGCAGTAGCGGAGCGTGAGGGGAAATACACGTTTAATGCAGTCTGAATGAAGCGTCGTGTTATGGTGGATTTCGCGGTGATAGAGTGCTTCTGCTTAGGTTCGCTGCCAGCAGACTGTGGAGTAGCCAAGAAAGGTACATAGCTCGAAATGCGTTTAGAGGGTTGACCAGGTACGGCGTCAGTTTCTTGCATGTCTAAGTAGCTAGAAGTCACATCGCTACTAGAACCAAAGGTTATAGTATCAAGTGCAGATGAAAAAACTTCATTAACTTCAGTCCAAAGCAAACCTCACGCAGTTGCAGGTTTCGCACTCAACGTGCTATCTTGTTTTGGAGACAAGTCTAGATCTATCGTTGACTCGATGGTCGGGTGGGCCGGAGATTTTGCAGGTGAGTCTGTAAGGGTATTGCGCTGGCCCTCACGCTTGACTGACGACGGTAATGATCTTTGACCAGAGGTTTGCCTCCGTGGACGCAGTCTGCCTACGGTCTGTACATGCGTAAGGAAGTTTTGGAGTCGGAAAGCAAAAACTATGGGGCAGGTGCGAGTTTTACTAGAATTACGTTGCCGGTTGCAAGCACCGCAATCTGGAGGTGTGTTGCGCACGCTCAGAGGGGAACGCTTCATATTTCGTGTGGCAAGCGGTCAGGTACGTTGAATGCAACGGCGTTCTGAGAACGACGTAAACGTTGCGTTACTTCGTCGCCACGTACTGCTAATAATGCCCCAGCCGCGTTCAGTTCCTTTGGACTACCAGCTTTTATTAATCCCAAAAGAACCGACGGTGGCTTAATGTTCTCCAAAGTTGTATTCCTCGTAAGCAGCTACCTTTTATGTACGCTAAGCTCCTTTTCCAATTGGTGGGTTTTGGCTTGCGCTACACTAAGTAAGTCATTAAGCATGACCCTGCAATCCTTCACCACAGATGAATATGCTGAGGGCGCTGCTGTTTGCACTGCTCTCTTTGAAGAAAGTGAGGGATTAGTGCGCTTAGCCTGCATTGCTCAGGAGTAAACGAAGATTGACAAAGCTTTAAACGGCATTAACATTGACACGACACGCAAAATGATCGATAGTTGCAAAAACGAGGATGGAGGTAGTATAGAATATATTGTGTTAATAATTAGTAACACACAAAGACTAACAAAATGGTTATACGCAATTTTCGAAAACGTGAACGTCCAAGCAAAATTACGCGTCGTTTCATATTCGCGCTTAAATTCCCGGCTTATCCATGGGAGAAAGCAATGGCCCTGCGCTTGTAGCCGTATATGGCTCACTACAGGCATTTCATCTTGGCCGTGGAGTTTGCTATTCGACTTACTCATCGGCGATAACAATGCCCCTGATATTGCACCCATGCATGCTCACGTAATACTAGTCAATTATGCTGTGAATCTAATAGGGCATGCTGTTCTTGTACGACAACCGTGGCTTTGATATTGGTAAACAACACACCTGTCGTGGATACGATACTTAAACATTTGCACAATGGGAATGGTTAAGGTAATAAAACAAGCTAGGTAACCATTTGGTTGTGGTCCTTCAAAAAAACTGCTGGAGCCTTCGCTAGTTCGTACAAGGAAAATATGACTTACTCAGGCTAGGTGTGGTGGCCGCATGTGTCGTCGTCTGAGCTATCGGCTTCTCCTACGCACACTTGATGATTACGATGCAGCGCCGCTGGCATTGCACAACGTTAAGGAATACATCCACTGACTATACCTTTGTACGTTGTGACATGAAGCAAACATCCAGCTGTATGAGAACCGTGCAATGTCAAGACGTCTGCGCTTTCCTTCTTTCGGTATCACGAGGAATGCCTCAAACAATAACTGGGAGCGCAATTAAGTCGGGGTAATTGCAACCACCGTGCTGTCGTCTGAAGCCGGGTTCCTGTGAAGCAAGTTGCAAGTGCGTCGGCTTGTGGACGTGATAAGTGTAGTTACTTCCATGAGAACAACCAGAACACGTGCTGATGAGGCCACGGGGTTCTGCGTCATTGGGGCTTGGACGGAGACAAAGGAACTAGTTTACCAATGGCTTAATGGAATTTTAGAAAGTAGCAGCATCATATTATCTGTTTGCTTACGCTGATATCGTACGCTGAGATTAGCTAGCTTGCTCACAATTCTACTATTCTGCTTACTGCTGCCAAAGGTTTAAGAGCAGTAGAGTTTCTTAACTTGGCTAGAACGACGGACAAATTTTTATCAACCTCTCCTCAGACAGCTAGCCGCTTGGCGCCGGACATTGTAGTAGCATACGTTGTCGGAAGGCACTCAATGTACCAGTTCGTTTGGCAGACAGAACAGCCGGATTGCTGCGAATTTGTCATTTGTCCCGCAGTGGGTTTCTTTGTATTGTTTTCTATATACACTAACAAGTGCATGCCAGCTCCGCACCCAGTTTCTCAGCTGAGTAAAGCTTTACACATCGGCATATTGTCTCCTTCCTTGTCTTAACCAACGCGAAAGCGTACCACTTACGCGTATCAGCTTACTGAACGGAATGTCCATCAGCGAACGTGTTGTTCGACCTGGTCGCTGCAAAAATGATCATGCAGTCAATATTTGGATACAAATCCATACTTATGCTGAAACTTGTACGCAATTGAAGCAATACTGCCAAACTAAGTTAAGTTTCTTCAGTACACTACTGCAGTCAAGTATGAACGAAGCGCTAGTTGCACCTTATGCTTCAGCCATGTCCAGTTTATGTTTCCTCTATGTACGACCGCACAATGCCATAGATGCACAGCATCGTGTAACGCGAGGCATGATACTGAGCAATCACACGAGCAATTCCTTCAAAAGCTAAAAACGTCTGCGAAGGACTGCAACTTTCAGGCTGTTATTTTGAAGCGCAGCGGGACAAGACCATTTACGATGGCTTCAATGGCGGGATTGCGCAACGTAAAGTTTGACGACCGTTGTTTGACTAAAAATCACTTTATTGTGAGACCGCGTTTAACAAAGCGGAATCACTGGAATTGGCACACGCACTGCCGGCAGCGTACTCAAATCCGGCTCGATTTTCCTTTAGTGTAAGTCCCAGGAGCGCTCATTACCGACTCCGACTTGTGCACAAAGTGAGTTCCTGTTGTGACAGTAACTGCTTCTGGTAACTCAACTTGATGCTTTGCGACCATAGGAGGCATCCTCCTGGACTGACCTCCACCTCCATGTTGTACTCTGACTGTGCCATTAGTTTAGCCTAAACAGGAGTCACTCGACTGCGGATAACTGATGGAACAAATTCTGCATAATAAGCTTTGCTAGTTGTACATGACCGTTTAAAGCAATCTACGATAGCCTTCTAGGAAGCAGTGAATTTTGGCCTGGCAAGCGTTCTCCCCATAGCAAGCCACAACAGCCCGTTTATCAACAGTTTGATGTGGCAGATGTGACTCACCACTGTATAAAGTCACTGCCAACTGTTTCCTTCTAGATTATCGATTAATCCTTTAATATGTTCCTGACACGTACAATAAATTTATTCTCAGTCTTCATATACTGTCCCCACTCCACCTACTATGCTTGTTTATTTACTCTACGCACACACGAAACCACTTTATGGGCACTCCACTGATGTCTTTGCTTCACATTACCGCTTTGACAGTTTCTGCAAATTGTACCGCATTTGGCGGTAAACAAGTACGTGCGTTGTAAGGTATATGTTGCGCTACCTAATTGCTTGTAATGTTCACTCATACCAGCGTTGGTATGCTACAAGGAATTCGCGACTAAAATATTTAATTGTTTTTATGCAAATTATTCTTCTAAGGTTGCCACAAGCAAAACTTGTGGTAAAGTCAACCGCTTGCAATAGGTAGGCCGAGCCTGCAACCATGGCCAACCCATCGTATCTTCCGTAGCTGATTCAATTATTATTAAATATTGCTGCCGCACTACGCTTTCTTACTTATACTTCTATGATTATCATCGCCAACCTGTTTGCATCCTAAGCACTAGTCGATACAGGCAGCTCTGAGAGCCATGCCTCAAGCGCAGTAGCATACCAGCAATAATGCAATATCCAACGCTCCTGCAATCAACTTACTGTGGCTTCGATGTCACATGCCACGTACACGACGGGGCCCTGGTCCCTTAACATTGCGCACAAAAATAACGGTTTCCCTCAAAACAACTACCAGTGTTGCCACACCTCCCCACCGAGGTGCTGCTCGGCCATGACTTAGTAAAACTCCATACATTGCAGAAAAGTCACTGTTTGTTTGAAACCAACTCTTTCTTTCTACTAGCCGACAGCGGTGCTCATCGTACCACCACTTAAATAAATACATAAATAAATAATGGCATATTTCGGGACTTGCCTAGAAGCTGTGCTCCCGTGAAGTCAGATCATAAAGAACAGTAATCACATGCTTTGAAAGAGTAATAAGGTAGTTAAGAGTAGGTACTCGTTAATCACGAGTACTGCACCAGGACTCCGAAAGTGACATTTGCGGCAAGTAATATTTAAATGGGAGATTACTTTAGCTGCCTGAAAACAATTGCAAATGGCTGCAACGCGTAAAGTGATATGGTAGATTGATTACACTGATGTTTAACATGCTTCTCAATATTATTGGCTGCGTTCCATTTCACAGAGGCCTATTTGCACACCTTCTATTCCCCTTCCGTCAGCACCGCAAGAACCCTTACTCAACGATATTAATATTAGCACTCTTAACCATTTTCTGTATATTAACGCTTCCGATACTTGGGGTGCTTAAGGAAAGAAAAGAAAAGCGCTAGCATCAGAGGGGTAGAAAGAAATAGCTTTGTAAAACTTTCCAGTAGACGTAAACTGAAAATAGTAAACAAGCCTATCTTCTAATATCCGACGGCATTGCGGCATATATCGCAGGAAATCCTAAGCGCAAATTATAACAATTATATCCGTTAACGCTTGACCACAAGCACCAAACTAAACTAGTTTTAATCGCAGCCAGCCGTAAAAACCTGCTTTGAAATGAGAAAGTAGCACTAAGCTATATAGCTAAACTTTATTATATGCAGCTTCATGCTTATCGCTACTAAGTTAGCTTGGTACGAAAATCGAAATAACTTGTTGTGCATTTTACTTCAAGCGGACCTCAATTCCTCTCTTCATTTAAGTGGTTACATTCACGCCCTATAAGTGACACTTTCACTGGTCGTGGAATATTACCAATAGAAAGCCCTAAATATGTGCACAGCGTTAGACGTATGCGTCAATGGAAGACAACTGTGCTCCGGGGAAGTGGACACGTTGCTGATAACGGAAGGCGGACAAGGATGAGAGCGTCAGTGCAAAGTGTCACGAGCGAAACCCCGACGGTAGCTAAGCAACCTAGGTCAAACTGAGGTGTTGCATATATAATGTCATGAACAACTTAACAAGCCGCTTGACAGAAAGCGGTGCTACCGGTTCATACGCTGAACTGCAAAATAGTCAGCGCCCGTGTACAAACTTCCAAAGCTAACATAGCAACTAAAACGTACATTTAAAGTCAAAATAACATGGAACCACAGGTAAACAATTGTTTTCGATTATCCTATTCAGACTATTACAATCATATTTAAAGGTAAAATAATGAACTAAAATTGACTCATTGGTTCGAATTACATAGTTAATTAACGGTTCAGTGATGGAGGCTAAATTTTACCTTCGACCTGAGAGGTCCGTTGCATGGTATCGAGCATGCTCTGTAGCAATCGACATCAACACCTTCCTTTCTAACTGGCTATGAAAGCTGTAAGGCATGGAGCAACTTCTTTTGCGAGCATAATGGAGGTTGCAACAACCGAATGCAAATCGGTTCAGCTGTCGCGAGCGCACGGAGGCGCAACCCTCTTGACTGCTACTGCGGGACCCTGTAAAATATTTTGAAGGCACATTTTATATCGATGTGGTGCCGCGTGCCGACAATATGGGCCAAATCGTCGCTGCTAATGGCCCCAGTTCCTCTTTGACGCAACCAGCGCGGGCAGTGCCCCTTCACGCGTTTGGACAAGTGCCTTGCCGTTCGACCAATATAAGTCACGTCACAAAAGCACTTGAACTAATAAATAACCATAGATTAGGTCAGCAATGGCAACGCATCCTTATTGCGTGAAGAAACAATTTGTTCAGTAGAAAATATACGCTCTAACCTGGCTTCTGGGAATGTCGACTTGATTACCGCTGAAAGACTTATGGTGGGAAGCTGGGCAGCAGCATCCCATTAAAAGGCATTCTTCAAACTAACTTCTTCTCGCCGCGGTGAAAACTGGCACCGGCTTGGGCTTTTCGTCAAAATTCTTTGTAACAAACCTATCGGGGTAGCCATACACGCGCAGCGTATTCTTTATAAAAACTAGTTCCGCATCCAGGGCGTCCTGTGAGCAAATTCTACGTACTCTTGTGGTAAAGTATCCTATCCTGTTTTAGCGTGCTCGGCTTGCTGGATACCTAACGCATCGGACGTTTGGCTGCTTCCTTGTAAACGTCACTGATTTGTTTTCCTTTTGCAGCAATGTGGGTTATCGCGTGAGGAAACTAATGATAGGAATGCTCTAGGCTCTGCATGCCTAACTGAAGCGAAAGGAAGTATTCCAATATCAGGTTCGGATGCTAGTAGTGCAAAGGAGGTACTTGTGCGGTGGCCAATTTAACTGTGAAAGTTACTTTTAGCATGTTGCCGTCGGTACCAAGGAGATTCTTTTAAACGTCTTCCCGTTCATTAGCCATACGCAATGCAAACATCACATATATCTGGTTCGGCAACCCAGTTGGGATAGCAACCCAACTTGTCTAACCAAAGCTGACTGAATAAAGGAAGGCTCTGCGTATAGAAAAGTAAGTCTGGGAGGACCAATATATCTTCGATAGGTTGGAATCACCTACAAGTAGCCTTGGTTTGTATGTCTACTTTCGTAAACCGTCAAACGCTGTAGTGATACGCACAACCCTCATGGTTGATGACTTTGATGGGTTGCGGATAGATGCAAGTATACGAAAGCTCCTGAGACGGAGAACCGGAGAGAAGCAAGGATATTTGCCGGCGGTGGATGTTCAAAACCCTCTGCTGTACACAAGGGAGGAAGTGGTTTGAGCCACCCTCTACGTTTGCTTTTATAGCAAACGTAACGAAAAAAATTGTTAAAAACGGGTTATTGGATTATCTTTCAATATGCCAGTGGGGTACAACGTTACGGTAACGTTGATGGCTTGCAGCTAGTAAAAATGTGCAAGCATGCTTAGAAAATAACATTTCTTGATAATCCATCTAGCGTTACCAAACGCAGTGAAAGCGTATCATATATAATGAAAGCAGCGTTTGCGTCACTGCTCTGTGAGCTATCGTACTGGCCGATTATTTGAGCCGAAAACATGCGTAGCAGCCCTTAGCACAAGTCCATTGCTGATAACCTTGTGGCGGAACTAGTAGGGTCCTGCCCATTAATGCCGGTACAACTTGTGAAAGGAGATGGTTAATATATGAAGGATACATTGCAGTTGGCTTGGCGAAGAGCTTACCTGGTCATGTAAAGAAATTGCAAAATTAACGAGTAACTATATTTGGCATCTGCGGAGTATGTAGGGAGCATAAAATGCCGCGGTTCCATTCGTAGATATACAACTATAGATGTACATATACATATATTCTTATTAGTTCCATTGCATTACCTCTTGAGACAACCGCATAATACCAGCCAAACATGCGCATTACTGCAACGTTCTCATAATATCACAGGAACCGTTTACCTAAAGTGTCAAACCGACCACGCACCAATTGTGCTCCTAGAGGCCTGCTGAGCAGTTATCCCACTGCCTGCACATGTTCAATGTATTCCGGATGAGCTGAATCAAAGAATACTAAATGTGACTACATACCATCACATGGACAGCAGCGCAGTTGTCGCCTACTTTTTCCGTTCGTGGATGATGTGACTACGGCGGAACCTGTTAGATGTCGAGATGGATTGCAAAAAGTGCAACCGTCCAAGCACTGTGCTCTGTGATAAAACAAACGTTTGTGTAAACAGAAGTATGGCGGAGCCAAACGTAGTTGTCCCCTAATGGAATACAAGTAATAACTTATGAATTTGATCCAGATGATTCAGGCAGGTGATACACAACACTTGGACGACAGAAGCAGCTCAAAAAATGATACCATTTAAATGCATGTGAAGACAGATGGAACCTCTATATTCCGTTCAGTGGCCTGACTGCTAGTCTTTTGGCATCGTTGAAGACATCACACGACGTGAAAACACATCACTGTGCTGCAACAACGGGCATATTACTAATGTCACGTCATTGCCGAAGACAGCACGGCAGGGCCAATAAATAGTTCACTAGGCTAATTCAGTTAAGTCCGGCAACTAGCCAAACGCTGGCCTCTCGTTTACGGACGTCCGTGCAGCTTACTGTAATTAATTCATAGCGAAATCTACGCACGCACCCCCTGACATGGACAACTATTACTGGCAACCAAGCAAGTAGCCATTTTTACACTTATTGATACACATTGCAAGCTACGCCGATATGTCTCGTCATCAGAAAGCAGCAAGATGCTGAAGCTCCTTTGGACGATGACATTGGCTCCACAACAACGGCTGACATTGCATTTTTAGTGCTTGCAGCGGCGAAGTAGGCCGACAGCGCCTAAATTGTAGCTCATCTGTCTGTCAGGTCAAGGATGGATTTAAAAAGCAACCTCGTAACTTGGTGCCAATCCACCTGCTCAGCAGCGTACAATCTGTGTTCTCGATTGACGGAGGCGATAGCTGAGTTTCCTGTCATTTTAGTCTAATTGGAATGACTGATTCTGGAAAAACCTTTGCTTAAGGACGTCAGGCACCCGTTTGTTCACGGGTATCCCCTGTTTTAGTGCTATGTAAGAAATTTCGCCGCAGGTCCATTTATGTGTACTATAGAGGAGAAGCGTTGCAGCTCACACGTAATTGCTTCCTCCTAATATAGTTATGTAGCTGTCGCAGGTGGTACGAACCGGAGCTTGTTTGTATTTTACAGAACGCTCAATGTCAAACTTAGGGATGTGTACCATTTAGGTTTCTTTTATGCAAACCTCTAAAATTGGAAGGCGCTATAAATTCTTTCACAACTGTGAATTCGATTGCAGAATAATAATTGCTTAGCGTCGACCGTAGTTGTTCTGCTTGCTCGGCGGTGTGTACAACGACTAAGGGGTCATGCATGTAGCGACTGTATGCAAACATGGTCTGTGTTACACCCTGAGAACCTCTGTATGCGATATATCTATCCACTAAGCATATGTAAACGGCTGACAAAAATACGCGTAATACCTGAATTCAGAGTATCCTGTCAAACCCATGTCCTTTCTTGCTCTTTTGGCACTGGCAAGCATTGGTTGTGTAGAATAGCCTACCGTGCACAAAATACTAAGTCTTAATCAAGGATAGCACTCATTCACTCCACTTTCACGGTGCGATGCACTATAACAAGTGGGCCAAACACTGCAAAGTTACTATGCCTTCCGCTGTCTCTTTGTTATGGGATGCAGCAAGGCATGAACCACGTTGCCCATTATACTACGCGTTTTCACCGCCCTCTATTACCTCATACTCATACGTACCCTGTCACTAATCCTGCACCGTTGGTTTCAGACCTCAGGTCAGGTTCTTTAGACTGCAGTTCTACCAAGGCTCATTAGTGGCCGATTACCATCAGCATCCTATTAAATCACTTCTGGCCGACGTTCCAAAAACATCCCCACTGCCTTTTCTTACCACCACCACGTACCCTGCGCCAGTTTCACCCTATTGTACAAGTTACAGAATCTAACCTTTTTAAATTACCCTGCGCTGAATTATACAGCATGTTGCTTAGCAGCGCGCGATCTATTAGCCATACGATGTCCCTTTTGTTCCTTTCATTCTACTCTCATATCCACAGCTGGTTCGCATCACAGAAAAATAGAACCACTCAAGTGACTCTGCCAACCTACACATCCCTGGATACACCACATTCTGTAAGGAACGAGACAACGATTGTGGTGGTGGCTGCCTTATCTATGTCCGGGATGACTTTGGTGCAGCTGACCTCGAAATGCTATTTATAGGCGATCCTGGAGACTCCATCTGAATCCAGACGACAGGAGGTTGAGTTGCCCTCCTTATCTGTTGCGTATATAAACATCCACACACATCCAGCGAAAAGAATAATAAAATTATTGAGCTTTTCACCGAAAGCTTTTACATGTCTCCACGCCACAAGATAGTAAGAGAAAGTTTCGATACGCCACTTATCCCTGGAACCACCAGGCTGCCCCACTCAGATACAGAGGTTTGTTGACACCGTCTAATCAAACAGCCGGGCTCAAAACCTTCACGATCACAACAGGCTTACTGATACCCTAGGCTTACTTTTTCGCAAGGGGTCTCTGATGCAGTCGCTGGTATAATAGAAAAATATACGTTGGCTAAGCCTACAAGATGGTCAAGCTCATATTTAAAATTTCTAATGCACACTAGGCCTATCCTTGTGCAGTCAAACAGTTTTGAAGGTTAAACCATGTTAACTGGAACATTTTCGAGATATAAGCGTGAGCTGCGATCTGATACAACTTACCTTTAGCTACTGATGTAGACACAGGCGCATAGGCCCTGTATCAAATGTTTTTAACTGCCTTTACGTGGTTGTCCCACACAGTTGCGGAAACCGATAAAAGACCACAGTACCGTCAGCCAAGACCAACGGTGTACTTAGGAAGATCAAGAAAATACGCCATCCATAGCCAACACTATGGAATTCCACCTCCCTGTTCTCATGAACTAAACCCTAAGCAACTGGCGAACAGCTCAAGAAACAGACAGGGTTTTTAAAAAGGATTTCGCTCGTAACTCTAGCATTAAAACCGTTATTAACACATCTACTCCGACAAAGAAGCAATCAAGAGCCTAGGCCTATTGCTTCACTGCGACCCTCTGACCTATCTGTTGTTAGCCATCCATCAGAAATATGTGAGATACTCAACGGATACTACCGGAGTTTCTTCACCGACGCTGACGGGACCCCACCAGCCGTGCCACCTAAGAGCACAAATGACTCACTTGACACTATTAACTTTGACTCACGTTCTATCACCCCCGTGATTAATTCACTGAAAAGGTCTTCGCATCCTGCTCCCGATGGTCCCCTCCTTACACTGCCGATACTCGGTGGCCAGAACATTCCAGTTATAGTTCTCAACTTATTAACGCCTTCCATGACAAACAGGATCTATCCAGCCACATGGAAACATGTTATCATCAGCCCACCCAATTAATAGGCCGTCAGCAAAACATGGAGAATTATCGCCCCATCTGCAACACCTCTATTGCTTCAAGCGTAATGGGACGAATAGTCAAAGAACACTTGCTCACCTTCCTGCTTACTCGCACCTTCTTACTCGACAGCAACATGGATTCCTGCCGTCTAAATCCAGTCAGGCATACCAGTTTGCGTTCTATAACCATGTAACTCAACAGATTGACAACAAGCAAGCACCAGCCATCATTTTCATAGACATAACGAAAGCCTTTGACAGAGTAACACATGCAGAATGGTTGATGAAACTGGAAGCAAACGATAGCCCTGACAAACTGCACACATGTCTCTCGTCGTAGCTTACATTTCTCTCACAGTCAGTAATGGTGAGGAACTGCAAATGACCTCCAAAACCAGTCAAAAGTGGAGTAAGTTAAGGAGGCTTTTTAGGCACACTACTACTCCTGCTCTATATCGAGGATGGGTTGTAGGTTTTTAAAAATGTGACACCCTACCCGTTGGCCGATGACATCAAAATTGTCTTCTCATTTCATCCGTCAACCGTGAACACAGCCCTCTCCCATATACAGCATGACGTAAAAGATCTGGCTGCTCGGTGCGACACATGGAAGGTATTATGCACACCAAAAAAATGCAACGTTCTTTAGGACAGCTGCACCGTGCCTCCCAACAATTTAGTAGTACAAAGCACGCCAGTAGGGAACTGCCTATGAGTGCGCGACTTAGGCGTTCACTACTTCTGTACACAGATCTTCGGGGAACAAGTAGTTTATTCCGCAGCAAAGTGCGCGCTCTCATGGGATACATTTTTCATACCATGACAATACAAGAACCTAGCAATGCGCTGTACAGAATATGTGTCCGGCATCCGCTAAACTACCGCCCCATGGTGTTCACTAACCTAAGTAAATGAACCAGAATAGCCCTCGAAATGTTCAGCGTACGCTGACAAAACTGCTGAGGCAATTAAGCCCCTGAACATACTTAAGCTCCATGGGTTAGAGCCGCTTGCCTGCAAAGATAAAATGGAAAGGAGTCACAGTTTAGGTGGCTATTCGGGGCCTTTCAGTATTACTAGAGATAAACCGGTAATCATAAGAAGAAGGGGACAACGACCTTTACCATACGAAGATATAATGATAGGGATGCATGACCAAAAAGGCCCCATGGTTGAGTTGAAGGGTCTAAACGTCCGCAGGGCGGATGGCTGTTGGCAATGTGGCGTCAATATCTTAGTGAAAATTCGTTAGGATGCAACTTTAGTGGACCACCGGCTGGCTGGTTCTCCAGAGCTGAAGCGACATAGTAGAGTAGGGTCGATGTAGCAAGGGAGCAGCAAGCAACGACGTTCAAAAGTTGAAAATTATATGATAAACTAAAATGTAGTGCCAAGTGGGGTTAAGGCGATAGTCAAAGAAATGAAAATGCTAGCAACCAGGATGATTGTGTGCCATGCGCCGTCGTAGTCCTAAAAGGAACCTGATATACTGAAAGGAAATTGAGCCACGTGATAGGCCGTGCATCGGAACATGACACTCATACTAGTGATAAAGTGATGGCGCTAGGCTGCAGCCCAGCAACAACATTGGTAGATAACAATAAGCATTTAGGGCCACAGTGACTTCGTGCATAAGATGGAAATGAAAAAGTTGGGAATTCGGATGGTTGTGAGCCGTGCGGCAGCACAATGGGAATAGTAGCCAGTAAAGATAAAATAGGGATTAACCACAACCTAGGTGGTTTTTGGGGCTTATCAGCCATACTACAGTTGAACAGATAGGGATGCGTAGTAGTGTACAACAAAGTTCACAAAGCAAAAGGAGAGGATAAGGAAGCAAGGCCGAGGTATCAGCAAGCAGGCGGTGAGACGATGAAGCGTTCGGCAAGTCGGATGGTTATAGGCTATGCGGTATCACAATTCAAAGGATATCCAGTTAAAATGAAACGGAAGTGAGCCACAAGCCAGGGTGTTGTTATAAGCCTAGCTGTTGTACTGGTGTTAAACAGAGGGAGCCAAGAAGTGAAAGGCAAAACAATTCGGACACAGAAAGTCAAAAATAATAAGAAGGTAGGCCACTGAATTTTCAAGCATAAGATGAAGTAAAGAAGCGGTTTGGAATTTTAATGGTCGAGAGCGATGCCACAGCACAATCCAAAAAGAGGACTGTAAATAGGGTAAGAGAACGGGTCACAAGCTAGGTGATTTTTTGAAGCTAATCAGTCATGCCAAAGGAAAAAATGGACTTAAGAAGCAACAGACAATGGCATTATGAGTACGTAAATAGATGATAACAAGAAGATAAAGCCAAAGAGACCTCAGACTTGCAATGAAGGGCCAAAACGTCAGCAAGTCTGAGGGATGTAAGCAATGTGGTATTGCAATTCAAAGGATAGCCTACTAAATAGAAATGAGAGTGGGCCACAAGCTAGATGGTACTTCGAGGCCTAGCAGTCATACTGAGGTTAAGCAGGCGGAGCTAGGAAGTGACAAGCAACATAATACGGATACGGGAAATTGCTAATAGTATGGCCACGGGAACCCCTAGCGTTTAATGAAATAAGGAAGCGGTTGGAAATTCTGTTCGTTTTGTGCGGTGCAGCATCACAAACTAAATGGAGGCTTGTAAAGATGAAATAAAAATGGGTCACATGCTCGGTGCTCATTTGAAGCTTAGGAGTCAGGTGGGGATAAGGTGCCGCGGGTAATCAGTCCTAAAAAAGAGATACTACTAAGCTTATAATGCCGACGTATCAGGCATAAAGTTAGGGGAAGAAACTGGGCGCAAGTTGTCTGCTTGTATTCGATGCGCCATCGTAGTCCTAAAGACAGCTAGTTATTATGAAAAACAAGTGAGCCGCGTGATGGGGCGAGCATCGAGACATATCAGTCTCACTAGAGATATAGAGATTGAGCTGGGCTGCTACCTGGCATCCATATTGTTAGATAGCAATAAGAATTTAAGGCCACAGTAACCTCATATATAAGATGGAAATGAAAAGTTGGTAATTCGGATAACTGTGAGCGTTGCCACCGCACAATGGGAATGGCAGCCAGTAAAGCTAAAACGGGAATGGGCCGCTATATAGGTAGTGATTAAGGGCCTATCAACCATACTACAGTTAAACAGGTAAGGATTAGAAGTAACTAAATAAATAAATATTTTATTACGAATTCATTGAGCCATACCATGTAAGGTATAATCAAGGCGTCTTAATAGGTGACATTGAAACGGTGCGCTTTCGCTGCGTATGGTCCCGCTGTTTTATTTGAAATTTATGTCGCTGCGTTGTAGTTCTTTTTGTGTAACATTTTAATGGCGCATATTAACTGTTACATCGTTTTTGCTGTTTTTGGACCATTGTCCAAGCCGTCTTCCAAAAGTCCTTAGTTCGTGTGTCGATTTCACCGTTTTACATTTTACCCCACCTTTCTACTCTATTTTTGCACTGTTTATTCTTGTCATGATGAACCAACGTATGCCACCCATATCTGTCAACAGGAAAACACTGAAACAGGCCGTCCACGACGTTAGTGAGGCTGGTGCATCTCAAATACGAGAGTGTAAAATAGTGCTTGTAGATCCACTAGCAGAAGCTGTGCAGCAGGTTCATGTTTTTGAAGCCAGGTAAGCTCGCTGAAAGAACAGTTTACAACTATTGGAAAGCTAATAAACATATACATGACTTTTGTCAAGCTGGACAACATCCAAACTTCGGCTAGCCAACCTGATATGCTGGATGCAGGTGAAATACTTAATACCTTCATGTACGGGGTCAGCGGACGCATTCGTTGTGCAAATAACGCGGTAGTATTCAAAGTACCTGACAAGATACCGTTTAAAATGGTGTTGCGTACCCTTCTTAATAGTTGTAGACTACAACATGATTGCTGTTCAGCCACCCGCCAACGTAAGATCTTCGGACGATCTTATCCAATAGTCATGAAATTTAATAGCTCCAAGCTGGCTGATTTGTTTCCCATCATGCGGTAGATAAAGCAAGACCGCCGAGCGATAATTCAAACGCTCATGTGAGCTTACCACTTAGCGCCGCGGCCAGTTTATGCATCTGTTTCCAATAATTGTTCAGTGACATGAAGCTTAGTAAGGTTTTAGTCCCCGCAATATCCCGTTTCTTCCTGAGATTTCCACAATTACCTCCGCCAAATCAAGTAGGTATATCCACTGGGACTGGTCGACCCATCCTCAATAGCAAGCTGGCATAAACGCTTGATCCTTTTTCCAAGAGATGAAGAACCCACACATCGTTTCAAATGGAGCTCTCTCTGCAGTTCTGGAGACGATACCTTCACGGGGTCCAAACAAATAGGTTAAACTCTCCTCGTACTTACAGTAGAACAATCACTCATCTGGAGTAATATATTTACATGGATCCTCTGTTCAACGACCGAAGACAAACAATTCTGGCGTGATTACCTTCATTGCCTCAAACATTCCGATTCTCCAGTCACGTGGAACTTTTCTGACGTCATTTCACGGACAGCTTTGCGCTAGTAAAAGTGGCTTTTCCGATGGGCTTCTATGGAGTTTTCACTTGGCTATGGAGACAATCACACTTACATTTGAAGGACTTCCGAATCCAATTTACGAAGAATGTCATTTTCCCCTGTTTAGATGTATTCAGCCACAAAAACAACTGTACTCACTGTCTCCAAGACATGTCCAGCGTGGATGGCTGGCTACAGTTTGCGAGCCGGACAAGGGTATAATAGAAAAGCCGGCCTCTGTTAACAATGTGTTTACTCACCTACATCACTATCATACGAATCTGCGACCCTTTTACATCACTGACCGGATTTAACAACTACTGCCGGACCATTACTATGCCATTCGGCAAACCAACGAAGAATTTTGGCTGTCAACCGACTGCGAAGGATAGAGTGCAAAATCGGTCTATATGTTGCATAGATGACTAGCACTACTGTTCAACGGAAGCTGCAGCATAGTTCCAGAACGTGGTGGGTTTTCGCCTAGCAAGCATTCTTCTTATGTAAAGCCACAAATGTCCGCTTAACAACACTGCAACGTGGCGGATGTGACTCGCCACAAAATGAAGTCATAGCTAACCATTTCACGCTGACGCAGTCCTCAGCATTCTACATCCAACCTGTGCAACTGATATCACCATGAAGAATGCTTTGATGGAACACGGATCATCCCTAATTCGTAATGGTCATTGATTGCGCCAAAACCTTGCTTGGGCTCTTGTGCTCACGGATCACCACTGGAGAAATTACCCCCAACTTGTGTCTTGACGGATTTTTGCGCGCTAAAACGCCATAATGTTCCTTGGTCTGACTATTACCTGACAATATGCTCACTCATATGAACTATACCTTTACTTTTATACCTTTCATTAAAACGACATGTTTTAACATTCCAAAATGCTATGCTTGTGTGCATATTTGATCACGCCTTTACAGGTGTGTCTCGTTTTACCGGGAATATACCATTTATTTATTTATGAGCTGTTTGCGTCTATTTTTCTCACTTTTAATTTGATATGGTAACTTGTCGGCTTACCATATCGCTTCGCTATAGACATTAACTACCATATAACGTGAGTTCAGGGAAACTAGTACCTAAATACTCATCCCATTTTAAGGCTGGCCTATTCAGTTTTTCTATTTTTCTTTCGCTTGCCACCGTCTTCTCTTTGTCCTCATTCATCCGCACATTCCTGTTTTTAGTTATTAAGCAACCTTCACCCGCATAAATAGGTTCCATGATCGCAGAACACAAAATACCAAATAGTTCCTTTACTCTTCATATATCACTTTTACCATGCTGTGACATATATGCATTAAACATTCAAACCACATGTTGGCTCAGGTTTCCTTGGTAGGCACTGCTACTCTCCCTCTCGTTACGTTTCTCTTCTCTTCCCCCAGGTCTAAAGTTATCGACAGAAATTACCAGGGATCCCACATGGTCTGCTTGGCTGCAACCGAATAAACATACAACGACAAAAGTGGATCAAAGCAGATCTTCAACACACGCAATCCCATCCCGGCCTATATCACTGGACATTTTGACCTGGATGTCCTTATACCGAGCATTGGATCAACCAAGACCTGTCTACAAAATCCTGCAAAACAAATGATGATCACAACATACCTGAACCAGTCTAAAACTACCTAACCATTGGGCCAGCCTGTCAAGCGTCCAAGCGATTGCTTCTGGCTTGTCAGCCATCGCAGGCTGCTGCATCGACATGGAATACATGACTTCCCCGTGACGCCAACTGAGTGGTTCGGGTCTAACTTGTTCCAGTAAATGTTTAGTGACATTGCTACAAGACGTGGTGGGGTTTCGCCTAGCAGGCGATCTCCCTAGGAAAAGCCACTGATGTCTGTTTAACAGCACTGCGACGAATCGGAGGTGCCTCGTCTGTAAGTAAAGTCACAACCCCATAGTCACCCAACTAACTAACTACCTTCTCACCACGGACTACTCTCAACCATTCTCATACTATCCACGCAATTAACCGCAATTGTATTGGCACATATTCAAACTGGAATAACAGAGATATCTGCACTTCTACACACACGTATGAACTCGCAGCTCTAATGTTCATGGCTAA
Source organism: Dicrocoelium dendriticum (assembly GCA_944474145.2). Classification (NCBI taxonomy): domain Eukaryota; kingdom Metazoa; phylum Platyhelminthes; class Trematoda; order Plagiorchiida; family Dicrocoeliidae; genus Dicrocoelium; species Dicrocoelium dendriticum. The sequence continues at coordinate 92,059,775 of OX104069.1, read as the reverse complement.
CTTGCACCATGTTTCATACTTTCCCCAATACTTAGTTGTACCTTTAATCTGACCATGCCTACCTAAGCTTGACTCGCATTGTACGCGAGAAATGAATTTAGCTATTTAGTAATTTATGTAAAACTTGCAAGCCGTTATGTGTCGTAGCAGATAGGTGACAACGGATGTAATTGGGTGTGGCCAAATGTTGTATCATTTGTAGAAACAGTCGAAGCAATCATGAGAAGCAAAGTCATCCATGAAGTGAAAACAAAATGGTTTTAGGTGTATATAGAGTAGGTGAAATGCACGATAGGTGAAGTGTGGACGGTGTATGAAGAGGTTAACGTTGTTGCACGTCACAGTAAAATTTTGAAGAATGCTAGTCGATGTTCCAGTGTGTACAAGGTGGCAGTGACTTAAGTTAGTGGCCAGTCGCGTCAGCCTCGTCACATTAATAATAAACGGACTTTTGTGGCGTTCTATAGGGAGAACGTTTGGCTGGCGAAAACCATCAACGTCTGGGAACACTGTCGTCGATTGCTATTAACGTTCATTTACAGCTGGCGACGTTTCTGGTGAAGCACTTTTTCTTGCAATTATTCGCAGTCAAGTGACTCCTCGGTTGGTTAAACCAATGGCACAGTCAGAGTCCAACATGAACGTTGAGGTCAGTCGAGGAGGAAATATGCTTTGTAGGTAAGTAGAATTTCTAGTGTATGGGGTTTCACCTTCTCTGATTATATATATTTTTTGTAGTGTGAAGCATTCGTGTTCACCTACGCTCACTGGATTTTGGTGGTTGAGTTGTCGGGTGCAGGTGGTTGGTTTTGGAGTAAAGCCATGGTCCAGGTAAGTCCTTGTTTGTTATTTTGTCCCAACTCAAGCGGAGGAAGTTCCTCAGTACAATCCCGTATCTTTAAGATGATCAGTATCTCAGAGAAAATGGAAAAGGGTGCAGGCCGAGAGGAGACCAAAATGGACAGTCATGGTACCAAGCATTAGGAAATCCCACCTTAAGACACTTACTTGCGACAACTGGTGTACAATGTGCAACCGATTTTACGCTGAAAATGTTTTTTGATTACGCACCAGTCGGCCAACAGCTTACTAGCAGAAATGAGACGGTCAACCACAGCGTCCCAACGCTACCCTGTGGAGGACAAGCGCTTTAACTTTGCGCTCCAACGGTCACCCCAGCACCTAATTGGAACCAGTACTTCAGGCTGAGCTCCATTCTCTCCTATCGCTGTTAGATACCACCACCAGGGTCACTCCAAGCAAAAGGAAGTTTTTCTTTGATTGCGGAGCAAGCACTAGTACCTCGTTGCTAAATTGGTTGCGGTCACCTAGTCCAATATGAGCGGTATATTTCCACGCAATTCCCAAGCTAGCGTATGACACTAACTAACGTTGGATTCCTACCAAACATTTGGCTACCAAGTCTATGTTTCATGGTTACTTGCCCTTCGGACATAAGTGTAATTCACAAGATGAATAACACGATTAAATGTTTGACTCTTACCACCTATCCGCTCACCCAGTTTAGGTGCCATGGTTACAGGCCAAGCGACGTAACTAGTATGTTAGTAACATGCCGCAACTTGGTGTCACATTCTGGTTGATGAAAGCAGATGCCCGCCTAAAATGATGAGCACCAATTTACCAGTCATCCACCACGTAAACTCAGCTTGATGTAGCCATGACTTCACCTCACCTTTCACTGTGGCGACCGTTCGCTCATACTGTGCAAACCGCCCAGACCACCCCACTCGCAAAAACCTCAGACTTAAAATATATTCCCTCTCCATACACTTTCCCGCACCATTATGTTGCTCCCATCCGCACGGTTGAACTGCGCCGATCCACCCAAAAGCCAAAAGATTGCATTATGTTTCCGGCACTATATAGCGAACCAATAAACCAAGGTTTGCCGGACCGAATAAAAGTAAAAGGTATAGTCCTATCTTGAACAATTATCGCATGATTTTATCTAAGTTTCCAAGTATTGTTGCATTCTTTTTGAAACATGCTTCCAAACACCCTAAAGGTTTTGATGGGCTTGTCTATATTTACCGACGGTTCATACCAAACGGCGCGTCACTGATGCAATCTCTCACAGACCTTCAACGAGGGAAACACAAGAAATGCGAATTTCCTGCCATAGCACGCGTTACTTTTAGGTCTCTGAAAAGGGCTATCGCCAACATAGCTTCTATAGCACATCACAATCCGGAAGCCTTGATGTTCCTTAGTACTGACGCCTCGAAGGTGGCAGTCGGCGCTGTTTCGCAGCAACTTGTAACCGACAGGCGGAAGCCCTCAGCGTTTTTCTGCAAACGTCTACACCCTACCGAAGCTCGTTACAGCACATTCGGTAGAAAGCTATTAGCCATATCCCTAGCCATAAGTCACTGTCGACAAGTCTCAGAAGGCCGCCTTTTTGTCGTTTTCACCGACCACAAACCCCTGATTTGCGTGCTTGGCTAGGCGACCGACCGACACTCTCCTAGATAGTCGCGCCAACTTGACCATATCGCTCAGTTTACGGCCGATATACGGCATGTCTCAGGTGAGCACAGCGCGTTCGCCGATGCCCGTTCCCGCATCCAAAAGCTATCTCCGCTGACACCGGCACTGCTGTCGTATTGGCAGCCATGGCCAGGGCGCAACTCAACGATCTTGGGGTCGATCTACTTCGCCAGTCTTCCTCACTAGACATCCGACTCGTTCTCCTGACATCATCAGACGGCCCTGTACTTTGCAATGTATCTCTTGTCACGCCGCGTCCCGTCGTCCCTCACGAGTTTCGGCAGACCGTGTTCGACACGTTGCACAGCTTGTCTCATCCAGGCGTTTGTACATCCGTTAAACTAGGGACCGCAAGAGTCGTTTGGCTTAATGTTATTCAGGACGTCCGTACTTAGGCAACTGCTTGCCTTCCGTGTCCCCGCGCGTAGATGCAGGAGCACACGAGAAGCCCATTAGGTAGGTTTCCCACGCCAGCCGCGCGTTTACGTCACGTGCACATCGACCTCGTAGGTCCTCTTCCGCCTCTGAAGGGCTCGTTGTGTGTACTGACCTGTATCGCTCGGTTCACTAAGTGGCCAGAAGCTTTTCCCATCCCTGACTGCGCTTCAGAAACGGTAGCGAAAGTTTTTCTGGAGTGCTGGGTAGCTCAATGCGGCTGTCCCGCCATCGTGCTCACCGATGAAGGGTCACATTGCTCGTCAACCGTTGCCACGTTGATTAAGGATTTAGCTGTCTCCACGTTTAGACGACGGCGTATCATCCAGACACTGACGGCATGGTGAAGCATTTGCACCGCCAGCTGAAGGCAGCGCTACCTACGCACGCAGATCCTTCATGGTCTGAAACACCCCTCCTCCTCGGAATAAGAAACGCGATTAAAACGAATTTCGACGCCACACCAGCTCAGCTAATTAACGGTTGCATGCTGTGGTTGCCCGGATGACTGGTAGCACCAACGCCATTCACTTCCTCTGTTGAGTACGGAAGTTACACTGATCGAATGGCTCACCAAGTGCGTTAGCTACGTCCACCGGCTCCTCAAACGCAGAAGACACCAGTGTGCCTGCCCCTGAAGCTGGCTACGTATTCACACGTCCTTCCTCGTGCAGACGCTGTTCGACTGCCACTTCAGTCGCCGTACATAGAAACCTTCAAATTGCTACACCGCGCGAATAACACGCACACTATTGACCGTGGTAGCCGAAGCGAAGACGTCACTAACGACCGTCTTAAGTCCCCTATATGAAAGTAACCACATCTCTGCTACGTCTAGTAGTGCTTCGCGCATCATCACCACTCATCGCAATAGCTTTCAGCATCCTATTACAGTTCAGCCAGACCAGAAACTAGGTCTACAGGCATCAGCCGTCACGACATCTCCCGAATCTAGCCCGCCGTCTCCCAATACCAATCGTCATGGTGGAGCGCCGCTTAACATCATTTGTTTCACCGCCTTTTATGGTGTACCTACGTTTAGCTTTACAGATATTGCATATAATTTTCCCCGAATTTGGTCGATTATGGTATTGAAAACAAACAAACTATCCAAACCCTCCGAATAACAACTGTATAAAAATTTCAAGAAACAAATATTTTAAACACGCAGGGCATTTGTTTCATCTCCGGCTCATCCTGCGCGTGGTTGTATATTCTCTCGTGTCTACACGTCCCAACTCTCCCATTCAAATGATTGGCCCGCACCAGCAATGTATTCTAGGACACTGACGCAAACGCTGGGCTCATCTCCGTGGGACGGGTGTTGCTTCTTCGCAGCACGGGGGTGGCCTTTTCCTGAGATGGCGGTGGTTTCTACGTGTGACGTGGGTCATTTTGGCGCGATGTAGGGTGCGGCTGGGTGAGAGACCACTCCCAAGCGCACCGTTCCGCAGCAGCCGAGGTTGAGATCCCGTCGAACTCTTGCTGGACTAGCCAGTTATGTAGTCCGGCAAGCCCGCTCCGACGGCTCGTTGAAATGCAGCCTGCCATGCAATCAATAAATGATAACTCACGAACGGCACAGTGGACTATGGCTTCCGGCGAACCCACACTTAACAAGAACGCTCACTCATCTTTACTCGGCACGAGTTTGCCCTACCAACCTCGATTCACCTGTCACTTTTGCTATCGAAGGCATGCTATGTTCAGCCTTCTAGTGAGCAGTTCTGTAGCTCCCAAAAAGATAACTTATTTTTCTGTGCTATTTACTGGTTGCCAACTTGTACGGCATTCGTTTTCGTTTTAATCTTCCTTGCCGCCGGCTCGACACTCGACCGCCTTGTAAGTTCCCCCGCTAATGTGTATCTACGGTCTTGCTTCATCCTTCCAGGTCTTTTGTGGCCCACTGGATACGTTCCGCTGTGTCCTACTCCAGTTGTTTTGATATCCGCGCACCTTCTCGGACTGGTATTTAATAGTCCTACATGTTGCTGAGGTATAGCTACCAGAGGACCGGCAGTTTTATACGCTTGTGAACTTAGCAGCCGACGGTAAGTAAGCTGTCGAGTTGCAGCAGTTTGCACTTCGTGGGGCATAAACAAATGTTGCTTATGATTTACTTAGAAGGGCTAAATCTGTTAACGAACCTATACAGCCGACCAGTATTAGCTCAAAGTAGTCTTTCGAGATGCATACGTCTTCCTAATACAATTTGATACCCACTCACACCCCATACAAACTATCAGCCATATTATGCTAGCGCACAACGTGCAGCAACGTTTGTAGGACCAACGGTGCGTACATACTCATGGACTAAGTAACCGTGATGCGTAACTTATAGTATTGTTTGTGCACCACCATCTTTTCATGTCAAGGTGCCTGTTATGACATTTTCGTTTGTCCTGCGTTTGATATACTTGCCCCGCTTCCTATGCACAATTTTTATAACACAACCAAGCAGTTGCTCAGATGCATAAAGCGCTATTAGTAAGCCTACGGCTACTTCCTTGCTTGCATCGATGCGCTCGTTTGCTATTCACTCGTATCATCAAGGTACCGTGCATTTGCAAGGGCCATCGGATGCTTCTTTAACGCAGTCTTTTACAAAAGATATGTCAGACGGTAAGCATCCACAAACCGTGGGTATAGCAGATTTCATTGAGTAGCGAAAGCAAACCTGAAAGTAGGCCCAGCCAATAATAATACATGGAAAAGCTTGCTTCTTTCAGTAATCGCAGACTTACCTTCCTGTTCATAACTCACCTGCGCTGGTCGCTCTACTATGCTGCTTCCGAATAACGCTGCGGACAAAGGGGAAATTGGACCGAAACGTTGTTGCAACTTATCCTAACCTATAGTGAAGCTTAGGTGCGCTCGTATGCGAAATAACCAAACAACACTCCCGACCGCAATGGTGTCTTTACCGCTCTGCAAGATAGCTGTAAATAGCTGCGATACTCCGGACCTTTGTATTAGATACAACTAGAGAAAACGGCTTTCTACCACTACGCGCTTCCTGGTTATTACCCAGCGAACCCACATGGGTCAGCGTGCAAATGGCTCAATAACTATTAAGTAAATGAATAAAAAAGTAAAGCTTCTATTGCCGACAAGGCTAGGCACGCCTTTACAGGCGTGACCATATTGACATAAAAATGCGTGATCATGCATGTGCAAAAATCCTATATATTTGCCATAACGGTGTATGTTTGTGTAGGAAACATCTAAGTATCTAGTTGGGTAGTCGGTGCTTGTACCTTTGATGCTCCATTCATGATAGTTTGATGTCATCGACGAGGTGCGAATAGAAGATTGTTGACCGTGGGTTGGAATGGATTATCCAGATTTCCAGGGGACGATGGCCTTATTTTGCGGAGGGTCACAACTGCCACGTTTCAGTGTTGTTACGCAGATATTTCTGGCGTTTATGAAAGGAAGAGTTTCAGAAAGGGTGGCATTATTAACGTTTAGGAGACCGTAAAACTTCGCTCCCAAGTTGTGTACACTAGTTTTTGCATCATTTGTAACAAACGGCTCTTGGCATATATTTAAACCACGCAACTGATCGCAGCGCTTCCTATAGTGCTGCGGCAAATGAATCCGGCATAAGGGGATACGAGCATCTAGATGCGTTGCACTACTAGTATATAAGTGAGAAAGCGTACGCTCCTCAACAAAAGTCTTGCAATTGCTGGTGAGCAGTTGTTGAGGTGACAGATGGCGGGCGGATTCAAGAAAGCTACTGGTGCACCCATTTGGTTGCAATGCGCAGAAAACGGGCGGGCAAACCTCTTTTCAAGGACAAGCAGGGTATACCACGAAGTATGCCCAAATTCGTTTAGCAGGTGTGCTGCGACTACGTGAATAACATCTGCATATTTTTAGCGTAGTGCACGGAATGATAAAGGTATAACATACACAACGCGTACTGTTGCGGGCCCTGAAACATCCCATCGAAATAAACACACAAACTCCAGCGTAATGGCTGTGGGAGAGGTGTTCAATTCCTTACCCCAACGAAGCAGAGTTCAGCCAATCCAAAACGCGGCAAAACTGATCACAAGTTGACAATGTGCCTTTAAAATCGATCACCCCGTCGCGGTGACTATTTTCACTAAGCTAAAAGGCCAATGTATTGGCAGTGTTTTGTTATCTGTTGGTCGTACAAGAGCCTACAGAGGACCACTTGTCTTGCTTTCTCTTTTCACCTCTAGTTGTGAGTCTATTTGGTTATGTGAATTATGCGTGGCGAAAGCTGAGCAGCGTTCGCGTCTAAACCAATATAGCGCCTACCGTAACCCGTCTCGTCCGTTACTAGGGCTCAACGTCTACCCGAATACGTGTGGCTAGGAAGGTTCTCACGTTATCGTGATTTCGGCGTCTCCAGCGCGTACTCCGGGCTAAGTTAACGCCACCAAGTCAGCGCAAGTTTGTTGGAGCGGGCAGTGTTCCAAAGTCCTTATCGTGGGCGTGCTCAAACCGTGCTAGTGGCAATAGTAGCAGCTTCAAATGCTTTTCAGAAGCCTTTTTTACTCTTAACATTAGCGACAGCTTTTATAAACGATGACTGACGAGTACGCCGATTTCAACCTTATACTGTAGCGACAAGTAAATTGGCTTCCGTGTTAACCGAAAAACTCTCAAGTTGTTCCCCTCATGCAGGTCCAAATGTTAATACTCAGTCAGCCCATGTAGTTAGCGACATCAGCGAATTTCTGTACGTCACCGAGGCCGGAGCGACCTTCGAAACTTAGTGTAAGCTGTACGAGGACCTGTTCACCGTTGACATGGCTTGCCAGGAAGAAGAGTGTTGGTTTCGACTGCTAAATACAAAGTTGGTGCACTCGACCCCTAACGCTACACCACCGTGAGCTTACCAAGGAACCCAAACAACGTCACCTTTGACGAGACCGCCTAAACGTTGCCCCAGGTATTTGGCAAGCCGTCCTCTTTGTTCAATGCTCCTTGTCAATATCCGCAGCTAGCCAAGCGTGATGCCGAAGCCTTCATCACGTGCGCGGGCGTCATCAACCGTGAATATCAAGGTTTTCAACTTGGCTTACTCACCGAGGACCGATTCAAATGCTTGCTTTTCTTCCCTGGCCTCCAGCCTCCGCACGATGCAGCTAACCGGACGCGCCTCCAGTCCAAGCTACAACAGGATAGCACAGTCACACTCCAGAAACTGGCTGAGAAGAGTCACACACTGACCAACAAGTAGCACGCTGCTGCGATGATCCAGAACACTGCCGCGCCTGGTATCGTCCAGGCAGCCACAGCACCGAGGGCGCAATCGTCCGCGCGCCCCACCCAGTCCGACCGAGCGAAGTCCCCCCTACGCTTGCCGATATTGTGGTGCCCAGAGTTTCCACCAGGACTGCAATTTTCGCCAGCAACCTTAGCAACGTAGTGGCAGGGTGGGGCACCGTGATTGTTAGTGACACTCCACGTCTCACGATGAGGCTAAAACTGGGTTGGCCCCCATCCGCGATCAAAAAAGGAGGTCGAAACAAACACGCACACCCACACCTGGTCTGGTCAGCATCTCCCTAGTTCTGCTGGCCACATACCAAATGAACGTTGTGAATCGGAGAAAATTCGTCGACCTCTTGCTCAACAGGCAGTCCCTCCAATTGCGGTTGGGCACTACGCTGGACCTTACGATCATCCAAGAGTGTCGCTGACGATCCTTTTGGAAACCACTGTTCGAACCGACCTTCCAATCTGCAACCAGTGCTTGCGGTGGTCACTTGTAGCTAGCTGCTTAGCCGCCCTGCTCGGTTTCCTTCCGAGGCGCCACGTTCAACACCACATGTTACGTCACGATGACAAAGCTCGACCTGTTTTGTCTGGAATGGCGCGCAACCTTGGCTTGGCTAATCTTCCTCTTCGGGCCGTCTGCAACGCAGTATATTCTCCAGGTGAACCAAACTAGCGAACCGACACCATCGCCCGACTGTTCGTCCGGGTATTACAGGATAAATTCTGCAATTGTACACACATTTGTGCGCGTTACACCGTGTAGCCGGTAGTCAGCCGGTATTCCGTCGGGAAAGATCTGTCCCATACGCAGCTTTACCCTTGGTCGATGCTGAACTACAACATGTTGAAAATATGGGCGGCCTTGTGCCTGTGTCGTATTCCGTCTGGGAAGCGCCGATCGTCTTGGTCAAAAAGTCGAATGGATCCCTCAGTATCTGTTTCGATTTCCCCAGCGGCTTAGAAAACAGCACTAGAGACAAATTACTACCCGCTACGGATTCCAGCCGACCTCTTCACAATACGTAACGGTGTAACATGTTTCACTAAAATATGCCTGGTAGTCGCCTACCTGCAGAGCGAGGTCTTCCATGAGTTACTAGCCCTCCTGACCATCAACACGCATCTTTGTCTTCTTCAGTACATCAGGTCCCGGTTTTATGTCAAAACAGCTCCAGCCAATTTTCAACAGACGATGTACCTATGGCCTCTGGCGTTCCGGATACTGCCGCTTACCTAGACGATCTACTAATTGTCGTGCGCACCCCAGCAGATCTACAGGAGCGCCCTGTTGCCGTCGTTCAAGAGTCCAGGAGTAACGTTTCCGCCTGAAATCCGGGAAATGCCAATCTGTCCTTCCGTCGATAAACTAACTTGGTTTCCTTTTTGACGCCAATGGTCGTCACCCTGGTACTCAGAGTGTCAAAGCCTTCCAGAAGATTGCAGCTCCATCGGAGGTGTCACAAATGTGGTCCACCCTGTCTCTCATCAACTTCTACAGCGCCGTCCTGCCACCCCTACACGACGTCCATGCCCCCCAAGCGCTGGAAGCTAATCGGCTTCCAAAGCGCATCAACCGTCGCCCAGCTCCCATTAGGCTAACCAAAGGTGACCAACGCGCGCTGCGTACTGCGGTGGCCAGCTGTGAGCAAATTCGTCTAGCCATCTCCTTCAACTAGACCTATTTCGTGCCAATAAGACCAGTGGTTATCGAGGATCGAGTAACGCCAAACATTGCTCATCCGAAGGAGGTCGACGTAGATGGAAGAAGACCCATGCATGCTTCCCACCAGCGGCACAACAAGGCTAAAGTGTGCGCAACTGTACCACCATCCGCTGTCAGAAATGTTCCGAATGCTAAACGGAGACTTCAAACGTCACCCCACCACACTCACTTGAAACTGCAGGGCTCTGCACTCCGATATTGCATGTGAAGTGTGCGGAGCTTTCGCCGGCATTCGCAACTGCGGACCTCGACTCAAGACATAGCAAACTTGTGTTCTACACCATCGCCAAAGTCTCCATGGAGGCGGTAAAGAGACGGTAGCTGCAACCAGCAAAATCGAGCGACAAGCGCTGAAAGCTAACCAGATTCAAAACTCATCAGTCGTTACCCGGCCCATATTAAGATGAGCTTAGCCGAGTAACTCACGCTGCGCGCCTTGATTATTAGCTATGAGCAAATTCGCCTCGCCACCTCATTTATACAGATCTCTTTTTCTACCCCAACTTTGGGGTTTCGTGTGGTTCGTAAATCCGCGCTGTTTCTACTCCTTTCCTTGAGCAGACCCATTTATCATCCGTTCTACCCCATCTCCCTCCTGAACTTTATGATTAGGATACTACTTCAGTTCATTCCCTATCTTCCATTATGTATCCACCTGCGGTGCGTGTTTTATCTCAGTGCGCGGTGTGTCGGAACTAGTCCACCCCGATATAAATGTTGTTGCTCTTAACCTGCTTTCAACCCCTTTCTGCTCAGCGCTCCTCTACATTTGAAGGTGCTTCCCCATATAGCACATTTTTCGCTTTGGTATTGAGTCTGAAGGATCCTAGTTGCACTTTTTACTCCTTATATGTAATGCTAGGTCGATAACCAACAAGGTGCATATTCAGCACTTTCTGGTATGTATGTCCGAACTAGATATGCTGTTCATCACGGAAAACTAATTCACACCATATAATCGTGACGTGTCTTCACTTTCTGGGCACCGTCTTTTTTCGCTATGTAGAACACACACGGGAGGTGGAGGGTGCGCTATATATGTAAAGGAGACCTACTCGGCTGTTACCCTTTAGTCTCAAAATCTTTACGCAGAGGAGGCTTCAGTTTGGGTTGCTGCCAAGGTTCAGGGGCTATCATTGTTTCTTGGATGTGGCTGTATGGCGACTGTGCGTTCCTCCACTAAGGATAGTGCGCTTGTAGAGGCCTAAGAACAAGTCTAGCACTTCTGGTACGATTGCAGCTTACTCGCCGGTGATTTAAACATGCCAGAAGTCCACTGCCATACATCAGCTACGTCAACAAGATATGCAAGTCTACTAACCTGTATAAATTTGGGTGGATGGGCTTGGCATGTTTCTAAATCGACCAGAGATAACATATTCTGGATTTGGTTTTCAGTCTGGTTTTCCCAAAAGTAAAAGCAGTAGGGGCCGATGAGATCCCTGAAAGTTATAACAAGGTAGTTTATTGCTCCATACGTTGGAATGCCGACCTACACGGAAAACTAAACAAAACCAGCTAGTGCTTCGGCTTCCATATCACGTTAGAAATTGAGCTATATTTTAAACTCTACTGAGAGCGATAACCTGGAATGCATTCTTTCTTACTGATGCCATAGATAAAACAACCAAAACATTTTTCACTGTTGTTATCCGTCTTGGATTAAACAGCTCCTGCAGGTAAACTAGCGTCATCATTCCAGATAGGTTCGTTACACTGGAAATTCTAGACCTGCATATACGGTCGTCACCCCTTTCTACGAGCTCACGCATTTACTGTCGTCTGTTTATACGATATCACCATTGCCTTTTGCGTTACTTATGCACAAACTCACTATATAGTCCTTTCTTTATCGAGCGGGCTTTTTAATTATCTTCCAATGGATCATTCAGGATACCCAATCTAGTATTAGCCGAGGTATGATCACAATATATGGCAGACCGATTATATCCTAACAAACAGGTCCCGGTTGCAAGACGGCCGAAGTATTGTTTCGCATTGTTAACATTTACAGTTCCAACCATGGACATATGAACAACTTTCTACTGTCACTGTTACAGTTGCCAGCAAATATCCGTACAGTTTTCCATACCTGATAATGCCTCAGTGAGCGTGCCTCGCAGTCGAGAGTAAACTATTTATTTATTTATACATGGAATACCAGGGTGCAATATATACAGTCGAACCGTCAAGAAAATACGAAAGCTGCGGAGGAATTACGGTAGCACTCAAAATTTCGCCTATGTAATGAGAGCGAACGGTTTGCCACCTGTACTATCGAACCAAGTTCGGCTACCTTGGAGCACATTTTGCACTAGAGTGCGAGGGCAAAGGTTGCGCGCTTAGTGGTCTACTACACTGTAGAACATCGGTTTCCGCCCCTTAGATATGTAGTATAAGAACCAGAGACGACAGTACTACCAGTGATCAGCGCATAATGTGTGAACAGTTTAACCCATATTTCAAGGCGTCACTCTGTACAGGGATTGGACCTGTGACCAAACAGCCGTTAAGAATGCTTAACAAAGCACCGAATATTGCACGGTTTGATATTGAACGTATACCGCCAATAATATCGGCAATCAAGCCGTTTTTAAACCCTGGTCCAGATGAAATACCACGCATTTAAATAAAACGTACTGGTAGAGGTACTCCTATCTTTCTCCTGAAAAAGTTACCTTTTCTATGTCACGTGGTAAGTACATGAAAGCTTGCAGACACCCCATTATTACTCCACGACACAAAAGTGCATCGAGGCAAAATTTTTCAAGTACCGCCTGATAAATTACAACTCCACTATATCCTGTTTAATATAGAAACTAGTGAAAAAGGACATTTGTGTTTATCTATAAAGGGAAGGGATCATCCATAAGTCTCAGCACTAGTCCATCAGCGCACTAGCCTGTACGGCATGTTAGTTTGCTATTTTTGACCTTACCACAGAAGCTAGCAATCCTGAAAAGGCGGTAATAACTTTTTATCTTTAAATGGAAAGGGCTTTCGACCGAGTTCTTCATCGGCGTCTAATGAATTAGGTTAGAGCTTACGGCGCACAACCGTCTCTAATAAACTGACTTCGCTCTTTTCTTCCTCAACGTACACAACCTGTTAAAATAGGTGCGTTTGCATCAGCTGCCACATATCTTACACGTGATTTTAAGACAGCGTACATGGTCACAACTTTTTCTTTATGTACGTAGAGGACCTGTGCAACGTGGTCCTACACCGTCTTCCCTTTCCTTTTGTAAATGATGTAAACATTCATCGATATCTTGCAACCACGTGATCTATAACCTGAACTAGACAAAATCTGCGAGGGCATGGCAGATTTAAAGTCGTGGTGCCATAAGTGGCAGATAATGTTCTCAGCCGAAACGTCTAAGGAAGGCAACATACCTCCAAGGACTTTAACTATCGGTAACAGTTATAAAAGCAAGCGCCTCAGTGAAGGACCTAGGGTTGCGTTAGTCCAATTGCTTAAACGCTACCAAACAGGTAGGTTTTAGTGCGGCTAAAGCGCGACAGTTAGCCTGTTCTATAAGCCGGCACGTTTTCAATTCTTAAGCTCGACTGCAACCCTGTAGAATGTGCATTGGTCCACAACTGGAATATTGCACATTCATATGTAGCTGCTAAGGAAATCCGACCGGATGCATTTATCTTAAGGTCCGACCCTTTTGTTTGCGTAGCATGACCTTGGAATTTTGCTTTTCACATAATCTCGCTTCACTCTTCTTGGCAGTAGCTAGTCATTGTTGGCCCCATGTAACCTGCAAATAGCCACTACTTGACACCTCAGCCTTCATTTTCCTCTGACGTCTGTCTCCTTAATCGGCGCTCGTCTGTTGCCTTATGCATTGAAACGGTAGGTACCCGGTAGTGGTCATACCTCTTAATCATATGGCTACACCAGCCTCTGTTACCATATTTTTCTAGAGCCACTATCTCTGCTTAGCAGCAGCTAGTCGCCATAGCCTCAATTCAACTTTGCGGATACCCGGAGCTTTCTCCCTTCTTACAATGTTCATTCTCTTCGATTGTTTGCGTCACAGCTCAGCTGTTTGTTGACCTATTCTGTGCCACCGTAGGATCCACTAGTAACTGAAGCCTTAATCCGAACCCTATTGCTGGCCATTCATCTCTCCTAGCGCGCCGTTATCCGTCGTCTTTCTTACTCGCGTTTACATGACATGTGGTCATAATTCTTAATGTTATGGTTGAATCAGCCACTGATACATCCTTTCCTTTAGCCACTATCTCTGCTCTGCAGCAGCATTTCGCTGAAGGCTCTATTCAATTTTGGGAATACCCTTTAGCTCGCTAGGGGTCAGTCCATCTGTAGAATGGTTATTCTCTTGGTATAGTTTTTTCACAGCTCAGCTTGTTTGCCGTCCGATCCTTTGACACGGTAGTTATTCATTAGTAACTAGAATGATTAACCCAACAGGCACCTTTGGCCACTGGAACCCGGTTCATTATCGATATTTTCTGATCGTCTTACCTTCAACACATAGTCTTTCTTTGATATCCATTTAATCTTAGCCTGCTTCTAATATGCTCAGCTTTCTATCTTCATATACCTATGTACATTGTAGTTATGGTGTTTTAGGTAATCCTTATCCCGTGGAGCATATATAAATACGGCCACATCGTCACTGTCTTTTGGTTTCCGATAACAACCAATCGTGTATACACACCCACATTTTAGTCTCAGGTAGAATTCGAACATTGTCCGCTTACACCTCATGAATATCTTACCGGAATCCTGCTCTTCATCCCTATGCACATGAAAGTATTCTACCCATCAGACCATGCCTTCTGCATAAGTAAAAACATCTTTTGCGTAATATCTGTTACACCTTGTACACTAGTTGTCTCAAATAAATGTCTTAAGGTAGGATTTTGATCAAACGCTAGGTACATTGACTGTCCCTTTTCGGTCTTCTCTCGGCTTGTTCCTCTCTCCCTTTTCTCTGAGGTCATGAACATCGGAGAGCTTCGGAACTGAACTGAGGAACTGCCTCCGTCTGGGATGGGACGAAATAACCAACAAGTACTTACCTGGACCATGGTCTCACTTCCACTCTACTTGCACCCAACCACCGATGTCCCGTGAGGGTAGCTGGACACGAGTTCTTCGCTCCCCGGCAAATATACATAATCAGAGAAGACTTCACTTGGTTCTGCGAAGGATCAACACATCATTTTCAACAAGAATGTTTGGTACCCGACCTACCAATGGACAGGACCCAAGAACGCAATAGGCAACCAATATTGCATTAACCAACAGAAAAAATGGGACGCAACCCGACTGCGAATAACCGAGCAAACAGACTTTTAACAAGAAACATAGCCAGTTACAATTTGCTATTCAATGGATTGGTGGCAATGTTCCAGGACGTGGTGGGTTTTCGCCTGGCAAGCGTTCTCCCTACAAAAAGCCACAAATGTCCGTTTAACAACACTGCAACGTGGCGTATGTGACTCGCCACCGAATAAAGTCACAGCCCATAACTTTACACTGGCGGGTCAACTAGCGTCACAATTCTACATAGGATCGTTACACTGGGACTTCTACATCTGCATATACTGTTGTCGTTTTACATCCTACGATACGTTGACCTTTTCCTTCCTTGTGTGCGGCCTCTTCCATTACCTTTCAATGGATCATTCAGGATTCCCAAGCTCTTATTAGCCGAGGTCCCGTATCTCATGACAGCCAACTTATTGTTTCCCATTTACAACATTGTACAGTTCTAATCATGGATATTTGAACAATTTTCTACGTTACTGTTGCAATTGCATTAAAATGTTTCTACCGTTGTACATATCTGATCATGCCTCCACGAGCGTGCCTCGCACAGTCGAGAATAAAATATTTATTTATTTATAGTGCACCGTCACCCTTGCCGCTAAGCAATGAGTCGCAATTTAACTATGCGTAATAAGCATAGCATGATTATACTATTGAAGACCAAAAAGTGCACACACGTTTTTCTTGGTATTTTATATAAAGCTGTGGAATAAATTACCTACGCATGTTAAGGAGTGTACGCATCCAATAAGCTTCAAGCGGGACGTACGAAAGTTTCTTAAAATGAAAAACGTGCAATCCGTGCTTCACAGCTATAACACAGATGAAAACTATATTGAATCAGGTCCCGACGGCAGCCCATTGAATTTTGATGCCAAAGTGGTCTAAACGGAAAAGTCACAGTAGACGTTAGGTCTTTATTTTGCCTACACGGCTAGTTACATGAGAAGCAAAAAAGGAACTCACCGATGTTTCACATATACCTTAAACAGCGAATGCAATTAAGTATTAGACCAAAGTAGAAATCAAAATGTACATAAATAATAAATCAACTAAATAAGCATTTTAATTTAAATCAATAGGCGGGCAAAACTGAATGCATGTGTGCTAATACGTAAGGAAGTATTTTGCTTAAGCATGGAAGACGCCCTAGCGCGGACGGTAAGGTAGCCCTTGTGGTTCATTATGACGAAATAGAGATTTGGTAATAGTAAGATTTTCGTGATTGTTTCCAAAAAAGTATATTGAAGCACTAAATTTAACAAAAAGTGCAGTTGGTGTAAACGTATGTTATTCCAAACTGCTTTGCTTTTATTGCACGGTAACGCGAATACCTGAAACATACTATTAATTTTTCTCTGTTCTATTTTCAGTGCTACTTGGCAATCCCCGCGTTCTACGGTTGGATTAAAGCAAACGATGGCGGAAGCTGCAGTTTACCTTTGGATGAGACAAGTCGCCATCAGAACAAAATATGGAATTCCGGCCAAACATTACACAGAAGAGGAGAAATGAATCGTGTGATTTGGAGGTTGGCATACCAAACAACTGCGTGTTTGATAACACCTTGAGTCCATGCAATGTGTGACTTGAATACATACCCTGCAAGGTTTATGCGGCCCTGATGACCAGTGAGCAATAACTTGTTACCTAGCTTGTGTAAGGTGTGGGACCTTATTTAAACTTTTGTACATGTACTTTGCATATTTATGATCGAATGTCCTCATCTTCATGTCTCGGCCCTTCGAGAAATATACTATTTTTTATTTGTTTATGTAATTAGGAACGTTACTTGTCACTGGTCATTCGCATACGAGAAAGCTTTGGTTCGCTTGAAAGCCGTGTTGGGTTTTGATCTATTGCTAACTCACTATGACTCATTCTTACCAATTTTGGTTGCTGCTGAGGCCTACGGGATCTTAGCCGTTATTTTCCATCGATTCCCAAATGGCTCCGAGAAGGCTGATATGCACGTCTTCTGCACCCTGTCGCCTGCTGAGAAGGACCTTGGCCCGATCGAGAAGGAAGCTCTTGACATCGTCCTTGCCAACACCAAGTTCCACAGGATGCTGTATGGTCAACGTTTCACGCTATTGACCGTACACCAGCCCCTACTTTTAACCTTTGATTCAAAGAAAGTGCTTCCCGCATGCTCGGTTAGCCGACTTCAGCGTTGGGCAGTTATCCTATTTAGCAACGACTTCGAAATCCGCTACTGCCGTACTCAGGTGTTTGGCCTGGCCGACGGTCTACCGCCTCCTGTCCAAACATGCCTCAGAAGTAGCCACATGATTGCCACTGTTACTTTTGAGGACAACTTTCGTCTCCAACAAGTACGCTATTCGAATACGCATTACCGCCGTCGACACGTTGTGAAAGTACTCAAGACCCATTCTTGCATAAAGCCGTCACTTACGTTCATACGAGCTGGCCAAACATTGCCTTGTCTGGTGAACTTAAACGACTGCATCCATCCCGCGACTCTCTTTCCGTGGCCAATTCTTGCCTCACGTCTGCAGATCGAGTGGTCGTTTCTTCATGCCTCCGGCAAGCTACACTCAACCAGTTCCGTTCTGCTCACCACGGCATGCACAGAATGAAGGCCATTGCCCGCAGTTGTGTGTACTGGTCTGGCATTGATAAGGCATTCAAGATTTGATTCGCCGCTACTCAAACTGTCAACATGCCTCAAAGATGCCACCACAACCAATCACCGGTTCTTTTGCTTTCGCCAGCAAAATGGTTGTCCCGAATGCAAAACCACTACGCTGGTCACATCGATGGCCACTGCTACCTGCTCGTGGTCGACACCTATTCCGAATAGTCAGAAGTGGTCGCTGGAAACCGCCGTACCGCATCCGCCACTCTGGGTTGTCTACAATGCATCTTCAGTCAGTATGGCGTTACTGAGTGTTTGGTTTCAGTCAGCAGTCCCCAGTTCACATCGTTCAGCTTCGAAAACTTTTGTCGCTGACACTGCATCCAACATCTCCGCTCACCGCCTTACCATCCCCAGTTTTATGATCGAGAGGAGAGATTTGTCGGCATCTTCAAGAGAGCACTCTTGAAATCGCGCGGGAAGTGGAGCGTGGATGTGTCTTCGAGCCTTCTAGCTCTTGTACCGGTCCACACCAAATACAGCTACTCCGGGACGTCAAGCACTAGCTGAAGCATTGATGGGGCGCAAGCTAGACACCACTAACGAATCACCCACTCAGACTGATAAGATACGTAGCCGGTCTAGCGCCTGCACGAAGCACAGGGAATTCGTCCATGGAGTCCCAGGTTACGCTGGTGATTATCGAGCGGGACATCCACGCTGAAGCAAAGAAACCGTGACGTCCAGACGTCCAAACATAACGCAAGATGTTTCCGTGGGGGCTGATACGTGGGTTCTATGTTACAAGCAACTTCAACTGCAACACGAAGCATCCGCCAAGCCAGCCATTCTTCGTATGCGCCTGCCGCAACACATCCGGTTGGATAACTTTTGGATTGGCTACACAACGAGCGACCAACGTGGCAGCCGCTCAGTCACCGCGGCTTCTAAGGAACTTCTGTTGCCGACGTACTGAAGGAACCCGGAGCCGCCGTAATCCCCTAGATCAATCCTGGTCCTAAGCGGCACGCTTTCCCTTCAAAAGTACGGGATGCGGGCCCGTCAAATCTTCTCTTGTAAACGAATCACGAACTCCGGCATTATGGCTGTGGGAGGCTGTGTCCAATTCTTGCCCCCGACGTATCAGATTTTAGTTACTCCAAAACGCGGCAAAACTAAGCACAGGTTGACAACGCGCCTTTACTAACTACCACATCGTCGCGGTAGCTATTTTCAATAAGCTACAGAGCCATTGTATTGGTCGTGTTTTGTTATTTGTTGGCCGTAAAAGAGCCTTCAGCGGACTACTTGTCTTGCATCCTCTTCACCGTTAGTTGTGCGTCTGCTCGATCACGTGAATTTCGTGTGTCGATAGTCGAGCGGTGTTCGCGTCTAAGCCAGTAGAGCGTCCACCGTCACCCCTTTCATCCGTTATGAGGCCTCAGCGTCTAGCCGTATACGTGTGGCTAGAAACGTTCTAATGCTGACGCGATCTTTGCTTCACTAGCGCGTACCCCGGGCTATGCTAAGGGCGTCAAATCAGCACAAGTCCGTTGGATCGGGCAGCGTTCCAAAGTCCTTATCGTAGGCGTGCTCAAACCATGACAGTGACAATAGCATCAGGCTCAAATTCTTATCAGATGTGTCTCCTAACCTTACCATTAATAAACCCCCAAGTTTGACTAGATGAGTACTCTCGTCACCTGCAACTATTCGCGTAGTACTACTGCTTTTACTTGTTTAAGGCTTTTGTTGTGACGTTTGCTGTTGTAGCAGAGATCGTGCTGCTCCAACGTCGCGTGCGTGTTAAAGAGTGCGTACTCGTTGGTTGCGCGTAAACTTTTCAAACATCATTATACAATACACCTCTGCCAAATTAACCGGCGTTAACCAAAGATCGCGAACGTACAGCCACGGCTTACCGAGTTGGAAGGAGTACGTGTGGTACATACAGCTACGCGCAATCTCATAAGCACCGTTAAGGACACAAACCAGCACGAAAGTTCTAAAATCATAACTGTGGGAACTGGAACAGAATTGGCACATAATACTTAAATTTATGCAGTTACCAGGTAACTGCGCCTCTCTTTCTTTCGCAGTGAACACAGGCGAATTTCCAGTCGAGCTAACTAACTAAATAAATAAAATATCTATTCTTTACCACATGCAGCACTCCCGCACAGGCGTGATTATGGTAAGGGTGCAGATTGCTTAGTTAATATGCAGTGGAACAATAGGACGGCTCCATATATTGATATATGGTTGCTGTATGCGTGCCTGTAGATTTGTGTAGCTGCAGTTATGGCATTTGTAAATGTTTCCTTGCAATTTTGATAGTGTTTGTATTATTGCCAGTGCTAAAGAGATGTTGATTTTCTACGGAATTAAAGCGTGCCTCCAGAAAAGCAGGAAACGGTGCCTTTAATTGGTAACGATTTACCAGCCTCAAGTCACAGTTTCATTAAACAGACATTTGTGGGTTTGTTATAGAGAGAACGCTGGCCAGTCGAAGACCTACCGCGTCCTAGAAAACTGCCGCGTA
>OX104069.1:92022894-92039077 GCA_944474145.2 Dicrocoelium dendriticum | reverse complement strand
TATCTGATCATGCCTCCACGAGCGTGCCTCGCACAGTCGAGAATAAAATATTTATTTATTTATAGTGCACCGTCACCCTTGCCGCTAAGCAATGAGTCGCAATTTAACTATGCGTAATAAGCATAGCATGATTATACTATTGAAGACCAAAAGTGCACACACGTTTTTCTTGATATTTTATATGAAGCTGTGGAATAAATTACCTACGGATGTTAGGGAGTGTACGCATCCAATAAGCTTCAAGCGGAACGTACGAAAGTTTCTTAAAATGAAAAACGTGCAATCCGTGCTTCACAGCTATAACACAGATGAAAACTATATTGAATCAGGTCCCGACGGCAGCCCACTGAAGTTTGATGCCAAAGTGGTCTAAACGGAAAAGTCACAATAGACGTTAGGTCTTTATTTTGCCTACACGGCTAGTTACATGAGAAGCAAAAAAGGAACTCACCGATGTTTCACATATACCTTAAACAGCGAATGCAATTAAGTATTAGACCAAGCCAGAAATCAAAATGTACATAAATAATACATCAACTAAATAATCATTTTAATTTAAATCAATAGGCGGGCAAAACTGAATGCATGTGTGCTAATACGTAAGGAAGTATTTTGCTTAAGCATGGAAGACGCCCTAGCGCGGACGGTAAGGTAGCCCTTGTGGTTCATTATGACGAAATAGAGATTTGGTAATAGTAAGATTTTCGTGATTGTTTCCAAAAAAGTATATTGAAGCACTAAATTTAACAAAAAGTGCAGTTGGTGTAAACGTATGTTTTTCCAAACTGCTTTCTTTTATTGCACGGGAAGGCGAGCACCTGAAACATACTATTAATTTTCCTTTGTTCTATTTTCAGGGTTACTTGGCAATCCCCGCGTTCTACGGTTGGATTAAAGCAAACGAGAGCGATTGCTGCAGTTTACCTTTGGATGAGACAAGCCGCCATCAGAACAAAATATGGAATTCCGGCCAAACCTTTCACAGAAGAGGAGAAATGAATCGTGTGATTTGGAGGTTGGCATACCAAACAACTGCGTGTTTGATAACACCTTGAGTCCATGCAATGTGTGACTTGAATACATACTCTGCAAGGTTTATGCGGCCCTGATGACCAGTGAGCAATAACTTGTTACCTAGCTTGTGTAAGGTGTGGGACCATATTTAAACTTTTGTACATGTACTTTGCATATTTATGATCGAATGTCCTCATCTTCATGTCTCGGCCCTTCGAGAAATATACTATTTTTTATTTGTTTATGTAATTAGGAACGTTACTTGTCACTGGTCATTCGCATACGAGAAAGCTTTGGTTCGCTTGAAAGCCGTGTTGGGTTTTGATCTATTGCTAACTCACTATGACTCATTCTTACCAATTTTGGTTGCTGCTGAGGCCTACGGGATCTTAGCCGTTATTTTCCATCGATTCCCAAATGGCTCCGAGAAGGCTGATATGCACGTCTTCTGCACCCTGTCGCCTGCTGAGAAGGACCTTGGCCCGATCGAGAAGGAAGCTCTTGACATCGTCCTTGCCAACACCAAGTTCCACAAGATGCTGTATGGTCAACGTTTTACGCTATTGACCGTACACCAGCCCCTACTTTTAACCTTTGATTCAAAGAAAGTGCTTCCCGCATGCTCGGTTAGCCGACTTCAGCGTTGGGCAGTTATCTTATTTAGCAACGACTTCGAAATCCGCTACTGCCGTACTCAGGTGTTTGGCCTGGCCGACGGTCTACCGCCTCCTGTCCAAACATGCCTCAGAAGTAGCCACATGATTGCCACTGTTACCTTTGAGGACAACGTTCGTCTCCAACAAGTACGCTATTCGAATACGCATTACCGCCGTCGACACGTTGTGAAAGTACTCAAGACCCATTCTTGCATAAAGCCGTCACTTACGTTCATACGAGCTGGCCAAACATTGCCTTGTCTGGTGAACTTAAACGACTGCATCCATCCCGCGACTCTCTTTCCGTGGCCAATTCTTGCCTCACGTCTGCAGATCGAGTGGTCGTTTCTTCATGCCTCCGGCAAGCTACACTCAACCAGTTCCGTTCTGCTAACCACGGCATGCACAGAATGAAGGCCATTGCCCGCAGTTGTGTGTACTGGTCTGGCATTGATAAGGCATTCAAGATTTGATTCGCCGCTACTCAAACTGTCAACATGCCTCAAAGATGCCACCACACCAATCACCGGTTCTTTGGCTTTCGCCAGCAAAATGGTTGTCCCGAATGCAAAACCACTACGCTGGTCACATCGATGGCCACTGCTACCTGCTCGTGGTCGACACCTATTCCGAATAGTCAGAAGTGGTCGCTGGAAACCGCCGTACCGCATCCACCACTCTGGGTTGTCTACAATGCATCTTCAGTCAGTATGGCGTTACTGAGTGTTTGGTTTCAGTCAACAGTCCCCAGTTTACATCGTTCAGCTTCGAAAACTTTTGTCGCTGACACTGCATCCAACATCTCCGCTCACCGCCTTACCATCCCCAGTTTTATGATCGAGAGGAGAGATTTGTCGGCATCTTCAAGAGAGCACTCTTGAAATCGCGCGGGAAGTGGAGCGTGGATGTGTCTTCGAGCCTTCTAGCTCTTGTACCGGTCCACACCAAATACAGCTACTCCGGGACGTCAAGCACTAGCTGAAGCATTGATGGGGCGCAAGCTAGACACCACTAACGAATCACCCACTCAGACTGATAAGATACGTAGCCGGTCTAGCGCCTGCACGAAGCACAGGGAATTCGTCCATGGAGTCCCAGGTTACGCTGGTGATTATCAAGCGGGACATCCACGCAGAAGCAAAGAAACCGTGACGTCCAGACGTCCAAACATAACGCAAGATGTTTCCGTGGGGGCTGATACGTGGGTTCTATGTTACAAGCAACTTCAACTGCAACACGAAGCATCCGCCAAGCCAGCCATTCTTCGTATGCGCCTGCCGCAACACATCCCGTTGGATAACTTTTGGATTGGCTACACAACGAGCGACCAACGTGGCAGCCGCTCAGTCACCGCGGCTTCTGAGGAACTTCTGTTGCCGACGTACTGAAGGAACCCGGAGCCGCCGTAATCCCCTAGATCAATCCTGGTCCTAAGCGGCACGCTTTCCCTTCAAAAGTACGGGATGCGGGCCCGTCAAATCTTCTCTTGTAAACGAATCACGAACTCCGGATTATGGCTGTGGGAGGCTGTGTCCAATTCTTGCCCCCGACGTATCAGATTTTAGTTACTCCAAAACGCGGCAAAACTAAGCACAGGTTGACAACGCGCCTTTACTAACTACCCCAGCGTCACGGTAGCTATTTTCACTAAGCTAAAGTGCCATTGTATTGGTCTTGTTTTGTTATTTGTTGGCCGTAAAGGAGCCTTCAGAGGAACACCTGTCTTGCATCTTCTTCGCCGTTAGTAGTGCGTCTGCTCGATCACGTGAATTTCGTGTGTCGATAGTCGAGCGGTGTTCGCGTCTAAGCCAGTAGAGCGTCCACCGTCACCCCTTTCTTTCGTTATGAGGTCTCAGCGTCTAGACGAATAAATGTGGCTAGAAACGTACTCATGCCAGCGCGACCTTTGCTTCACTAGCGCGTACCCCGGGCTGTGCTAACGCTATCAGCTCAGCACAAGTCCGTTGGATCGGGCAGCGTTCCAATGTCTTTATTGTTATGGTGCTCGAACCGTGCCAGTGACAATAGTATCAGGCTTAAACTCTTATCTGAGATGTCTCCTAACCTTACCATTAATAAGCCCACAAGCTTGACTATTTGAGGATCCTCTCCATCTGCAACAATTCGCGTAGTACTACTGCTTTTACTTGTTTAAAACTTTTGTTGTGACGTTTGCTGTTGTGGCAGAGATCGTGCTGCTCCAACGTTGCGTGCGTGTTAAAGAGTGCTTACTCGTTGGTTGCGCGTACACTTTTCAACCATCTTTATGCAATACACCTCCGCCAAATAAACCGGCGTTAACCGAAGATCGCGAACGTACAGCCAAGGCTTGCCGACTTGGAAGGAGTGCGTGTGGTACGTGCAGCTACGCACAATCTCATGAGCACCGTTGAGGACACGAACCAGCACGACCGTTTTAGAAGCATACCTGTGGGAACTGGAACTGAAGTGAGACATATAAATTAAAATTGTGCAGTTACTAGGCAACTGCACCTCTCTTTCTTTCGCAGTGAACACAGGCGAAGTTACAATCGAACTAACTAAATACATAAATAAAATATTTCTTCTTTGCTACTTGCAACATGCCCGCACATGCGTGATTATGGTAAGGGTGCAGATTGATCAGTTAATTTGCAGTGGAACAATAGGACGACCCCAAATATTGCTACATGGTTGCTTGTATGCGTGCATGCAGATTTGTGTATCTGCGGTTATGGCAGTTGTAAAGTTTTCATGCAATTTTTATAGGGTTTGCATTATTGCCTGCGCTAAAGAGATGCAGGTTTACTACGGACTTGAGGCGTTCGTCCAGATAATCAAAAACGGTGCCGTCAGTTGGTAACGATCCACCATCCGCAGGTCACAGTGTCAGTAAACAGACATTTGTGGGTTTGTTATAGGGAGAATGCTGGCCAGGCGAAAACCCACCATGTCCTGGAAAACTGCCGCGTAACCGTTTGCTGGGACGGGGTAACACCGAACTACCCGGCTGCCGTCACGAGAAGGATGTTCTGCTACCCAGCTAGCTTCCAACCTTTTTCCGTGCTAAGTTTGGACGTACATGTTCGGGGTCAATATGTTGTAGAGGTAGAATGAACAGCAACCTCTCTTTAGAAAACCGTGGAAGCCCTTCATGAAGTATACGGATTCAAACTTACCCAACTTCACATATTCTTGGAGGAGGAGGAGGGCCAAATAATTCCTTTGGGAAATGAAAAGGCACATAATAGCCATACCCAACATGCATTCTTTCCTGCAGCCGGAGCAGGTTCTCATATGCTAGTGCCACGACCCCCTACAAAACAAACCTTTACATTCCGGATGACGATTGCGGTCGCAATATCTTAGGTATGAAAGATTGTGCTGGAAAACCCATATTTCTCGCTGCACACAATATAACGTGCTGAAACTCTACCGCCTAAGATGCCTAGAATTATTCTCCATGGAGCGGTTCAGGGTATGGAGTGACCTGATAGAAACCATCGGGACTATGATAGGCTTCAACGAGGTCAAACCTGCTGTTTTGTTTGTTCTTGCTGCATTCGACTACCAAGGAGGGCATAAGCCTAGCATTAAATAGCAGAGGTCAAGAGGGTGAATTAGTGTCTAGAGTTGGCAAACCACGTTGCTCATAATTCTACCGAGCAGCCTACTACCTTACTTGAAAGTGCTACCGCCACACCCTACAAACAAGGCCTGAATAAACGTTAAAAGGCATTTTCCAGGTTTAAAATAAAGCTCTTGGCAAAGTTTACAGTATATCTGCACCATGATCCTAGAAAGTGCAGGCGTTGCTCTTGTCTTCCTTCAGTTCTTTTGCAGAGGTAAAGAAGGCAACCCAGATTTCGAAGTAGAGGGCCCCGCTTTGCTCTGCATTGATGTACAACAATCGGCAACGGTTATACTTTGCAGGAAAGTGAGAAACCTTAACCATCTGAACCGTCGTTAGCTACTCTTTCCAAGGCCACATCCAAACCACTTCCTCGTTCTTCAAGTGAAGCACCAGGATCGACAATTGCAGTCCTGTCTAGAGTCCCCTTGAGCTCCCTGCTTTAGTTCAAGAAGCCACAGGAAAAGCCAGCCTTTTACTTCAGCAATATTCCTCTGTGTTTGCAACAGCAATGTCTCCCATTGAGACTTTCTTGTCAACACTTCTTTCTTGTTAGAGCATATGGAGAGTAACGCAGCATTTGTACTGAATTTTACCCCATATTCTTCACTTGGCCTTGATGGCTTACATCTATTGTTTCATAAACGTGTAGCCCAGCACATTAGCTCACCTATGTGACAGGTCTTCTGTCTGTCTTTTGATGTCGGGTGTGTTCCGGCTGAGAACAAGTCGAGCGTCAGCAAGCCTGTATTTATGGTTGGCAACATCCGGATTTAAATTTGCCTGTCACTGTGGCCAGCTACAGAATGCCTGCACCTGCAGAGAGACCATGCTTGGCTTATACTGTACTACCCACCGTTTTAAGCACACACCTCATATCAGTGAAAACCCAGAGGAATAAGACCGGGAAGCATGTGGATATGAGCCTAATAATACAGGAGGAAAGCGACAACATCCAGCGTGTTATTGTTCTATTTGTTTAACATCTGTAGTGTGGACAGTTATGGAACGGACACTAAACCGGGCTCTCGGACTCCATTGCGGAAAAGCTAAATTTTATAAATAAATAAACAAATGTTTTATTCCCATGCAATGCGAGACACGCCTATAAAGGCATGACCATTTTAAAGGAACAACTAAATTAGGGAAATGTATAAACGATGGTGCAATTTAGCCAGGGACATTGGATCCGTGCGATCACCCCTGCATGTGGGTGTGCAGGCGTCTATCAGTTATACCTGTTTGACTATGTGCCACTGCAATTGCGACTGAGTACGTGGATAGCGTTAGAAGGGTTGGCTGAAGTTCATAGTGGGAGTGTGGTTTGTCGGGTAATCATTGGGCAGTGACTAGTTAAAGGCGAGTCACATCCGCCTAGTCGGTGCTGCTAAACAGATGTCCGTGGCGGTTTACAAAGAGAACCATTGCCAAGCGAAAACCCACCACGTCCTGGAGCACTGCCGCTAAACAGTTGGTGCCTCGAATAAGTCATATTTTCCTTGACGACTAAGCAGCCTGAAACTACTGACAAGGCATAAGCGAGTGATTGTACGCTTGATGGGCGAGACGACAGGCAGGTAGTTACGGTTTGATTCAGCTGAGTTGTGGTAATCCATACTTTCGAAGGCTTTTTCGCATGCGGGCCATGTCTGATACAATCCTCTGCATAAAGGCATCCAGCAACATCTGACCAGTATAAGTAGACCAGCATGGAATTCGAAGCGCTGGGTCATGCATTAAGAACATGCTTGCGGCAAGGGAGAAATCTATGAGCTCGATGGGTGTTTGGACCCGATTATATATATAGATATATATATATATATCTTTCATCATCGACTTAGTCCGACACGCCTGTATAGGCATGGTCAGAATGATACAACAAGGATTGGTGGTGTAACAAGGACACTAGTTTATAGGTAGCAAATAGGTCCATGTGTTAAGTGTGCATGAATTCGCAGGTAAGTGGGTGCGTGGTTGTGTGGCTTGGGTCACTAAGGTTGACGCCAGACTTGTGATTGATTTTGCTAACGCCATCAGCATCAGTCTGGGTGAAATGATATCCTCGTAGTGGATGTCTGACGTCCGTGGATTGCTAAAGATCATCCAGATAGTTACGAGGCAGCGACATTAATTAGTGGCAGGTGACGGATACTGCGTCACAATGTTGTTAAACGGATATTTGGAGCTTTCTGTAGGGAGGACGTTAGCCAAGCGGCGTTTGGCATTTTGCTTATGGCAAGGCCTTTGAAAAGGTTCAGCATTAGTGGTATTTCTAAAAAGCAAAATTAGCGTATCCGGAGATTTTCCCTCCTAGAACTCCGACTTTATGAACAATCTCTGCGCGCAGAACAGAGTGAATGACACGTTTACTGATCTTTTCCTACGACCGCGGTACTCCTACAGGGTTCTGCCCTCGGTATTGTAAGTTTCAAAACCTGCGTAAACGGCTTCCCGTCCAAGCTGCAGACGAAATAATTGATTTGTGCAGATGAATTAAACGGTTGGGTTAACATATCCAGCATACGCTGGCTCCACCAGGGGTCTATAAAATGACATTTATTTATCAATCAGGCTAGCCGTTTTCCTCGCGCTTGTTATTCGTCAGATCATCTCGTATGATCGGTCTCCTTCTCTCCGACTTCTCTGATGTTGCCGGCCATCGCTTTGAAGGCTGAAGGCTCTGTCCCCGTTAACTCAAGCGTAAGGCTAACTTTTCAATTTTTTACTGTAAACGTTTTCGCTTGACTCTTTCCTCTCCGCATCGCGCTCACTCTCTTTATTTCTTTTTCAACCGGAGAAAGATCTCTCAATGTCGTGCTTTCTTCTTCTCTTTGCCCGCTTCTTGACTTTTAAAACGTATACAACCTAGGCTCTGCATAATAAATGCACAATTTCTCTTATATCGCGAGCCTGCCTGACCTGCACTCCCTACATACATATAGCCTCCTCCTTTCCAAACCTGTCCATCAGTGCAGCCTCTTTTTACTTGTGTTCCCACTTTAACAGTCCGGCCTAATCTCAATGCGCTGACAACTCCAGTCTTGTCTGATAAGTCACCTGCTCTCCGAGTTTTATTAGCCTGCCGTGACGTTACCGGCATTTGTTCGGAGAACCGAACGCTCTGTTCATATTACTATGTGAACTTCATCGACTTTTCCACACCCTATAATTGAACCTCTTTCTATACCGTCCTTTTCTTCTCCGGATAACATTCTTTGTTTTAAATTCTTCTTTGATCGTGCAGTCAAATATCAGTGCCCTGGCATAACATAGTCTCGCCTGCCCGGTCTGCTTCTTTGACTTATCCCAGACCAGCGAGATATAAACCGTCTAGGCTCTGTAGACTAAAAGTTATGCCTCCCTCAACTCGACAGCATGCTGGAAATGTTCACCACTTATTACCATAGCCACTTTTATCTCTAACCTGTCCATAGCTTGGCTCACACCATTGGTCCTCCAAACTTAGCTGCATAACACAACCTCAAGTCGCCGACTAATCCACTCTCGTCTGATCGGTCTCCTGCCCTCCAACTTCCCTCAGACTGCAGTGACATTACTGTACCTTGTTCAGATGACTAAACGCCGTCTGTTTTGCATCCTTCTTCAAAAAGGCAATTACCTTGCAGTGCACTGACCTAACCCAGCGTCCCCTGACTTGTGATTAAATAAACAAATAACTAAATAGATATATTTCCAGACTAGATAAAGGCTGCACCCTTAAGGGCTCAGAACGACGTTCACATTAATCCTATGCTTTTGCATGGAAGTAGTTAAAATACGCGCATATGTACCTCGTTGGTAATTTTGAACGCATTGGCTTTGTTTGGTGTAAAGCTGATGGGGTCCTACGCGCCCACCTTGAAATTCTTCTGGTTTAGTCAGGCGATATTGAGCTCCTTGTGTTTTGTTGTTTAAGTTGCGCACAGCCGTCGGTATGCCGGTTTACTTTGGAACAGGATCAAATTCACCAACTTCGCTTTAAATTCATTAAACATTTTTAGCCCGCTCAGTCGCCACAATTATTGGTGCGCACGTGGAATCCTGGGACTTCTACCAGACCACCTTTCTATTGCTCTGTCGATTCAAATCCGTCTCCCTCACCTTGACAGCCTGCTGGGCTTGGTCGCCTTAGCTTAGGCTAGCAGCTTCCATCTCTGACCTGTCCATTTCTTCTGATTCACTCCATTTTGCATCCCAAATTACCTGCATGACTCAATCTTAATGCGCCGACTAATCCAGTCTCGGCTAAGCTGTCTCATACTCTCCGACCATTGAGACGTTACCGGCCATTGTTCAAATGACCTAATGCTCTGCCTAATTGCCTCGAAATAAAAGTTGACTTTAACATCTCTTGTTTATAACCATTTTTATCTCTGCTCGGTCTTCTCTATACCGCGCACCGCCTTCGTTTCTTCCTCAATCGGAGAGCTAGCTCCCTGTGCCTTTTCCTAGTCTACTACAACCTCTCTGCCTCCCCTTGACTTCTTCGAGACTATCGTGATGCAAGCGGTCTAAGATGTGTAGACTCAAAACCTTGTCCCCCTCAACCTGACAGCCTGATGGACTGGTTCACCCTTTCCTGATATAGACACTTCTCTCACTACTCTGTCCATTTCTTGAACCCCACCATTTTCCTTCCAAGGTTAACTGTGCAACCTAATCTCAGTGCTGTCACTAATCCAGCCGCATTTGATCGGTCCCCTGCTCTTCGACTAGTGTGGTATTACTGGCCATCGTCTGGACGACTGAACGCACCTCTCTTAATCCGTCTTCAATCGGACAACCAACACTCAGTGCTGCTCCCTAACCTAGCTTTATATCACCAGTCCGACTTTCCTTGACCTTTACCGAACTACCGAGATATACATGGTCAAGACACTGTAGGCTCAGAGCTATACCACCCTCATGTTTATAGCCTGCTGGACTTGTTCACCGTTTATTAATATAACCACTTCCATCTCTAACCTGCTCATTTCCTGATCCTCTTATTTGTCCTCCAACATTAACTGTACTACACAATCTTAGTGCGCGGATTAGTCCAGTCTCGTCTGATCGGTCTCCTACTCACCGACCTTTCTCAAACTATTGCGACCTTACCGGCCATAGTTCTGAACACTGAACGCTGTATAACCCTTCACGCAAGAGCCTCGTTGGCTTCTCCCGACTTTAGCAGTAAACCTTTTCGATCCCGACCCTGTCGTTCCCTTGCTGCGGTCTCTGTTTTTAACTCTTCCTCAAGCTGACAGCCAACTCTCAGTGCCGTACTCCAGCCTAGCCTCATCTGACCAGTCTGCTTCTCTGTGACGTCTTCCAGACTACCGGGAGGTTAACGGTCTAAGCTCCTTAAATTTAAAGCAAGGTCACCCTCGCCATCTCAGGCTGTTGGACTTGTTGATCTTTAGTTAATATAGCCACTTCTATCTCTGACTTAACCATTTCTACTGTCTCCACTTAGCTTCCCAAATTAATTGTACGCCGTAATCTCAATGCACCGAATAATCTAGTCTCGTCTGAGTGGTCTCCATCGCCCCGACGTTTGTGACGTTGCCGGCCATTGCTCGGAAGACAGAAGATTCTGCTCCCATTATCTCAAAAGGCACGTTAACCTTCCCATTTTCCATCTGTAATCCAATACTTTTTCGAATCTGACCTCTCCTTATCGAGCTCTCTCATTATTGGTTTCTCGACCGGAAAGCGAGCACTCAGTGCCATGCCGTACATTCCACCTATTCTGTTTCCAGACTACCGAAGTTAAACGAAGTTAAAACCTTAGAAACGGATTTTCCTTTCTCGAGATTTACTCAAATTGATATTTGGCTCCATGAATCATGTTCAGCGCAAGCAAAGTTTGGTCAAAATGTTTGTTTTTGTTTATTTCTAATAAAGTACACCGCTTTTGTCTGTCTCTTAACAAACCCATTTTATTGTAATCTGCATTTCTCGAAATTATTTTTCTTATTCCTTATTATTCCGCCAGCTGTTATTTCGTTCATGTACGCACCAGTAATCGTGGCGACTGCGGGCGCCAAGATAGTCCAAAGAATTTAAATTGAAGTTGTGGTGAATTGGATCCTGTTTCAAAGCAGAGCTGCACGACCACGGCACTGCTCATCTTTCACTATAAACACACTCAATGGGTTCACTAGCATCCGAAGAAACCAGAAGTATTTCAAGTTAAGCAAGTATGAGCCCATCAGTTGTACGCCGAACAAAGCCAATGCATTCATAACTGTCAACGCGGAACACGTAGTCAGCTTTTACCCACTCCCATTCAAGAGCGTAGAATTAATGTAAGGATTGATCCGAACCATTAAGGGTGCAGCCCCCAATTTATTTAGTTATGGATAATCAGCACACAACTTCTCCCACCTCGCCGGCCCGCTTGGCTTGCATACCCTATATTCATATAGCCTCTTCCATCCTAAACATGTCCTCTGCTAGCCCTGCATATTTGGCTTTCCACATTAACTGTACCACCTAATCAAAATGTGCCGACTAATCCAGTCTCATCTTACCCACATGCACACCGACCGTTCTCAGACTACTGCCATTTTTCTTATGTCCGAATGATCCATACTACTTCATACGAGAGCCTCGTTGGCTCCTTCACAATTTAGCTATAAAACTTTCTCCATCCTTTCCTTTCCTTGCTGCCCTCCCTGTGTTCAATGCTTCTTCAATCGAGCAACCAAATCTGTGCTTTTTACAAAATCTAGCCTCAAATGATCAGTCTGCTTCTCTGTGACTTTTCCAGACCACAGGTGTGTTAACGGTCTAGACCCTGCAGACTCAATGCTATGCTTTTATAACCGTAAGCAGCTGCTGGACCTGCTCCTCCAATGTCAAATCGTCCTCTTTCCTCTCTTTCCTACCCCATTCTGCTGGTTTTATTGATTTTCTTTCCACCTTATCTGTACGACTAAATCTCAGTGCACCGACTAAATAAGGTTGGTCTGATCGGTCTCCCTTACTTCGAGAGACTTACCGGACCTATCCACCCCATCAAAATATAGGCACTGATGTTTAACGCATCAGTTTATGCTGACCCACCTCACAGTTGTTCGCACCACAGTGGTAGTACTTAGTCTCAGCTAGCTGACTAAACCATTTTTATCGGAACGGACTTCTGCCCTTGGACTATTCCCAGAGGTCTGTCCCATCTCCGATCATGGTTTGGCAGCGACTTCGTCCTCCATCGCTTTCAACTTCCTCTTATCAATGGTTTTCTCCGTTATTGTGCTCCGTTCTTATTTCCAGCTCTATGGCACGAGTTACTCTCCTTGCGCCGAACTAAGTTGTCCTCGTGCTTATGGATTCCTCTGCTCCGACCTCGCTCTTGCCTACTGCCGGCACTGTGACCAGAGCTGTGTACCTTGGTTAATACTTCCACTAGGATGCTAAATTTACCTCGCTTCATATTCATCGGCTCTTTACCACATGTTCGCAAGTGCCATCAGTGCGACTGTACCCGGGCTAACAACTCCCAATGCACGGCAGTTTTGGCCCCCTGTGACCTATTTCTCTAGATCCTCAAGGCATTCAGATTATGCAATTATGAGCGCTTCAGCGTAAGTACCCTCACAAACTACTCTTCGCACTGCCGTCACCATTCATCCGTGCCTCGTGGCTTCTCTGCATTTCCTTTTCCTTTTGGAACGTTTTATTAAATATATAAATAAATAAATAAATGGGATATCCTCGGTAAAATGAGACACATCTGTAAAGGCGTGATCAAATATGCATGCAATCATAGCGTCTAATGAAATGTTAAAACATTTAGTTTTAAGGAAATGTTTAAGAGAAAGATGTCATCAATATGATTGAGCATATTGTCAGGTAATAGTCAGACAAAGGAACCTTATGGCGCGGTGGCGCGCGAAAATCCGTCAAAACACAAGTTGGGGGCAATTTCGCCAGGTAGTGATCAGTGATCACAAGAGCCTAAACAAGGTTTGTTGCAACCAACAACCATTACGAGATAGGGATGATTTGTGCTCTAACGAAACATTCCTCAAAGTAGAATTAGTTGCACAGATTGGATGTAGAAGGCTGAGGACTGCGTCAGTGTGAAATGGTTAGCCGTGACTGTATTTTGTGTCAAGTCACATCTGCCACGTTGCAGTGTTGTTAAGCGGACGTTCGTGGCTTTATGTAGGGAGAACGCTTGTCAGTCGAAAACCCACCACGTCTTGGAACACTGCCGTAGCTTCCGTTAAACCGTAGTGCAAGTCTGCTACGCAACGTATAGACCGATTTTGCAATTTATTATTTGCAGTCGATTAACAGCAAAAATTCTTCAATGGTTTGCCAAATGGCTTAGTACTGATACGGCAGCAGTTGTTGAAGCCGGTCAATGATGCAAGATTCGAAGAGTCGAATGATAAGGATGCAGGTGAGTAAACGCATTGTTAATAGAAGCCGGCTTTTCTATTATATTTTGTTCGACTCGTAAACCGTGTCCAGCTACCCACGCTGGACTTGTTATGGGGTCGGTGAGTGCAGTTGTTTCTTGTGGCTGAATATGTCCTTAATAGGTAAAAATGCCAGTATCCGCAAAGTGGATTCGGGATTCCTTCAAATGTAAGTAAGTGTAACTGTTTCCATAGCCGAGTGAAAAGTCCATGGTAGGCCATCGGAAAAGCCACGTATACGTGCGCAACACTGTCCATGAAATGACATCAGAATAGCTTTATGTGACTGGCGAATAGAAATGTTTGAGGCAGGGAAATTAACCACGCCAGAGTTGTTTGTCTTCGGTTGTGGAACAGAGGATCCATGTAAATATGTTATTCCAGGTGAGTAACTTGTTCAATTGTGAGTACGAGACGAGCTAAACCCATTTGTTTAGACCCCGTGAAGGTAACATCTCCAGAATGGCGGAAAGGGCTCCATTTGGAACGGTGTGTGGGGTTTTTCGTTTCCCGGAGAAGGGACCAAGCGTTTGAGGATTGGTCGACTAGTCCCAGTGGATAAACGTTCTTGTTTTGGCGGAAGTAACTGTGGTAATCTCGCGCAAATCGGGCAACGGACAAGAGGCAGTCGAACAGAGACAGCAATGAATCAAGAAGCCCTAACACAGACTGGTGGCGCTCACCGGTGCCTATGACACATTAAAACTTATGTAATTTTGTTTAGTACACATGATTTGCAAGCGCGTTCTATACCTTACATCGCTGGTGTGACTCAGGCTACAGCTACTAAATGGGAAGAAAGTACTGCACGCGCAGGGTTGAACGACCGATATAACAATGCGTTTTGACAAAAGTTAAGCGAATGATGCGATGGTTGGAGCGAAACAGATAAACCGATGATGATGGCAGAAGTCCGAATGCGAGGCATCTTAGGTGAAATTAAGGACAACTAAATTGAGACCGAATGCGGGAGCAAGATAGGTAGAGCAGCGTTCCAACAGGAAAAGGAATTTCAAGGAATCGGCTAGGAGCGAATGAATGCTGACGACAGTGCAAAGAGTAGTTTGTAAGAGTAATTACGCTAATGCGCTTAAGAATCCACAGTCCGAAAGCCGTCATAATCTAGGAAAATGGTCACAGTGGGCCAAAGCTGCCGTGCATTGGGAGTCGTTATGACACTACGGTCTCAATAATAGACAAATGCGAGCATAAGGTAAAGAGCATAGGAATAAGAAGTGGTAAGTTGAGCATACTAATGGAAGTACTAGTCAAGCAACACTTAGCAATAGTCCGAGTGCCGCAAATAATCAGGAGCGAGCTCTGAGCGACGGAGACCATGCGCACGAGGATAACTTGGATTGGCGCAATGAGTGTAAGCCGCGGGAATAAAATTGGAGCGCAATAAGGGAAAGGCCATGGATAATAGGAAAAGAAAAGCAGACAGAAAGAGACAGACGGGTCAGGTGAGACAAGCTAACGGCAGGGCAGTAAAGCCAGCCGACCGAGTTAAAAAGGAATGAAAACAGAAAGCGATAGAAAAGGTTAGGGTCTAGATGAGAAGGGATCATTGGTAAAGCGTCGAAAGGTCCACAGGCCTCTCTACGTAGTGTTTACAGAACCAATAGGTCAGCCGAACCAACAGAAGTGACGTCTCAGAAGTCCAATGTATTCATCGAGTATGGGGCCGACTTAGCGAGATTGGATTAATCGGCGCTTTGAGACTAGAGTTATAAAGAAGGTAAGAAAAGGGCTACAACACTAACGAGGGAACTAGTCTAGCAGTCTCTACGATTTGTAACGTCGAAGAACTCTGAGTGAAATCTGAAAACTGGTGGTCAGTCTGGCGAGACTGCGTTAGTCAGCGCGTAGGAATAGCAAGTAAATAAACACAGGACAAGTAGATGTAACAAAACGTGAACGAGTCTAGCAGCCTCACGAGGTAGGGGAACAGGAGCTTTGAGTTTGTATAGCGTATAACTCCTAAGTCTGCGTAGCAT
Organism: Dicrocoelium dendriticum; assembly: GCA_944474145.2. Taxonomy (NCBI): domain Eukaryota; kingdom Metazoa; phylum Platyhelminthes; class Trematoda; order Plagiorchiida; family Dicrocoeliidae; genus Dicrocoelium; species Dicrocoelium dendriticum. The sequence goes on along the minus strand of OX104069.1, from coordinate 92,023,389 downwards.
AGAAGCCGTCAGAGAGAAGGAAACTGATTGGTGGACCAGATCACTACATGGCCAGTTGAAGAACAATTGAAAACAGAGCGCGATAAAATATAACTTAGCGACAGGATGAGAAAGATTTATTGACAAAAGATGGGAAAAGCCCACGATGCTCTCCAGGTAATGTAAAGGGATAGTGGAGTCAGCCGAGCCAAGAGAGGTGACATCTCAGAATTCTGAATAAATCCGGAAAGCAGGAGGCCGATATAGTAGGACTTGATTAGTCGGCGCGTTTAGATAAGGACAGGTAGTAAAGGTAAGAAAACAGCCAGCAATTTCGCACTTACGCTGACAGCCTGCTAGACTTGTTCATCCTTTATTTATATAGGCACCCCCACTTCTAACCTGTCCACCTCTCGACCCACTCCATTTGCCCTCCTAATATCAGCTGTTGGACTCAATCTCGTTTCGCCGACTAATCCTGTCTCGTCTGATCGGTCTCCTGCTTTCCAACTTCCC
>OX104069.1:92002585-92022709 GCA_944474145.2 Dicrocoelium dendriticum | reverse complement strand
TTTCTGATGTATAATTTATGGATGTGTAAAGATGTGTCCAGCTCTCCATACTTGACAACGGTTGTGGTGATTGCAATTGAGTCCCATTGGTGTACAACCATGCTTCATGTAGGTCCTTGTCGGTTGCGACGTCCGTCGTGGGCGAAAACTGTTCCTCAGTCCAATCCCAGAGCACCAGGAAGTTCCGGACCTCGAAGAAAAGGGAAAGTGAGGGACAACCGAGAGAAGGCCGCAAGAACAGGCATGGAGTTAAACCTAGTTAAGTCTTATGTTACAACAATTGCAGTTGGGACAAAAGCATGTACACTCCGCAACAACGGTTATGCTGAAAGTGCCTTTTGAATGTCCTATAGGACCAATGGCCGTATGGGTAGATTGCTATTGCCTGTGTAGGGACAAGAGCGTTGTACCAGTAAGTAATCCAAGAAGCGTCAGTTTGGCATGAGGCAAAAATTGCGTGGGGGCGAGCAAACAGAGTTAGAAGACTGGTAAAGATTGCAAGGTGCATGAACAGGAAGTAGCTAGCCTATTACGATGGGGAACGCAGAATAAGAAAGTAAAAATTAAATAGGTTGCCGCGAGAGAAACCTAAAGGTCAATTGGTGGTAAGGCAGCGGACAGATTGCATACAGATGTTCTAAACAAATAAAGGTTATTGAGATACGGAGTGGCTCCCAACAAGCACTGGCTAACCGTATATGCATGGAGCCTACGACCACTAGCTACTTCTAAACAGAGGTGTCGAATTTAAGACGACCGTCAGATGGCGGCGCTAGGAAAGACTAACAGTGATCAGCTGTAGGCATTCCAATAAGACGCTTGGTTACTAGTGTATGTCTACAGTGGCACTTGTGATAAAAGTAGACACATTTAAGTATATATTCCCACGTACATTTAAGTATATCTTGCAATATTCTGGTTGATAATGCATTGAAAAGTTCTGGAGAAAACTTGCTACTGATTATACAGCTTAACAGGTCTATTTGATTGTACATGTTAAAATATTGTGATTAGCAATTTGAATGGCGCGTTTCGTAGATAACATTACCTAATTAACATAATAAATAGTATTTGAAATTTTAAGGGACGTAAATGTATGACTTTTATTGAGCGTATGCAATCACATTGTGATAAATGAACAAGTTAGAGAAGTTATGAACATTGATGGGATTAATGTTATGTATGTATAGCACGTATATACGCATGCGTACATATCACTGGTTATTCCTGCGAACGAGACGGTTGCATATTATGGCCGTGTTAATGTGTCATTGTATCGCATTAATGTGGATACTTTACCGGCCCCATGGATGACGTTAATTGCCTTCATGCATGGTAATAGAATAGAATTACGGTAACCGTAGCAACGAAATCAACTATGCAACTGACGCATTGCATGTTTTCAACGTCGGAACTTTAAGCTGCATAATAATGGTGTCCATGTCCCGATAGGGAGAAGTTATTATTGACAGGATCGAAACGTATGTCATTGGGCTGCACGAGCTTCCTGTATGGTTGTCAATTACCATAATTACGTCCCATGAAATGTGCGGCAATATTAGCAATCGAGAAACAATATGCATAGTGAAACATGGTGGTTTATACAAAACCAATCAAAAGAAAGCGACGCAGTGCACACGCATTTATTAATGGTAGAGAGTCCGGGACAAAAATGTTTACTGCAGGTATGCATTTGAGGAAGCGTTTGCGTTTTGCAAGGATTCGTCGGGACTTCTGTTCGCCGTTAAGCTAGACACGGGGTGAATATGCCGGGGTTCAAGGTTTTAGAGCAGCAGACGACATGCGGCCGTAATGTGCTTATGCGAGCTCACTGTGCTTCACGAGTTTTTCGAAAATGTAGTGCTATCCATTTGTCATGGCGCTGCGCACTGCTTGGCAGACAGGCGGTAGATACAATGTATATAAATATCTCGGTATTGTGTTGATGTTCATTAGTTTGCACAGTTACTATGGATTACCCGACTTAGTAGTTGTCATGTATTAAGGCTAACGGACAGGGTAACGTGCTAGGGGATAAGCAGTGGTGAAAGTAAATGGTTCCGGACATAGGAAAAGCAAATGCAATAAACGTGACCGACGTTTGGACCATTCAGAACTATTCACCACTAGGTGAGTGAGCGTGTATGTAGTTTTGCACCCACTTAGGGTGAACATTGAGAAAAGGTTTCGCAAGCCTCATAAGAGGCCACGGCGACAGGTCGAAATTAACTTAAACCGGACATTGGATAAAAGAACACGTAAGGTATGTAATTTTGTTAAAACAAATGTTACATGCAAACAGCTAGTGTGTAAAATACGCAGTGGTAAATAGACGCACGGCTTTCTGCATTAGTCTGCAAGCGACGGGAAGGTCAATGCAGTCATGCATACGAAGGGAATATGCGCGCGTTCTAAGAGCCACATGTGACAGAGTACTACACCAACCTGACGTGCTAAGAAGTATTTATGCTATGGCGCATGTTAAGTGAAGGCAGACCAGTAGTGGCTGATCACTGAAGTAGACACCACGGATAGGCAGGTATTCTGAAGGCGAAAAGTGCACAAGCAAAGCATTTACCAGATATGCAACAGTGTATATAGGCGGCAGCACATGTTATATGCAGGGAAACTGGTAGTGGCGGATCACTCAGGCCAGCATCACGGCTAGAGAGACGTTCTAACAGCCACTTATTAATAGCCCATATACTTCATCATCAACATCATCAACAGCAGTACATCAGCCATTTGAACTGATGTTTCGCTGCCATACAACCATGAGGACCTATGAAATATAGAATAAGAAGAGGGAGAGAAGGGGAACTTACCTGAAAACCTTAATGCCCTAAGAAAACATTCAGCGTCAAGGCGCCTACACCTTGTGTAGAAAACAAACCGTCACAAACAGCAGGTTATCATGCAAAGATAAGGCGGCATCGGCGAAACAGCTTCCTTGCGGCTTTCACTGCCACGCGTCATTATCAGCCATTACCCCGCAGATAACTCAGCACCAAACACACTTTAAACAGACAATCCGATTAGGAGACGGCAGCAGACGCGCCACCGGTGTGGGTTGCAAACCATGTCCTCTAAAGCCTCGAGCCAAGCACAAGGCGAGTCACGTGGACTCCAGCCCAGAAGGCGAGACGGACCAACGGCACCCAATTTGGTCGTCAGTGACTTCATTTCCCGTTGTTAAGTCAACTTCTGTCCACCTCGAGCCTTGCGCCACACCCTTCACCTGGCAAATTAAACAAGACCCTCCTGGGTAAGCGGTGACCAGCATACGTGGCACGTGCCCTAGCCAACGCAACTTATTCAGTGCTATCTGTTGTTCTAGGGAGCCAGCATGGTTATCATCGCCTAGTACTCGCCTACGCACATCAACGTTGTGGACACGCTGGTGCCATCCGACTCTAGCAATGCTTCGCAGACAACGATGAGCAAAGACTTGAAGGCGCATCAGAGCTTCAGACAGAAGGGGCCAAGTTTCACTACCATAGAACAGGGCGGTCCTCAATGTGACCTTGTATACACGGCCTTTTAGACAGAGAGAATATCCATACTGTCGCCAAAGATGCCGCAGGTTCAAGAAGGTAGCTTTGGCTTTTGCAATGCGTGAGTTGACGTCAGTTTCTATGCGCCCAGCATTGCTGTTGCAGCTGCCAAGATAAGTGAATTGATCAACCACCTCGAGTTCCTCGTTAGTAAGCGTCAAGTGGTCATGAACTGGCTGGTGATCCTGCAGCATCATTCTGGACCATTCTGGACAGGCTATTCAGAGTTGATTGTGCTGCCCCGACATTGTCAAAATGCAAGACGATATCGTCCGCATAATCTAGATCAACTAACCTTTCACCAGGCAGCACTTCAACGCCTACATCGTGAGATTCCGCGAGGGAACACTCCATGATAGAATCCAGGACGAAATTGAACAAAACTGGGAAAAGCGGGCAACCCTGACGAACGCCGCTTGTGTTCAGAAAGCTATCCGATAGGACACCGTATCCCCTGACGCGGCCGGTAGTGTTGGAGTATAGAGCGCGAAGGATGTTCACATATTTCGTGGGAACACCTTTCCGCGCAAGTATTTCGAACAGAATCGATCGATCAGCTGAATTGAACGCACTCTTGAAATGGAGGAACACAGCTATTGTCAGTCTGCGGTATGCGTGGCGCTGCTTTGGCACCTGCCGCAGAGTGAATATATGGTCTATACAGCCACGTCCTGGGCGGAAACCGGCGTGCTCTTTCCTAATCCGAGATTTCAGTTCCGCAATGAGGCGACGAACGATAATCGAGGCCAGTAATTTTGTCACAACTGGCGTTAGCCTAATACCCCTGTGGGTAGAACAGTCTGTGCAACTGCCAATCTTGTATGCTGCCACTATAACCGATTCGCTCTAATTAGCCGGGACACTCTTCTTTCCAGTTACGTTCGAATAGGGACGCCAGGGCTTTGCAGAGGACTTCACCTCCATCCTTAAATAGTGCAGGTGAGTGGGAATCCGGACCAGCGGCACGAAAACGATTAAGGGCTGTGATCGCGTTTCGGATATCGGCCTCTGATGGAGACTCTAAACTGACCGTCCGTGGCTCATCCTGCATCACTTGGGTAAGAATAGGTCCGGGGGCAGAGGGCCAGTTGAACTGATTTTGAATGTGTTCCGCCCAACGAGCCATATGGCGCTCCTTATTGTGTATCAGCGCACCCGCGCTGTCTCTGATTGTCTTACCGACACCTGGTTTTCTGGGACCAGTAATGAGGATTAGCTGCAAGATCATGCGGTAATTGCTTACTGCTCCTACTTCCTCCATGTCTTGAGCCCTACTGGTCTACCAGGCTTCTTTGTCAGCATGTAGGCTCCGCTTTTGTTCCCGCCTAATAGCCCATTTGGTCACATTGTGTTCAGAGCCAGCCGGGAGGTTTCTTCTAGATTCCGACAGGTTCACCGACCTCTAGGATATCCAGTGACTGGTGCAGTGACGATGGATAATGCCACAAGCAAATGCTCCTGCGTTGTTACGACTACCGAGGAGGACTGAGCACCTGCTTGGTTCCGCCTTGGAAACTCAGGAAAAGCGAAGTCCACAGCGCAACGTGTATTGATACGAGACCGGGCGGAAGTAGAAGGAAACACACCAGAACCAGTCATTTACAGTCGAATACACATTTGGTTAAATAGGATCCCGGAGGCACGAGTGATGCGGGTTTTTGTGTGAAACAGGCGACAGGAACAAAATGTACCACAGCACAAAAACACAGTGTTCGGATGGTGGACACGAATTGTTCCGATACAGAACATGGTTTTTTGTAGAATAACGCTTGCTTTTTTAGACAACAATATGTTCCACTTTTGTGCATAGTTACAAAAATTTTCTGGCAATACTCTGGCACCAGCCAAGTTATACTTCCTGGACCTTCCGCCATTTGTGTTCCTTATGACACTACATGCGTCGTGCATGACGGCTGAGATCCGATTCCACTGAAGCTCAGTGTCAGTAGGACAAGACAGCGCAAGTGGGGTATGCAGTGCTCCTTGATAGGCTTGCCTGACGGAGGACTGAGACAATTTCTCCGTTGCCACTCGGAGGGAACACTTAGTGCGCTTCCCCGTAAAGTTCATGGAGAAACGATAGCGTACCAAGGCATGAGCAGAGTCGACACAGGTACCGCAGTATGAGCGGCAATCCGAGATGGAACCACGTTACCTGTATCTTACGGTCATGTAATCAATTTGGGTCCATCGCTGGCCAGCTACAAGAGGATGTCAAGTGGCACTTTGGCGTCCACTGTGTCTTAAAGCAGTGATACTAAGAAACAAGTGGTGCTTCGCACACAGTTGCAGCAGACGCTCACCGTTGTCAGTCTGTTCCGGGTCAAGCCTATAATTATCACCCAGATGAGCTCCTGAAGATCTCAGACGCCCTACTTGTGCCCATGTACTTACGGGATGTGCAATGGGGTAGATGGAGAAGGCATATATCCCGTGGTGGTAGACCAGTAGTTGTGCATCACCTATTTAGGCGTCACGGATAAACAGGAATTCTAAAGGCCGCATTTGAACCTAAAATACACCGTGGGTAAAAGGAAGTACGTAGCGGCGGCAGCCGTGACGTAGATGCTCACCAGTAGTGGCGGATCAGTCATCCAGGCAGCACGGATACACAGGTTAAAAAGCCGAATGTTAACAGATAATAAACTTATCGGAGTTGCAATGGAGTAGTTATGCAGCGGGAACGATTTCGTGGAGGAATGCCATTAATGGCGCGTCTGTCACCGATACACATGTATCCTAAAAGCCACTTTATTAAGAGCCAATACCCTTACCGGATTTGCAATGGAGTACGGAGGCTGCAAAAAATATGTGGAGGCTAAGAAGTAGCTGCGGATCATCCATACAGGCCGCATGGTTACACAGCAGTTCTAGAAGCCACGTATTAACAGCGGACAGAATTACCGGAGGTGCAACGGAATTGATAGCGGTGGAAACGGTGACGTGGAGGCTGACCAGTAGTAGCGGATCATCAATATAAGCAGCACAGATTGACGAGTGTTCTAAAAGCCACTTGTTACAAGCGGGTAGACTTACCGAAGATGCAACTGGCTAGATAGCGGCGGCAAAGGTTATGTGGAGGCTTTCCAGTGGTGGCGGATCACTCACATAGAGGCAGCACCGATACACAGCAGTTCTAAAAGTCACTCATTAATGACGGACATACTTACCGGATGTGTAACGGACTTGATATTGGCGGCAAGTGTGAGGTCGAGGCTGAAGAGTAGTGGCGGTTCACCCATATAGGAAGCATGGATACATAGCAGTTCTAAAAGCCACGTATTAACAGCGGACAGAATTACTGGAGGTGCAACGGACTTGATAGCGGCGGAAAAGTGACGTGGTGGATGACGAGTATTCGCGAATTAATCATATAGGCAGTACAGATGGACGGGTGTTTCAAGAGCCAGTGGTTAAGAGCGGATAAACTTACCGAAGGTGCAACGGACTTGATAGCGGCAGCAAAGGTGACGTGGAGGCAGACCAGTATTGGTCGATTAACCATGTAGGCAGCACAGATGGACAGGTTATAAAAGCCACTTGTTAAGAGCGGATAGACTTACTGGAGGTGCAACGGACTAAATAGCTGCTGCGAAGATTACGTGGAGGCTGAGCCGAGGACCTTGGGGTATGCAGGTGAAGTGACGGGAAAGTGCAGTTGGTTCAAAACTAGTCGCTGAAGTTTAGCTTCTATTTACAAGTACGCTTCCGATTTAAGACACTGAATTACCTAATTTAGGTAATCGCAGGAACGTGTACATAACTGTAGGTGAAGTCTTGCTCTATTCCAAATGTTACTTAAAAGGAATTTCTCTGTAAGCCTATACGATTCACTGGTGCAGTGATCACTGTGAACTCCGACTTTTCCTAGACAAGCCGCCTCAAAATGCATCATCCCGTTCCACTGAAGTGCTCCTTGGTTGTGTTGCAGGAACTTGTATATCAACGCCTGATTGGCATTGGCGATATAAAATGCCGCATATGTGTATCTGACACTGCTACGTGGCGTATGTGATGCGCCATTAAATGAAGGCACTGCCTTTCCATTCGCCTCGGTGGAGTGTTATACTCCAGCAGGTGTCTGCTCACATCAGGTGGGGAATTTGGCCACTGCAATGTGTACCGCATTAAAATTGTTTACCACTTAGTGCTCCGTTACCCACTCTCAATGGGCGCGCTTGTTGCAATGAAAACCGGTGCATTGCGGGCGGCATAATTAGGCAAAGGCATAGAATGGTGTTCACGGATTGCGGAAAGCCATCAGCCAACCACTAGGCAACAAGACAAATTATGATGCAAAATTATATTACGCTACAGCATGATATCGTGGTTGCAGAGGAGACGTAAAGGTACAATAATACATTTATTCTCGAATTCAAGAGCAAGACACTTCAGGTGTGATAATATGGGCTTGGACAAATAAACTCACAGCAGGAAAGCCACTGACGTCGCCTCCTAGGCATGTCAGCTGGTGTATGCAGTCAAACTTGTTCATCGTTCTTTGGACCACTACCAGGGAGTCGTGCACCTCCAACGGAGGCTAACTCCGCGGTGAAGGCCTTCATTTCTCTTGATCAACTTCTCGCTTGGCCTCACCTCCTGCTTTTACATCCACACACACGGCGAGCAAACAACGCACGTCGAGAGGGTCGGTAGGCTAGCATGCGCAACACGCGGCCGAGCAGTCAAAGCCTTGTGCGTGAGATGACGGTGCTGAGCGGTTCAGTTCATTTTCCTGTGCCACAGCGTACGCGTCGAACATGTTATTTGCTCACGCCGTGTTTCCACCAGATGGCAGCATAACTGCAAAGACATGGATGGTCGGAAGTAACTATTCCATTTATGTCTGCTGATGCAAGGGGCCAGAGTTCTCAACCGTACAGTAAGGTCGCCATCGCAATGAGGCCGGACCTTACCGATGTGCGATGGCTTGTGTTCCTCAGCGATCCATTGAGCTATACTGGGTGGTGGTTTTGCACCTTCAGAGTCACTCATACCAGATCGGTCAAAGGTTAGAGGCCAGAGAATATCTGGCTCCTTGTCCTGCAGGACTCCTTGTAACCGAACGCAAAAGCCGGTGCCTACCGGTCAGGTTCTTGAAACAAAGGCTTTGGTTGAGAACCATAACTATTCATCTGTGTAGGTGTGGGCAACCGAACAGGATCGTGCTTACGCAATGCAATGAACCGTTCCTCAAGCAATTTCCTGATGCTCTGGCCAGCGCACGGTATAATCAACGGTGCCCAGTTTGCGGCATCCAGCTGGGTGAATATGGGTTTGGATTCTACTGCTTAAGCCTTCCCAGCTTATTATACCCCACTTATTCACCGTTATCATCCCGTTCCAGCTTCACTTTTATCCGCCCTGTTTTTAACCCCCAGAAGCATGGTCCTCCCACGCCTTGCTTTACTACTCGCTTGGCTTCTAGTTTAAAAGCACAGGTGAACGGGGAACGTCGTTCCTGACACGATAAACCCGGGCTGCTGCAGACAACGGAACGCGGTACTTCGCCACAGGAGCTGGGGCACTGTAGGGCCCGCTGGGGATCTGCACGCTCAAGTTGGAATATTATTCACTGCTGAGCTGCATCTTGGAGGCCAACATGGTGTACGTTCCCGCAATAATAACTGTACGTGCTTAGTTTATATGTGTGAAGATGGTGGATTATTTCTTGCGAGCACTAATTTCCGACAGAGAAACCGCCGGAGGGTGACTTGGCGCCCATCACCTTCTAACCACCTATGGACGAAAAACCATGACATTGCGATGACCTTACATTGGAGAGACTGCGTCCATAAATGTCGCTCCATTTGGAGTACATGTGTAGACACCGACGATGCACTTGTATGTGCAGACCTGCGGATGCGTTTTGTGGACGCCCAAGAGGATATCGTGAGCGCATTGACACCAGCTAACTAGGGAAGCCAGCTAGTCTTAATGCCACTGATCGCCCAGCCCCGTGGGCTGTCCCTTTAGAACCACCATTTGCTCAAAAGTCGAACGTGAGATCGCACTGTTGAAGTTAAATAACGCCGCGGGATGCCATCCTCTTCCTCAAACATTTATGAAATTCGGTTGACATGCGCTTGTTGATGTTTCGTAATAATTACTAGTGAAACCGTTGGAGCAGGAATCTGTACCAACCGCTGGAGCCGCTCTGTCGTAGTCCCAATTTTCAAGGAAAGCTGACGATCGGAATGCACAAATCATAGAGGAATCCGTGTGACCTCCATCAGCTCCACGTTTCTTGTCTTTGTCATCCTTCACAGACTGACTAGCACTCGTACAAGCCATATTCGTGAACAAGAAGGCAGGTTTCGTACACGTCGTGGCTGCATCGACCATATCTACACTTTGCGTCAGTTGTGAGTGCACCATCACATATATTGCCGGTCGAACGTTATCCAGTTCCTTGGTATCAACGGTGCTATCCAATCCGTGGATAGAAGTGCAATTTGGGAATGTCTATTCAGGATAGGTGTTCCAGAAAATACGTAAATATTATGTGATCACTATACGCGCGTAGCTTACGGCAAGCTGTCGTCGCCGTTTTATATCTCCAGCGGTGGGATACAGGGCTGTCTGCTGTCACCTTCACTCTGCAACTTCGTTGTTGTCGAAGTAATGTAAATTGAATTCACAGGACACGACTTAGAAGGTGGGAAGCTACCCTCAGCAGAAACACTTATTGACTTAGAGTATGTTATTGATATTGACGTAACCTGTGACAGGTGACAGATTAGCCAAGCGGCACTAGACAGACTAGCAGTGGCTGTCGATCACTTCGGGCTTCTTATCCCACCTTCGAAGTGCAAAGCGTTCCTCCAACCTTGGCCTAGACAGCCTCATACGTTGTCCCTTGGTGGGGATAACATGTAATTCGTTCAAATCGTCTACTACCTGGGAAGTTGGATTAGCGCCAGTGCGATGGAAAATGAAATAACGAACCGTATAGCAAAAGCACCAGGCGCTTTTGCGCCATCGGTCGGAGCATCTAGGCTTACTCGTTGGGATCCGAGAGGCGAACTGGTGTGACCGCATATCCTTGCTGACATGACTGCCAGCCGACCTTAGTGGCGTTCGCGCTGAGCTCCTTTGTCCCACCCAATCCGTATTAGCCCCCCTTCAACCATGATCTCACTATACAGCAACAAATGATTTCGTATCGTAACTCTTTGCTCAATAGTAACCGGCTGATAGCTTACCGGAACCATGCCCATCCATTAACGGTAGCTCAACTGGCTTGCACCTGTTGAAATTTTCGCTCCTATTTTATCCTATGTTTCACGACACAGCAGCTGCGGTTTTTCCACCCCTAACAAACGTGGTTAAAGTGATGATCTCGCTTTCACTTGTACGGAATATGAGGCGTCAGCAAGGTTAAAATGCATACAGCGGGCCGTTTTGCTAGTTTAACCACAAATGCTGCTGCAGCTGCTGCCTTAATACACACACGCGGGGAAAGGTCAGCATCAACCCAAGGCACATGAAATGATTGTTTTCCTAAAAACAAGAAACTTACCGTCAGTGTTTAACATTCGCGACCACATTGTAACGCGTTCACTTCTGCAAAAGGCTTTATTTGCAAACGCCCGTGCTTTTCTATCTTGGTCACCTGAAATGCGTTTCCTCCTAACATAGAATATCGGGAACTTACATGCTACAGAAAACGCACGCATACGTTTCCTCAACATGATGGGATGCGCAATTTTGATGGAACCAACTTGAGCAGCTGTCACACATCATGCAGGAGACATCGATACCAGGCGTTCAAAAGTCTTCTTCCTGAAGACACGATTCACAAATCGTTGTTGGAACCTGGCCACTTGCACTCCCATGTGCACCACTTCTGCTCTGTGTCCTGCATCTGGCGTTCGTACCCGACGGCAGCCGACGAAATTGCGTAACGCACATTGCGCTTGTACCGGAAGCCGGATATACAACACGATGGATAAGGGTTCCTTGTATGCACTTTTCCGATGCCCTGGATTCTCCACAGAGACCACCGTAGAGGAAGTGGACGGGTCTGGGATGTTTTCCTGACTGCCAACACTCATAACGCGCTCCTCAAAATTTGCCGACATTTCTTTGGAGCCAGCCGCAATAAGTTGCACCACCTTTTCACACTGACCTCCCAATAAACGTGGTACGTTTGCCTGCTCAGCCGTATACTTTCTGAAAACTTTGACCTGTCGCAACGAATGTTGTAATCTAAATTAGCGGCGATAACATTCTAGAAAGCACGCAACATATCCAGGGCTTTCAGATTTCCCTCTGAGCCGAGAGTTTGGATGTTCACATCGATTCCCCCAAGCATCGCTTGCAACCTTCTAATCTGTATGCGTCTGTCTAGCACACTTTGCATATCCAATTGCGGAGGCCGTTTCACATTGACCGCAATCCAAGTTCTCCGCCGTTTCCGATTGTATCGCTGGATCAAGCAACCAACGACATCCTTGAAGGACGTCGTTCACCTTCCAATTCTCCTCCGCAGCAAAGTGCAATACTTGGCCGTAAGGCATACGCAAATGACTATTAGAAGAACAGCCGCAGTTACTGCCTTGGTGTAGGTAAACGCGGTACACAGCGGACCCGGATTATGACACAACCCGGAACCCTTTTTCGGACACGACACCGATAATAGTCGTGCGCTGAAAATGCCTCATCACCCTTTCGCGAGCATATGCAGTCAATTTGCTTACAAGTTCTGACACCACAAATACACCATTACGTGTTGCATTACTTCGCATGCACTCCATCGCTAACCGAGTGCTATGACGATTAGCCATATCTATCGCACCAATAACGATCGCCTCGAACGGCGCCAGTAAGGGGGAACGCTCGCTCAAAATCCGTTTATGATGCATATTTTCATTCATTACTCGATTAGTGGAATTGCATCCGAACACCATGACATGCCGTACTTAATGCGTCGCTAAGCATCTCCACCATGGCATCCGTGTTCTACGAAAATACTGAAGGCATTCTGTATTTCTCTGCCGAATGGTTTCAAGAATTCCATGATAACGCGCCTCATCAGAGGTGAATATCAGGTTCCTCAGCAAACGGATCAGAAAAGCCTTTTTCGCTGGGTCCACAACTGACAGCCAATTGCACCGTCTGTTTATGTCCTGTAACATGTGGACCCAGCACAACACCATGCACGCCTCCGGATACATTACACTGCAAGCGATTATTTGTTGTGCGTATTTGTCTACCACCATAGTCCGCGCGGGTGCCATGTTTGGAAGTATTGCACGCATAGCTCTTTCGGCCACCAGCTACCTCCCTGTCGTCTTATTTGGTAGTAAGGAGGAAACTAATGACATCCTCACTCAGGTGACGTCAACGAACATGCAATGCCATAGAATGTAATCACCGTAATTAACCTGATGCGCCGAATCCACCAGCATAACTCCGCCGTAGCGTGCAACCAACCTCCGAATGCACGCAGGTAGAAAGAACAGGAATCGCACCATCAAACGCTCCCTCGCAACTGTACACGAACCTTTGCTTTCCAACATGGTGATTACATGTTCCACCTTACTAACTTTCTCCGCCTGACTCCGATGCCTCAGATGATATAACTCACGTCTGGTAATACAGAACCCGTATTCCGCTAACACGAAATGTCTGATTTCACGTGTCTGAAGGAACGACTTCATCAAATCAATAGCGCAGCCTCTTGTACATCATTAGGCCGCCGATTTGTAGGATAAAGCCAAGGTCCCCCCAACTGAAACAAAAGTGAATGCCCCAAGCAGGCGCGGCCAATTTCATAACACCTGCCTTTCAGGACCACGGAAAATCGAGTCTTGCGGTTTTAGCCCTTGTAATTAAAGGATTTAACAGCGATCAAATTATCATGCACCTTACCGTTTTCTGTTCACATTCTTATGCTTGCTATGCACACATCGATATTAAAAGTATCGATAACGAAAACCATCAGGGAGATCGTTTCCAGTCCTTTGCTTATGACCCGCCGCTGTAATCCCCATGCATCTACAAAAAGAACTAGCAGTTTCGTTTTGGATCTTCATCAAACCGCGTTGGAAGTCCTCAATTGTCTTGCAAACACCAGTTATCATGCAACGAAAATCTGTGGCATCATCCATCATGGCGGAAGACAGGAAGAGGGCAAAAATGTACAAACTAAGTAACTCAAATAAACTAACCACTTGCACGGCCTATATTCATTAACCATAGGCTCCATACATCTTTGAGCATTTCCGGAGCTACTAGGAGATATTCCTTGTTTCTTCATCCTGTAATCTTATGGAATGTCTTTATCACTTACCTTCGCTGGCTTGGTGATGTCTTCTGTGATACTGTAGGAACCAACTAGTGACCAAACTGCTTAATGGATTGTTTACGTCTGACCACCTGAAGTTTTTCATTGCGTCATTATCTGTCGATCCTCTTAACCTCAGCACCTTTACTTAGTAGCAACTAGTGGTCGTAGGCTCCACGCATCTTTGCGCATATCGCAGCCTTGCTAAGAGCCGCTCTCTTTTATCTCCAACCTTCATTCTTTGGGACTGTCTGTGTCACATACATCCGCTCTTTGTTGGTTTATTCTGGGACATGAAAATGCCATTGCTGATCACCGATACTCTCACTTATAGCGCCTCTATCTTTTCCTCGTCTTACCCCAGGCACCTCTGTTTAGCACCAGCCATTCTTTGTAGGCTCCAACCATCTGTGCGCATATCCTGAGCATGCTATGGGCCACACTTTTATCCCTCCAACGTTAAATCTCTGGGACTACGTGCGTCACATGCACTTGCTGTCTGTTGACTTATTCATGGACATTTCAGTTATACACTAACAAATATAAGGCTCCATCAAAATGCCATTGCTGGCCGTCGGTTCTCTTCCTTGCCTAAGATCATTATCAGTTCTTCGTATTACCCACGTCACCACTTTTCAGCTGCAGCGAGTCATTGTAGGTAGCACACATCTTTGCGCTAAAGGCCACTCCTTATCTCTCCAACACTAACTATCTTGAATTGTTTGCATCACATACCTTCGCTGGTTTTTTGACTTGTTCTGTCACTGTAGGTATCTACTGGTAATTAGTAGGCTTAATCCGAATGACCTTGCTGGCCACTGATACTCACTCTCCTAGCTTTACTATCTGTCGTGCTTCTTATCTTCCACACCAGTTTGCAGAGATTCATCGTAGGCTCCATGTCCCTTCTGCGCAGATGTTGAGCTCGCTAGGATACACTCCTTGTCTCTCCATCATACATTCTCCTGGAATGTCTATCACTCACCTATGCTGGTTTGTTGATGCGTTCTGTGACCCTGTAGGCATACACTAGTGACCAAGCGTCTTATTGGAATGGCTACATCTGGCCACTGGTAATCTTTCCTAGCACAACCATCTGTCGATCATCTTAAATCCGGCACATCTGTTTAGTAAGCAGCTTGTAGTCGTAGGCCCCAGGCATCTGCGATTATCCTGAACTTGTTAAGTGCCACTTCGTATCTCACTAACCTTAATTCCTTTAGAATATCTGCATTCAACCTTTCAGCTGTCTTACCGCCAAATGAACCTTAGATCTCTCTCGCGGCAACCTATATAACTTTCACTTTGCTATTCTGCGCTCCCTCTCGTACTAGGCTAGCTACTTGCTGTTTATGCACCTTGCAAGAACAATCAACATTATAACGCTCATTGCTCTCCCCCAAGCAAGTTTTGGCTCATACTAAACCGATACTTAGTAGATTGCTTACTGGTACAACGCTCTTGTCCGTACACAGGCGTTAGCAATCCACGCATACGGCTAATAAATAAATAAATATTTTATTCTCGACTATGTGAGGCACGCCCATGAAGGCATGATCACATATGTACAACTGTACAAACCTTTTATGGCAACTGTAACAGTGACAGTAAAAAATCGTTCATATTTGCGTGATTGGAACTGTACAATGGTGACAATGCGAAACAATAATTTGGCTGTCATGAGATACGGGACCTCAGCTAATAATAGATTGAGAATCCTGAATGATCCGTTGGAAGATAATGGAAGAGCACGCTCAGGAGATATATGCCAATAGAGTGAGTTCGTGCACAAGTTAGGCAGAGGTCAACGTCTCGTAGGAAGCAAAAAGACGACAGCATATGCAGATGTCGAAGTTCCAGCGTAACAAAGCTTGCTAGAATCGTGACGCTAGCTGACCTGCCAGTGCGAAGTTATGGGCTGTGACTTTATTGGATGGCGAGTCACATACGCCACGTTGCAGTGTAGGTAAACGGGCATTTGTGGCTTTTTATAGGGAGAACGCTTGCCAAGCGAAAACCCACCACGCCCTGGAACGCTGTCGCCATTCCATTGAATGGCAAATTGTAACTGGCTATGTGTCTTGTTAAACGTTTGTTTGCTCAGTTATTCGCAGTCAAGTTGCATCCCATATTTCTGCTGGCTGATGAAACAGCTGGTTGCCTATTGCGTTCCTGGTTCCTGACCATTGGTAGGTCGGGTACTAAACGCTCTTATTGAATATGATGTGTTGATCCTTCGCAGAACCACGTGAAGTCTTCTCTGGTTATGTATATTTGGCGGGGAGCGAAGAATTCGTGTCCAGCTACCCTCACTGGACATCGGCGGTTGGGTGCACATGGTTAGAATTGAAGTGAAGCCATGGTCCAGGTAAGTTCTTGTTGGTTATTTCGTCCCATCCCAGACGGAGGCAGTTCCTCAGTTCAATCCCGAATCTCTCAGATGTTCACGACCTCAGAGAAAAGGGAGAGAGGAACAGGCCGAGAGAAGACCGAACAGGACAGTCAAGGTACCTGGCATTGGACCAAAGTCCTACTTTAAGACATTTATTTGAGACAACTAGTGTATAATGTGTAACAGATATTACGCTAAAAATGTTTTTACTTACGCCGAAGGCATGGCCTGATGGGTAAAATACTTTCCTGTGCAAAAGGATGAAGAGCAGGATTGCGGTAGGAAATTCATGTGGTATAAGCTAACGATGTTCGAATTCTACCTGAGACTAGAAGGTTGGTGTGTAGTCACGATAGCTTGTTAGCGGAAAGCAAAAGACGGTGATGATGTGGCCGTATTTATATATGCTCCTCGGGATAAGGATTACCTAAGACACGATAACTATATTGTACATGGGTATACGAAGCTATTAAGCTGAGCATACTGGAAGCAGGCTAAGATTAAATGGATATGAAAGCAGGACTCATTGTTGAAGTTAAGACGATCAGGAGATAGCGATAATGGACTGGGTTTTAGTGGCCAAAAGTGCCTGTTGGATTAAGCATTCTATTTACTATTAAATAACTACATTGTCAAAGGATTTGACAGCAAACCAGCAAACCAAAAGACATTTTCTGCATAATTATTGTTGCACAATGTACCAGTTTTCGTCTCAAGACCAAATGTTTTAACATAACACTTTAACAATTTTTAACACCATGCCTGTTCTTGCGGTCTTCTCTCGGCTTCCATCACTTTCCCTTTTCTCCGAGGTCCGGAACTACTTGGAGATCTGGAATTGGACTGAGGAACAATTTTCGCCCAAGACGGACGTAACCACCGACAAGGACTTACATGGAGCACGATTGAACACAAAAATGACCCAACTACAATCACTACAACCTTGTCAGTATGGAGAACTGGACACATCTTCATACTCCCATACATTATACATCTGAAAAATCCAGACAGCAGAAACTTTGAACCTTTACTCACCTGGACACACAACAAGACGGCTATTCGCGATGTTCCCCTCCTCAACCGGCCTCAACAATAATGGTGGCCCGATCAAATTACCTGTCCAACTAACAGAGAAAATTAGAAGCCATTTGTCTGTGAATAACCGAATATGAGATCAGTCGTCAAACGTCTTTGCCAATCATCCATTAATGTTCAAAATGCTTTACGGCTGTGTTGCTGGAGGTGGTGGATTTTCGCCTGGCAAGCGTTCTCCCTATAAAAAGCCACCAATGTCTGCTTAACAATAATTCGACGTGGCGGATGTGACTCGCCACTGAATGAAGTCAATGCCGGCCACTACCTACTGGCAACACGACTAGACTCATTTTAGCTCTTCCTGACCCATGCAAGTATGTTACTCTCTGTCTACCTGCACCGTTTCATTGCACTTATAGTGCTTTGCCAATTTCAACCATGCACGACCGAACCCAACGTATCGTTGTGCTACACAGTCGCCAGTAATCCTTGATCATGCCTGATTTGGTATGTCATTAAATTTGAAAATAAAGTATGTACGTATTTATTTATTTATTATACCGACTCCACCTCGTCTAAGCAGGCGCGAGCAGCGCATACATCCTGACATACATGGTTGTTCATTCGTCTGTATCTGAATCGATGATGTTCGAGAACCGTTGACCCCGCCTTATGAAAGTACCTTCAATATCTTATCGCGGAAACCGAATTACTTCGTTTTGGATCATAATGGGCTCAAGGAGTCTTTGAGCACTGATTGTGTTAAACCCCCATACGTCGAGTTAACGTTGGATGTTTCAGGGTAAATCTCAACCACTCACAACTCTCTTGTGCTTGGGCCGTAGACCAATGACAAATGCATGACGGATTCCCAAACTTAGGAATCCATGTGCCCACCAACAGCGATCCTATCCACACACGTTCCGGTCGTGTTGATTCATTCCCCTCCAGGCTAGCACAGTATTTTCCATGAACGGTACATCGAGCGTTACTTACCAGCGGTGGCTCTAGGGGAACTTCTGAAGGCGCTGTGATTACACTGTATTGTATCTGTGTTTCTATCCTTTTCGATGCCTAGCATTTTGTACCATTTGGTTACATCCACAAATGTTTAATACAACAATTTCTGTGCCCTTGTGTCTTGCTGTTTTTGTTAGCTGCGGCCACATGTTTTTGCTAGTCGGAGTTATATCCTTGAATTGCTGGTCGGGATTGGTATAACATTGGCTGAATTAAGCACCAGGACGCAATTGTGATTTTTGGTCCTACTACTTTGAGTTTTATCCTATGCTTGTCTTTTGCCTCAGCACTCGAGCTTATCAGTTAACGGTCCTCTACATGTCGCGCAGCAACTCGGACATGCGCGTTGGCTCTACTACTGGTCTGATCGGCCAGACTTGCAGACCTGATGTTGTTTTTACTGGCTTACTGACCAAAATCGGCCGAATAGCCGCGATTGGCCCTAAAGCTCTAGAACCTTGCACAACTCACGCCAATCCAAGAACAGAAAACACCCTAAAGCATGGTTTTCAGTGCCAGCGTGGTACAGTAACAACGCAGGTTCCAATATTTACAATGCAGGAGCATTGAAGTGCAGATCCACGCAGTCATCATCTCTATTTTTACGTGGTAACGCCCTAACGCATCTTCTCAACCCAAAAGCATTTCTACTTGAAAAGCCTGATTCTGTTGTTCAGTTGCTTAACAGCGGCTCCAAGAGTGGTTTTTGGCTTACAACCCCGAGAACCTTGAACAGCTCACGCCAACCTACCGGGAGAAAGAGCCATAAAGCACGGCTATGAAAGCCAGTGTGGGAGCATAACACCATTTTAGCTGTATGGCTCAATCTTAATCCCTCGACTAATCTTGTGTCGCCGGATCGGTCTCCCTCACTTCGAGTGGCTTTCCGGACCTCATCACTCCTGTGTAATATAGCCTCTTCGATATTAAACCTGTCTGTCCCCGCTGACCCTCCCCACAGTTGTTCTCATCATAATTGTACGACCCAATCTCATTGCGTGGACTAAACTATTCTTTTCTGAAAGGTATTCTGCCCTTCTACTACTCCCAGGTGTCCGTAACATCTCCGACAAGGGTCTGACAGCGCCTTCGCTCGCTTCCATTTACGTCTAGACCCCTGTTACTTTTATTTTCTTCTTATCCAAGGCCTTCTCCGTTATTGCGCTCCATTTTTATCCCCACGGCTTACACTCATTGCGCCGAACCAGGCTATCCTCATGTGTATGGTCTCCTTCGCTTTGACCTCGCTCCTGATTACTGGCGGCACTCCGACCATTGCTAGGGGTTTCATGTCTATTACTTTCATTATTATACTCACCTTACCTCTTTTCATGTCCCTCTGGACTTTACCTTATGTTCGCATTTGCCTATTAGTGTGACCGTACGTGGGATAACGACTCAATGCAAGGCAGTTTTGGTCCTCTGTGACCCTTTTCTCTAGATTCTGAAGGCTTTTGTACGGTGGAATTATGAGCGCCTTAGCGTACTTACTCTTACCAATTTCTCTTCGCACTGCCGTGCGCATTCATCCGCTCCTAGCCGATTCTTTGGATTTCCTTTCCTCTTGGAACGTTGCGTTACGTGCTGTTGCTTTTGCGTTTGGTCTCAACTTAGTGGCCTTAGTTTCACCTAAGGCGCCTGTCGCATCCGGACTGCTGTCATCATCATCGGTTTACCTGTTTCTCTCCAACGATCATATTACTCGCTCAAGTCTGCAAACGCGCTTTGTTTTATCGGTCTCTTGACCCTGCGCGTGTAGCACCTTCTTCCTACGTAGCAGCTCTAGACCGAACCACACCAGCGACGTGATGTGAAGAACGCTCTTGCAAATC